>SMDT01002987.1:0-316244 GCA_005392925.1 Aquilaria sinensis | reverse complement strand
CCACTTTATAACACAATAATAATAACAACAATAATAAAAGTTAACAAAGTTAGTAAAGTTAGATGTTAATAACAATAAAAAAATAAAGGTTAGTAATGTTAGTTGAGTTAATTGTTAACAATAATAACAACAATAATAATAAAGTTATTAGCAAAGTTAGTAAGTTAGTTGTTAGTAACAATAAAAACAAAAGTTAGTAATGTTAGTTGAGTTAATTGTTATCAATAATAATAAAAGTTAGCAAAGTTAGTAAGTTAGTTGTTAATAACAATAATAACAATAAAAGGTTAGTAAGTTAGTAAGTTAGTAACAATTATAGCAATAATAAAAAGGTTAGTAAGGTTAGTAAGTTTAGTAAACCAATTATAACAATAATAAAAGGTTAGTAAGGTTAGTAGTAGTAAGTTAGTAACAAAGTTTAATTAATAACAACAATAAAAAAAGGTTAGTAATAATAATAACAATAATAAATAAACAAGTAAAGATAAAAGGATTAGTAATTAATTCTGCAAGAAAAACAAATAAAAGGTTAGTGACCAAAGAGAAAGACATTAAAAAGATGAAGGATTAAAATGAGGGGTTTTACCCTTACATTTAAAAGTTTTTAATTCTGAGAAAGGAGTTAACGCGTCGGGCAGCAGGGGGGGGGGGGGGCAGCTGGCGGCGACGGGCGGGCCAGGCGAGGGGCGGCGAGGACGACGGCGGCGGGGCAGGGTGATGGCAACGGGGCAGGGGTGACGGGCGGCGGGGCAGGGTGACGGGCGGCGGCGGCGGCAGGAGGAAGGAAGGAAAAAGAGGACGGCCGGAGGAGGAAACGCGGAGCGGACGGCGACGGCGACAGCGACGGAAACGGGCGGGGGGAGGCGACGGCGACGGGATGGGGTGGCGGCAGCAAACAGCGAAGGAGAGAGAGAGAACGGAAATAGGAAGAAGATGGCTAAAACGCAAGAAAAAGAAATTTTGGGACTTTCTGGGCAGAGGGAGGAGAGGCTAGGGATAAGGCTGAGATTTTCTCTTTTTCTAAAACGGAGCTCTAATCTTTCTCTCTATTTTTTTTATGTGTCCTTCACAGATTTTGAACCCCTATTTATAGGGGAAGGGGTGCTTAACTGTTCACAATTAAAAATTAATTAAATTCAAACTTATCTTTTAATTTGGTAAAATTACAGTTTCAGTCCTTTATGTCTCTCAGACTCTGGATAAGTTCCTGAAGCTTCTGATTTTGACAATTTTGTCGTTTTCTGTTAATTTGGGCCAGAAACGTCCGTCTGGCCCAAAATTGATTCGAAAAATTACCCAATGCTCCTGGAACTTTCAGAATTTATCAATTTTTGTCAAAACTTCTCAATTTTGTCATTTTTACCTAAAACTTTTTAATTTTGTCATTTTTGCCTCAAACTTTTTAATTTTGTCATTTTTATGGAGTTTTCTTTTTTTCATTCAAACATAAACATATACACACATATATTATTTTAAATCAAATCTTCACAAAACAAAAATGTATTTTAAACTAAAATTTTTTTAGTAATAATAATAAAAATAATAATTAATTAATTTTTTTACTTTTTTTTTTTAAATTTTTTTTTAAATTTTTTCTTTTTAATGGTCGAACGAAATTCGGTGTCAACACCAGGCCAAAATACCCGAATAGGGAAAAACTTGGCTGAAGGTGACAAGAAAAACCTTGTATCCTTTCTACTGATGAATAAAGGTCTGTTCGCCTACTCGCCAAAGGATATGCCAGGGGTAAACCCTCGCATAATACAACATAGCCTTAAAGTAAGTCCGGAAGCAAAACCTGTCCGGCAAAAGAAACGAGGCATCTCGGTCCACAAAAGTAAATTCGTCAAAACTGAAGTACAGCGCTTGATGGACGCAAATGTAATTAGGGAGGTCAAGTACCCCGAATGGCTAAGCAATGTGGTCATTGCTACAAAAGAAGGGAGTAGTAAGCTCCGGATGTGCATCGACTTCAGAAACTTGAACGATGCCTGCCCAAAAGATTCCTACCCTCTCCCACCGATAGACCAGTTGGTCGACTCAACTGCCGAATATGGGCTCCTAAGCTTCCTCGACGCCTTCAGTGGGTATCATCAAATAAGGATGGATCCCGAGGATGAAGAGAAAACTGCCTTCATCACCGAAGGTGGAACATATTGTTACACTAGGATGCCCTTCGGGCTCAAAAAATGCAGGAGCCACCTACCAAAGGCTGATGAGCAAAGTCTTTCATGACCAAATAGGGAGGAACATGGAAGTCTATGTTGATGACATGATAGTCAAAAGTAAGGTGCCTAACGACCACGTCACAGATCTAAAGGAAACCTTCCAACAACTCAGAATCTTCGGAATTCGCCTTAACCCTGAAAAATGCGTCTTCGGCGTGACCTCGGGAAAATTTCTGGGGTACATGGTATCAGAAAGAGGCATTGATGCTAACCCAGAAAAAATTAAGGCTCTGCTCGAATTCCGAACTCCCGTCACAGTGAAAGATGTGCAGAGACTCACTGGAAGGATAACCTCTCTTAGTAGGTTCATCTCCAGGTACGGAGATCGGTGTCGGGCATTCTTCAAAGTCCTTACTAAGGCAGCAAAAAGAGAAAATGACCTCGGGGACGATGGCCATCCTTGGAATGAGGATTGTCAAAAAGCCTGGGAAGAACTTAAAATCTATTTGTCTCGACTGCCTACTCTGCGACAACCTCGCGAAGGAGAGCCCCTCATCCTGTACCTCGCTGTTTCAGAAAAAGCAGTAAGCTCGGTCCTTGTGAAAGAGGAAGGGTCGAAACAATGGCCAGTTTATTACGTAAGCAAATCCCTGCATGGCGCCGAGGTCAGGTATCCATTGCTCCAAAAAGCCATATATGCCTTGGTGCTGGCAGGAAGAAGATTGCGGCCATACTTCCAGGCTCACCCCATCATCGTCCGAAGTAGTCTGTCTCTACGGGATGTTATGAAAAACGTTGATCATTCGGGAAGACTTTCCAAATGGTACATAGAGCTGGGTGAACATGACATTACCTATGAGCCTAGAAAAGCCATTAAAGCTCAAGCATTGGCAGACTTCATCGCCGAAGTACCCATAACCGAAGACAGCCATCCAGATCTCGGTGAAGATGACCCAGAATGGACGCTGCATGTGGATGGAGCCTCAGGGTCCAAACACCAAGGAGCCGGGGTAATTATCAGAGGACCCGAAGGTCTAGAGGTGACAAAGGCCATCAAGTTCAGCTTCAGCGCCACCAACAATGTGGCTGAGTATGAAGCTCTCATAGCAGGGTTGCGCCTGGCCAGAAAAATTGGCATAAGAAACTTGAAGGCTCACAGTGACTCCCAGCCAGTAGTTCGACAAACAGCAGGAGACTACGGCACAAAGGACCCAACCTTGGCAAAATACCACGAACTCATGGCTAAGCTCATTCGAGAATTCGACAACGTTCGAATCGAAAATGTGCCTCGGCGACATAATGCCGAGGCAGATTGCTTGGCAAAGTAAAAAACGCATACCGAGGTACTAGACCGCCCGAGCATCGAAGTACTGAACATAGTGACTTCGGGAAAAGGCTAGAAGAATTCAATAAAAAGATACCTCGCAACCAATGCCCTCCCCGAAGACCCCAATGAAGCGACAAAGGTGCAAAGATGCGCCGGAAGATTCTTCCTGATCGGAGAAGAGTTATATCGGCAGGGATACGCCAATCCGCTATAGAGGTGTGTTGATGAAGAGGACACTGAAATGATCCTCGAAGAAGTTCACGAAGGCGCTTGTGGTTCACACATTGGAACTGACGCCCTCGTCGCAGTGGTACTTCACCAAGGATATTTTTGGCCTACCCTAAGAAAGGATGCCCGACAGTTCGTCTGAAAATGTGACAGCTGCCAAAGACACGCTAATATCCAGAGGGCACCCTCGAAAATGGTAACTTCTGCTGACTATCCCTGGCCCTTCGCAGTTTGGGGCGTAGACCTCATCGGGCCGCTCCCGACAGCACCTGGGGGCGTAAAATTTTGCGTAGTCGCAATCGACTACTTCTCTAAATGGGTCGAGGCAGAACCATTAGCAACTATCTCAGCTAAAGAAGTGTAGAAGTTCGTATGGAAGAACATTGTATGCAGATTTGGCAAACCGAGGATACTGGTAGCCGACAATGGATCCTAGTTTATAGACAAAGGGTTCCAGGACTTTATCAACAACCTCGGAATAAAGATGCACTTCGCCCCACTAGCCCATCCTCAAAGCAATGGCCAAGTAGAGGTATCTAACAGGACCATAAAAGATGGTTTGAAAAAGAGGCTAGGGGAGGCAAAAGGGAAATGGCCAGGCGAACTCCAGAGTGTATTGTGGAGCTACCGTACAACACCCCGAAGAGCCACAGGGGAGACCCCTTTTTCGCTTGTCTTCGGAACAGAGGCCATCATCCTAATAGAGATAGTACAACCTTTGGTGTGAGTACAAGTGTTTGATGAAAGGGGAAATGACTTCGGCCTAAGAACCAAGCTGGACCTCGTCAGCGAACACAGAGAAACAGCCGAGCTGAGAAGGCAAAAAGTAGCTTCGGCCATAAACGTATGCACAAGGCCAAAGGGGATAAAGAAAGGAGACATCGTCCTCCGAAAGGTTGAATTTTGCCCCCGAAGGCCGTCCCACGGCGTACTTTGCACAAAATGGGAAGGTCCTTACCTGGTACTGGCCGAAGTATGAAAATGGGTGTACAAACTCGGCGATGCCGAAGGCGTAGAACTAAAAAATACTTGGCATTCAGAAGCCTTGAAAAAGTTCTATGCTTAAAGCCCTTAGTGGAAAAAATTGTACAAGATACAAAAATTTCCAAGTACAAAAGTTTCTTAGAAAGAATTTTTTCTAAGTATAAAAGTTTTTTCAGGCATAAGACAATGTACTCCCAAGCCTAAACAAGTCTGGTGATCGTCTTGCGAAGTCTCTGAGAGCAAACGTGTTCGGGACGGCGAGAAATGAAAAAATTCACACAGAAAGACTTAGCTAAAATTCTATGAAAGAAAGTTACAAGAAGAAAAATAAGGCAAAGGATCCTAGAACAAGCTAAGGAATCTCGGCATCCCGGGAGTCATCAGCTCCTACGTCTTTTTCCGCCGCCTTCGGCGCCGAAATAGAAGAAGGCAAGTTCAGATGATCAATCTTAGACCAGGTCCACCAAGGTCCCTCGGGAATGTTCAGGGCCGCCAAGAAAGAGAGGTCCAGATCTGGAAACCTCTGAAGGACTTGGTGCCGAGCAAGACAGAACCCATCCTGAAAACCAACATTGGTCATCTGGTCAGACTTATCCTTCTCGACCTCAAGCTTCTCGAGGTCCTTCTGCAGATCAGAGATCTCATTCTTCAGTGCCTTCGTCTTCTTCTTCGGCTCCTTCTTCAAAGCATCAACCTCGGCTTGGAGCGCAGCCTTCTCAGGAAGCGCCTTCGCCAGGAGACCTTCAGCCTCTGACTTCTCTTTCTGATGCGCCTCATTTGCCGAGATCAGCTTCACCACCTGGTAGCCGAGGTCAGAAATTTTCTGGGAGGAGTCCTTCACAAGTTCCTCTTTTTCTTTCTGAAACTCCTCTTAAAGGGTGGCAACTTCTTTCTCCGCAGCTTGGGCCAGCTACAAATTATTGACAGCTAATTCCGAGCACATGGCCTTAGTTTTTTCTAAGGCTTCTAAGGCCGAAGCTCGGAACGCCGTCTGCCTCGCCGCCCGAACTCTGAGAAAGCTGGCATACCCCAGTAGCTGCAAAAGGATAAAGGCGAGGTCGTTAAGACAAAGAGAAAACCAAACACTTAGAAAAAATTCAAGGAAGAAACATAGGCGCGAAGTATACCTGGGTGGCATGTTCGGAAAGCTTCGCGGCAAGAGAATCGTCGCCCGGGTGAGCCTCGCAATGGCCTTAAAGGAGGCCTCGGTGAGGATCCCTTTCGAGATCTCTTTAGCCATTTGCTGGCAGTCTCCGGAGTACAAATTCATGTCCTCTGTAAACGTCCAGAAAGGCTCCTTCGGGACTTTCCCCTTCAGGATGCGGGCGTCCCGAAGGGCTCTTCTCTCTGCATGCTCAGTGCCCAACCCGGAGTGAGCAACTCCTCTGCACGACAAAACAGAAAGCTGGATTAAGGCAAGACATCACAAAATGAACCTGCTGGCACTTCGACCACATCATCATCGGGATTTGGGACCTCCTCGGCAGAGATCCCCTTGCCTTTGCTTTTGTGCCGTTCTTCGGCAAAAGGGGCCTCTACCACGGCGTCCAGAAGAGCCTGCGACGGGGTAGGACTCTGAGGAGGGACCTCGGCAGTAACCTCGGGCTGAGGGACGGTAGCAGCTTCCGGCTCTTCGCTAGCCTCCTCGAAAGCTTCTCGCTGAACGGATGGAATGGTCTTCTTCGCCCGTTTAGCCGAAGGCCCAGCCCCGGTCGTTTTCCGCCTTCGGGAGATGGCTTTCTTCGTCTGCTCACCCCTCTCAGATTGACAGATGAAAAGGGATTTGTAGAAGGCGGCAGTGTCCTCGCCCATTTCTGAAAAAGAAGAAAGACATCAGTGTGAGTCCAGAATGAAGTTATAACAAAGAGACTAGAAAATAACTTACTTTCATAAAAAGTTTCGAAAGAAACTTCCTCCCGAAGGAGTTGCACTAGCCAGGAATCTTTCCCAGTGATGGCAGGAGCCGGCATCCCGAGGTCCGTCTTGTGCTCCTTTACCACCCCTAGCTCCCGAAGGACCTCCTCGGTCATCAGCCTTCAATTGATGAGGAAGGGGTAAAGAGAACGCGAAGGGACCTCGGGACCCCAGTCGGCGACGGCTCGGATACGTCCGTCAAAATCCGCGAATACGGAAGTCAACTCGGGAGTCAACAGTATCCTCGGATCTACGACGTCATCCTCCAGCCTTCCCTGAGCCCACTTGGTCGGAACATGCGACCAGGGCTCCTCCATCTTCAGAAAGAAAAAAAAATTTTGCCACCCTTGCCAGCTGTCCTTAGTGGTGAAGGTGAACATATACTTTTTGCTCCCGGATCCCCGAGGTAGCATGAAGTAAAAGCCACCCTTCGGGACCACGTAGAGCTTGTAGTACTGCATAAAAATGATGAAGTGGGGTTCTATTTTGAAAACGCCACACATACAGAGGAAGACGTTGAAATAGCAGTATGAGTTCGGAGGAAGTTGATTTACGGCAATGCCATGGAATTGGCAAAAGTCGCAAATCAACTTCGGAGGGGGAAACCAAAGTCCGGCTTTCAGCTGAGCTCAGAAAACAGTAATCTCGTTACTATGGTTTGAGAAGCTGTAATGGTTAGAACGTGGCAACCTCGTAACAACGTACGAAGGAAGGAAAATTTTTTTCTTCCACCTTGCTAATTTTGTAGAAGTGGTGCAGCAAGGGTGGGACAAAAGAGTTTGCCAACTTTCAGGAATAGGCATTTTTGGCTGAAAAATGAGTGCGAAAAAAGGCAAAAATGAACTTCGGGAAAACTTTGAAAAACAAAGAGTTCTGGAAATCAAAACCCACCAAATCTTTTGCCGAAATCTGCGTGTGAAGACGCCATCGTGAAAGGTGACCGGAAAAAAGCTCAGGTGAAAGAACCGCCGCGAAAAGCAGAAGAGAGCAGAAGGAAAACCAGAGCAAAAGCAAAAGCAGAAGAGACAAATGATGAAAAGAGCATATATATAGGCCGAGGGAGGTAGGCGAACCGGCGTCATAAGTGCTCTGCGAAGGGGAAACGTCGCCATAACTGCTCTTCTGCGCCTAAAAAGGCGCGCCTACCGTTACAACACAATCCCCATCAATAACAAGCTGCCACGTGTCAACCATCGCGCCAAAAGGGGGGATGCGTGTCCTGACACCCCTCATCCTTAGGCGCGTCGTTCCAGACTGACACACCTATTCCTGACACATGACGTGGCGCAAACCGAAAAAGCTGGAAAGCAGGTTACTTCGAAGATATCAACAGACAGGCTATGGTAGAAAAGCCTACATCTTCGGACGAAAGGTCCGTCTTCGGAACAGGTACTGCACTCAAGGCCCAAAAGGGGCCCTCAGGAAGCGAACAAACCGAAGTTTCCACTTCGGCTTTTTCGAGGGGGGGCCTGTGATAGCCGAAGGGCTCTCGCCTCTTCCAGTATATACTTCCCCGAAGGTTTGTTCGGGGAGCCTGACGTAGCTCGGAAAGAAGCATTGCCATCGACCTCAGCAGAAGCGAAGTCGAGCATGACGAAGTAAGTACTTCGGCTGAAACGCCAGGTTATCTTAATGTGTTGCTGACTCCATCGGGGAATCGAACATATCGCCTTTGGAAGAAAAGAACCAGCTACTGAAAGCAGGAGAGATTTTCCCCGAAGGCGGAACTCCCGAGCTAGAGAACTCCCCGAGCCACTAGCGTGATTCCCGAAGAAGGGCGTTCGTACCAAAGGGCGACCTTGCCCAAAGGACCTCGGGAGTACGGCATGAGCATTTAATGAGCATTTAAGGAGCCTCTGACAGATCGCCCACACGCTGCCTGAAACGGTGGCCTGACACGCTGACGTCATCCAAGTCCCGTCTCAGCCACAAAACCAGGAGCCTACAAACGGCTACCTGTTCCCTACGCCCAAAAAGCACAGAAAGAATTCGACCGCACACGTGTCAGGATCCGAACGGGCCAAGGGCTTTTATAAATACTGGGAAACAGGACTTGGCAAGGGATCTCTCTTCATCGGCACTCTTGCACAGCAGAAAACATATACAGGCCAGATCCTATATCCATTTAGGGTCCCTACTTTACTCACTATCAGGACACTAACTTGGGCGTCGGAGGCTCCTCCCCGGAAAAACATCCCGGGGACCTCCTAAGGCTTTTTTCTGAGCCTTTCAGGTACTTTCCCACATGGGGAATCTCTCCGTCAGACGTTCTCCCTCCTCGGAAGCTCCCTCGGAACTCACCATGTCATTAGACAAAGATGCTTCAGGGCATCAGGCACCTTGGCTATCAATGCCAAAGTTCCGTTACCATGTTATCCCTTAACCATACATCTATAAAATCTAAAATCCCTAAAAATTTGAAATTTATATACAAAAGGTTAAAAGATGAACCTAGTAATAACAGGACTTTGGCATCCCCAACCTCCGAGTCCCTGAGGTCAAGAACTTCGATGCTAACCTCCTTCCCCTTTTGTTTTCTTTTGTCCTGGGTCTCATCAACTAAAACAACTACCAAAGAAGTCCCTAATGTCTTCGTGGCCAAAAACGGGCTGACTGGGACAGAAAGGACAGCCACTTCAGGCAAGTGTTCCATGACTTCGGTCGTGACCTCGGGCTGAGGTGAAATGTGAACACCCTTGGATTTCTCCTATTTGGCCTCCCCAAAAGGTTGCCTCTTTTTCCTTTTCAAAGCATTCTTTTTTTGCTCTTCTTTCTCAGCTTGGCCAAGGAACAAGCTATTGTAGAAGGCTGCAGATTTGTCGCCCATCTCTACAAAGTAGAAAACATCAGTGTATGTACCAAAAATTCAATAAACATAAATTGAAAAGTAACTTACTCTCAACAAGGGCTGTGTAAGATAGCTCCCCCTGAAGGAGGAGAACAAGCCAGGATTTTCCCGTCTATCGCTGGATTTGGCATATTCTTGTCAGTAAGATGCCCCTTGATGACATCTAGCTCCCAAAGGACATCTTCGGTTATCAAATCCCATCTAATAGGAAATGGGTAAAGAGGCTACGAAGGTCCTTGAGCATCCCAATTAGCGACTGGTCGAATAGGGCTATCAAAATCCTTAAATTGGGACTCTAGTTCGAGGGTTAGCAACTTGAACGGATCTATCACGTCGATGGTCAAAGTCCTAGAAGCCCACTTCACGGGTAGAACTTACCACTTGATGTCTATCTCCATGCAAAAGTATTTTTTTCTGCCACCCTCGCCAAATATCCTTAGTGGTAGAGGTGAAGGTGAATTTCTTGCTACTCGACCCCCGAGGTAATAAAAAATAAAAACCCGCATTTAGAACTGGGTGGTGCTTGCAGTATTGCATGAAAAAGACAGTGGGGAACTATTTGAAAAACCCCACACATGCCAAAGAAAGTGTTAAAATAAGAATACACATTTAGGGGGAGTTGGTTGATAGTTGTGCCATAAAATTGGCAGAAGTCGCTCGCTATCTTTGATAGGGGATACCGAAGACCCATTTTTAGTTGGCACCTAAACATAGTTGCCACTTTTCCCTGAGGACGGTAGCTCAGCTCACTCCATTTGGGAACTCTAGTCTTAGCATACGAAGGAAGGAAAAACTTCGCACGCACTTCCCTATCTTCTCTTAAGTTGCACAGCTTAACTGGGTATCCAGGGAACTCTAACCCTCTTTGGTGACATGAACTTTAGATCCCAAAGATGCCATGAATCCTAGAGATCTACTCTTTAAAAGAAAGGAGGAAGAAAAGTTTAAAGGAAAAACAAATTTGGTAGTGACCTACCTGTTTGGAATCTAGAGATGCAATTAACACTGCCGCTTAAGGTTGCTGGAAATTGCTGCATCATTAAGAATCGTCACAGGAAAAAAGAGGAAAATGAGATATTCAAAGGAGAAGAGCAAGAGGAAAAAGTGAGAAGTGAGAAACTTCTGAGGCAAAGTGGGGTTGATATAGCCCGAAGAAGGGTAAGCGAAACAATGCCGTAATGACTGAGGCCTGTCAAAGAGACATAACCGATGTAACAGATAGGAAAGCTAGGCACTGATCTAGTGACATGTGTCACCAAATGTGTAAAACAAGGGCACACCTCTTGATTTGTCAAGTCTATGTTACCAGTGAATCGAGATGACAGGCATATTCACTTTCAAAGATGACATGATCTTTGGTGATTGTGTACCTTCCAGATGGTGGGAAACAAAAACCTTGAGAGGGAAAATTATCTCATCTTTGCCAAAGGTGTTAACTATAGGGTTTTAGGAGCCAAAACAAGTATAGTGGAAGGTAACCAAAACCCTTTAGGATCCAAGTGAAATGGGGTAAATTAGGTGTTCAAAATTTTTTTACCTAGTCAGTTGAGATCTTTCACCCAACTATTGAGTTGAATCACAAAACCTGAATAGTTGATGTGTTCAAGCTCTCTACGGTATCCACACGAGTCTCTTGGGATCACCATACTTCCACCATGTCCCGACAGATGTGTTCCTCTTCTACCCGTAATGCTAGCTTGCATCCTCAAAGGAATGGGAAGAGAAGAGTGTGGTTGGAACTTTTAGAACTACTCTAATGTCATCCTTAAATAGGCTAGGGCAATATTTAAAAAAATCTCACTATATGATCTATATATAGTGAGACTCAACTTCTATGCCCAATGGGTTTTAGAACCCTAATCCAATTAGGTTTAATTTCAAGCTACATTAATGGCTCAACCTTTGGGCTAATTATTAATCCAAAATTATTATGAAGCCAAAAACCCAAACAATTTGGCCCATGAACTCAAATAATCCAATTGGCTCATATGTGTGACCTAATAGGCTTCTATCACATTGGCAATGATCATAAATCACATTTATGATCATAAACAATGAGCGGTGTCTAGCAGTGCATCATTTCTACCCAAGTGACAAGATAGTCAGCAATTCGGCTAAACCTATATGATCATTATCTGTATATGCCATTGTCCCTTTGTCCAGGATATCAAGACCAAGCATAAGACATGGAATGTGTCACTCTTGTATAGCTCAATCTATGGTTTCTTGATTACCGAGTAGACTAACTTAAACTGATGACATTGATATGGTATATCAACTCATATGAGCATGGCCATGCATTTTCTTAGTCTCACTCTATCAAGGGGCCCGAAGATATCACTCTTGTTACATAGGAGGAACAAATTGCACCTTGATTAAACAAAACCCTTCGCATGATATGTGACATACCCAATGACCACCTTCTTGTTCACTCAATTATGAGCAACAAAAGGAAACATTAAAGTATGTGACTCATATGTAGGGAACCTTGATGACCTTAGGTCAAACGACTACATATACCATGATCACTATGAGAATAGCTTATCACACTCATTTAACGATCCATGTAGCATTTTCATGGTGGGTCAGTCCAGTACACAAGTTCTCTAATTTGTACCCATATGTAGACAACATATCTCATATTAGTCTTCCCATATGTTAGTCTTTATGTATTATTGTAACCTACTTCACATATACTAGACTAGGGACATTTAAGAATACTATTATTCTAGGTAGGGGCATATTTATATAGGGACTAGAATTTTGGAAAATTTTATAGGGTAGGCAGTATATGTGATATAATTGTCGGAAAATTAATGTTAGGTAGCTATATGTAAGTTTTAAAATTAATGGAGGACTTTTGTTTGGTTTAACCTTTTTTTAAATGATTTTAATGATCTAGTGCATTTTCTTCTTTTGCCCTTTTAGTTTCATAGAGACAAAACTCCCCTATTTGCGAATTGCAATTACATTGATTAGCAATTGCCGGTTGCGATTTGCGAAGGTAGAAGGCTTCTGTCGACACTGCAGGCGGTGTATGATGCGAACGCGATTCACTTGGCAATTGCTAGTAGCCAGCCATCCCACCCTTCCCTCGGTGTCTTCACTCTTCAAGCCTTTGGCTGATCTGATTTTCCATTCTAGGTAATTGAAGTTGAACTGAAGCAGCTCATCTATCTTTTCAAGTCTCGACATTGTATTGTAACATTGTTGGTTTCGTTTAATTGACTTGTTTAATTGGTTTCTTGAAGAATGAAGAGGAAAGTCAGAAGACTTAATTGTTGTTGCTGTTGGGGTAGAGAGGTCCCCCAAAATTTCAATGGCAACCGGCACGGCAATACCGCCAGCCCAGTGGCCAGCCCCCCTCTAATTCTCTCTCTCTACACTATCCGTCTTTACTCTGTGCTTTCTTAGCTCCTCAACTGATCTGATTGTTCATTCCAGGTAAGTGAAGCTGAAGCAGCTCATCTATCTCGATGTCTCTAGAATCCACTGAGTTACTGACTACTGTTATTGTAACACTGTTGATTTCATTTGATTGACTTGTTTAATTGGTTTCTTGAAGAGTGAAGAGAAGAGTCATTGAGTTAGAAGACTTGATTGTTGTTGCTGTTGAGTTAGAGGTCCCCCAAATCCAATTCACTTTCTGCACTGCTCGTCCTTGGTCTCTTAGCTCTTTAGTTGATATGATTTTCCAGGTAAGTGAAGCAACTTGTCTCGACATTTCCACTGTTATTGTTGATTACGTTTAATTGACTTGGTTAGTTGGTGTCTTGAATAGTGAAGTGAAGACTTGATTGTTATTAATTGTTGATTTATACATTTTAACAACTCATTCATATATTCACTCTCATGCCCCGTCCCCTAGGCTATAATCTTGGGTACGCCCCTGATTCTAGGGTTATAATTACATTTGATTATGTCACACAGATACAATACAATAAACACAATTACTAGGTTAATGCCTCAATAAAATGTCATGACTTAATGTGCAAAATACAATCATCTCATGATTAGATTTTGGGCACAACACTAACATTAACTTTGGCAAGAAAAGAGTGTGGTTTAAAGTAGAACCTCTCTGTCGAGGGTGAAACTTTGCCATATTGGAATCTTGAAGTAAAAACCTGCCTAAAGCTTGCTGAAAGTGCAAGTTCCAAATTTTCTTGTAAAGCACTTTTTTGGCTCACAATCACCGAAAGTAAAACCTTGGAAAAGCAAGGATCTTAGACTTATAAAGCCTAACCTTGCCGAAGGTACAACTTTGCTAAAAGATGAGGGCTTTTGGCTAAAAATAGCCTAAGTGTACCAAAGGCATAACCTTGCCAAAGGAAGAGTCCACCTTTGGCTGAGAAGGATCCATGAACACCGAAGGTGTAATTTTGAGGGTGCAATCTTGGCAGAAAGATCAACCTTCACTGAGAAAATGCCTGGCATATCAAGGGTGTGGCTTCAACAAAAGAAGAAACAAATCTTGGACTAAGAGTAGCCCTAATAGGACGAGTGTGCAACATTTTCCATCATATCTTTAACTGATTGACAATATGAGAGAACCGAAGATACAACTTTACTTCTTCTAGAGGGGGCATGTGATAGCTGAAGGGCTATCGCCCACAGGACCTTCGCACCGGTGGACTTGACACCACCTTCAGAGTACCATATGACCAACCTTGAAAGAGGGCTAAGCGCCACCCTCAAAATGCCATGTGACCAAGCTCAGAATTGGCCTTCTCACCACCTTTAGAAGGCCATATGACCAACCTTGGAATTGGCCTCAGCACCACCCTTGGATGCTAACATAGCTGATCTTGGAAAAGGTGAATCACCACCCTTGGGTATTACCCTAACCAACATTGGGAAAAGACGTCTACCACCCTTGGTAGAAGAGATGCCTCCCGAACATTGTTTATGACTCCAATAGGCTTCCCTTAACCACCTTTGAAGGCAATTTTACTTCAAAAAGGGTCCTTGAGTCCCTAAGGGGTTCTCAGGGAAAATGAGAAATTTATGGCTAATGGGACCGCTGACAAGGAACCTACACACCCCCTTAACCCACTGCTTAGGAGTAACCACCTATGAACAGTTAAACACACGTTTCCTCGAGGTATGGACCAAATGTTAGCAGATCCAGCCGACCATGTGTCCCAATATGCTTTAGTAGGGAAGACAACCTTCTCCCTAGAGCCTCCTATAAATACCTAGGACTTAGCTCCCAAGCCTAATGGGTTTCAAAGCCCTAATCCAATTAGGTTTAATTTCGGGCTTCATAATTTTGGGTTTAATGAGGGGTGTCTAGAAACACATCATTGCTACCCAAGTGACAAGATTGTCGATGATTCAACTAAACCTTTATGATCATTATCTGTATATGCCATTTTCCCTTTGTCCAAGATATCAAGACCAAGCACGAGACATAGAATGTTTCATTCTCGTACAGCCCGATATATGGTTTCTTGATTACCGAGTAGACTAACTTAAACTGATGACATTGATATCGTATATCAAGTCATCCGAGCATGGCAATGCATTTTCTTATCTCTCTATCAAGGGGCCTAAAGATATCACTCCTATTTCATAGAAGGGATGAATTCCATCTTGATCATACAAAACCCTCCGCATGATATGTGACATACTCAATGACCACCTTCATGTTCACTCAGTTACGAAGAATGAAAAGAAAGTATCAATGTATGTGACTCACATGTAGGGAACCTTGATGATCTTTGGTCAAAGGACTACATATACGATGATCACTAAGAAAATCACTTATGACACTCATATAACAATCCATGTAGCATTCTCACAGTGGGTTGGTCTAGTACACAAGTTATCGAACTTGTACCCATATGTAGACTACATATCTTATATTAGTCTCCACATATGCTAGTCTTTAAATATTATTGCAACCCATTCCATGATAATACTAGACTAGGGACATTTAAGAATATCATTATTCTAGGATTATAATTATGTTTGATTATGTCACACAGAAAACATATAACAAACACAATTATTGGATTAAGGCCTTAATAAAATAGCATGACTCAATTTACAAATTGCAATCATCTCATGATTGGCTTTTGGACACAACACTAAGAATTATGTTTTCTCCTTGTTAGGGGCATTCCTACAACAAAGTCCATTGATATAGACCCTAATTTCCTTTCAGGTATAGGTAGGCTTTGAAGCTTCCCACCATGCTTTTGGTGCTCAACTTTCTATTGTTGGCACACTTCACATTTAGTCACGTAGGTTCCAATGTCCCGTTTCATATATGGCCACCAAAAGTATGACATAAAGGCATGATACATCTTAGTAGCTCCTGGACGTACACTGATTTTGCTTGAGTGTGCCTCTTCTAGAATTTGAGGCCCAAGGTTATCCTTTTCAGGTACATACATCCTATTCTAGAAGTAGATGAGTCCTTGTAGGAAAAAGCTTGAAACAATTCTCCTTTCTTTTGGCCAGATAGCACATCAATCTACTCATCATCAAGTTGTGCTTCCCTGATGATTTCCTTCCATTTAGGGATAATGGTAAGCACATTTAGTTGGTTAAGCTTTTAATCCTTCCACTGCCTTGCCAAGCAAGTTAAGCTATGACTTTCAGCCTTGTCTTCTTCTTCACCACCTTTGAGCACTCTAGTGTAGTTTCTCCTAAGGGCATCTGCCGCAACATTGACCTCTCTAAATGTGTATTCAATAACACAGTCAAAGTTCTTCAAATACTCAAACCATCTTCTTTGCCTCATATTGAGGTCCTTTTGGGAAAAAAGGTATTTGAGACTCTTATGGTCTGTATATACTTGAAGTTTATTGCCTAACAAGTAGTACCCCTATTATTTCAATGCAAAGACCACTACTGCCAACTCTAGGTCATGCACTGGGTAGTTCTTCTCATGTGGTCTTAACTGCTATGCTCCAAAGGCTATTGCTTGCTTGCCTTGCATTAGGACACAGCCTAACCTTACTTGTGATGCATCAGTGTACACCTTAAAAGCTCCAGTAAGGTCTAGTAATACTAACACAGGGGCCATGGTTAGTCTTTTCTTAACCTCCTGGAAGCTACCCTCACACTCACTTCCTCAGACAAACTTCTGATCTTTCCTTGTTAGCTAAGTCATTGGAGCTGCTATTATAGAAAACTTAGGCATAAACCTTCTGTAATAGCCAGCTAACCCAAGGAAACTCTTAACTTCCTTAACAGTTTAGGGTTACTTCCAGTCCAAGATTGCCTTAACCTTCTCAGGATCAATTGCCAGCCCTTTGATCATTTATCACATGGCTTAGGAATCCAATCTCCTTGGTCCAGAACTTGCAGTTGCTTAACTTCCCATACAACTTATGTTTTTTTAGCAAGCAAAGTACTAGCCTCAAATGTTTTTTGTGACCTTCCTTATCCCTTGAGTACACCAATATATCATCAATAAATACTACCATAAAGTGGTCTAAGTATGCCTTGAACACTCCTTACATAAGGTCCATGAAAAAGGTAGGTGCATTAATGAGCCCAAATGGCATAACTGTGTACTTAAAGTGTCCATACCTAGTCCTGAAAATAGTCTTAGGTATGTCCTCTTCCCTGAATCTCAGCTAGAAATAACCAGACCTAAGGTTTATCTTGAAGAACACTCTTGCTCCCTTCAACTGGTCAAACAAGTCCTCAATCCTTGGGAGAGGGTACTTATTCTTGAAAATCAGGGCATTGAGTTTTCTACAATCAATGCACAATTTAAGGTTTCCATCTTTTTTCTTGACAAACAACACTGGTGCTCCTGATGGAGACATATTAGGTCTAATGAAACCCTTTTCAAGCAACTCATCTAGTTTCTTCTTCAGCTCAACCATTTCAGGTATGGCCATCTATATGGAGTTGTGGACACAGGAGCAGCTCCTAGTACTAACTTGATTTTAAACTCCACATTTCTTTCAGGTGGTAGTCTAGGTAAGTCTTTAGGAAACACTTCTAGGTACTCCTGAACTATGGGAATTCTACTTAGTTCAATAGTGACCCCATTCCCATTAAGTCCTATACACTCTTGTTCACCACTAAAGGTACTTGTCTTACCACTTCAACTTGGCAATCCGAGACTAGTTCAAGCAAATTCTCTAGTCTAAATGGCTCACAACCAGGAATCAAGAGTTTTCTAGCGTGACAATCAATCAATACTTTATTCTCACTTAGCCAAATTATACCTAGTATTATGTCATAATCACAGGTTTCCAAAAATACTAGGTTCGTGTTAAAGTTCAGCTCACCAAGCTTAATCATACAATTCTTTACCATGTGATAAGTGAATAAAATTTAATTACCAACAATTTTAACTAAGTAGATATCTGTTAAGTTTCTTACTTCTAGATTCATGGCTTTTACCAATTTAGGAGAAACTATTGACAAAGAAGCTCCAGTATCAAACAAAGTAGACATTAATTGCTCATTAAGGTAAATGGTACCTTTTAGTTCCCTTATGCTCAGCCTTTTATGGCCTGCCTCCTTTTCTTCAGCTTCAGCCACTAGTCCTTCTTGCACTCTCCTTGAGGTCTCAAGCTGGAACAGCCTGCCAGGAGGTGGATTTTGCCTCCCATTTTCCTATGGCAGCCTAAAGCCTTCCTCCTATTTCTGCTTAAGCACCTTCAGCCTTCTTATAGGTGGTTGTTTTGTTGCCCACCCAATGTTGAATCTTCCTAACATTTTTCTCTTTTCCCTCTTTACATGGAAATCCTTCACCTAGTGCTCATGGGCTCCACACTTCAAGCACCCATCTAAAAGTTTGTAGCATGGCTTGTTGCCATGAAATTTACCATATATGGTGCACTAAGGACCATATTGTTGTGGCCCTCTTTCTCTCTTGGTTTCCCTTGTCCAATCCTTGGTCTTGGCCTCTTCTCGTTCTTCTTGTGCCCCATAGGCACTTCACTAGCACCTCATCGCCTACTATTTACTTGGCCTCTGAACTCTTGTTCAACTATTAGTGCTTTTTGTACCACATGGTAGTACTCTTAGGCACCCATAGCTCTAAGGACTTGCCTTAGCTCAGGCCTCAAACCCTTCATAACATTTTGGTTTTCAGCTCCTCTTGCCCATCATATTATGGAGCATAACATATGAGATTGTTGAATCTCTGCTCATACTCCATCATAGTAAGATCTCCCTACTCAAGTTGATCAAATTGAACTTGCTTTTGGTCAATGGGTGCCTCACTCACATATCACTCACATAGTGCTGTTGAAGGACATGGAGGAACTCAACCCACCTCATGCACCTTTTCCTTGTAGGTGGCCTCTTTTGTTTCTTACTTATGTATGTCCTCTACATAGCTCTTCACCATAACTCAGCATTCTCTTCATGTCTGAATGTGGCTAGGAGTACTTTTTGTGTGGAGGACACTTCCATTCTCTCAAAGATTTTTTCCATTTGATAGATCCGAAATTAGGCCTCTTCTAAACATAGGAGGCTTTAAAGTAGAAATCCCTTAAGCTAGCCCTCTCTAAGACCACCTCATCTAGGTCTTCTTCCTCTTGCTTCAATGTCTCGAGTTCCACCTTTTGGTGGCCCTCATCTGGGAGTAATCTTTGTAAGAGGCTTAGTCCTTCTTGGAATAGTGTTAGTGTCCTATTCCTTTACTTCTAGACTCCCTTTAATCCCAATTTTGGTTTATTGTCTTACTTCTAATCTGACTTTCCTTGTTCTCAGGTGTCTCCTTTCCTCTTTACCCTCATCATCATCCTTATCTCCATTCTTCCTAGCTTGATAACAGTGCACTAGCTCTTTGCCAGGTCTCCTTCCCTTTCAGCCTTACTCCACTTCTCTAACCTCCTAAACACTTTTATGTGCTTGAGCTTGACTCTAGCCAAGGCTTGCATGCCCGCCACTAATTGGGCAATGGTGGCCTGTATGGCTTCCATCATCTATTCTATTATCCCTTGTGCACACCTACTAGGTCCAGGCATGTTAGCCGTACCCTCAAGCTCCTCAACCCTATCAAGCTTCAAGGCCCTATGATGCCTCTCAGGCTTGTACTCAGTTTGTCCATCCCTAAGATGACTTGCCCTACTCTTATCTTGCTCATGCACTTATCTTTCTTTGCCTCAGGTTCTCATCCTGCGCAAAAGGACATACAACATAACCATGCTCAATATCTACAAGTCTATCCAATCCTAAGTGGGAACAAATCTAAATAGATCCAAAGGTCCTAACCTACTATGATACCAACTTTTCTGTCATGCCCCACTCTGGCCTTAGCCCCTAGGTGCCTATCGGTAGGACCCTAGAGTAGCACTAGGGATACTTGGACACTAGAGGCACATGAGCCCTTAAAAGCCTACATCCTGTGTCAATTGCTAACCCTTCATGCCCACCTAGGTGCCTACTAGCGTTCAAATAGGGCCCCAAAGACATTGACGCAAAGCACCTTTAACATGCCCCAGTAAGCCTTATAGCGTGTCTGGTGATAACAACATGGTGCCCCCAGGCACCTAACCTAGTGCCCAAGTGCCTCACCTTGGTGGTCCAACACCTACTAGTAATGCCTAGTGCACAACAGGACACGGTTAGACATAACCAGGGCATAGTAGGGTGTGCCCTATAAAGGCTATCCTAGTGTTTCCTTTACTATGAATATTAAGGTAAGTAAATCCTAAGTTGTTTTGCCTCAAATAAGTTTTATTAAGAAAGGAAAGCAAGCTGAGTAAGGTTGAGTTGATTTCCAAAGTATAATTGGCACCTAAAGGGAAAACAAGGGCAAAATGAGAATTTTGACCCAAGTTAATGGCATGGCCATAATTTTAATAAAATTAGGTTCATGCAAGTGTTTTGGGCTAAATAAGTTAAGACCATAAGCATTTCTAGCCATTTGAAAAAAAAGTGCAAGTTAAGGGTGAAAAATGCACTAAATGAGAAATTGAGTTTTATGTCTATAATGGCTTAAATGACTTAAGAGCAAAGTGTTTGGGTAAGAAAAACCTTTCTATAGGATGAAGCAGTAACGGTGTAGGAAGAGTTTAAGTGGCCTAAGTGATTTAAAGTTTAGCCTGAGGGCCAAAAGGACAAGTAGAATAGAATTGGGCTAAGTTTGAGTAGTTGGCTTTATAATTGGAAGAGATGGAACTATTAATCATCTCCACCATTTGCCATTTTCATTGATCTCTCTCCTCCATAGCTCCTTCTCATCAAAGATCCCTATTCACCTAAAATTCCATGAAATTTGAAGGTCCTAAAGCCATCCTATCAAGCCCTCTGCTCGTTTATGGTGTATTTGATGCATTTGGAGTTGTTCTTCCAAGTTTTTGGTTCAAAACCTAAGGTAAATGTCTTTGATACTCGTGGGTTAGTTCTAAACATGCTAAATGGTTAGAAATGGTCTTCATTTTGTGCCCTTGGTGTCCAATTTGGTTAAATTCAAGCTTGGAACTGAAAGGAACTCTTTGGAGTTTAAGTGTGCTTATTGCTTATTTCTTGCTTTAAGGATGATTTAAGATAAGGGATTTAAGTTAATTTAGCTCAAAGAATTTATAGAAAAGTAGTATTACATTTGGGAATGAAGTAGGAACAAGACCCTTGTGAATTGGCTTTGGAGATTGAAAGTTTGAGCAAGTTTTGTACAAGTTCACACGCAGTCACACAATGCTGAACAACATTCGCGATGCGTCACCATTGGCAATGCCATTTGGTGTTGCATCACTGGTAAATCTCCAAGGGACCCAAATGTTAATTCCTCTGGCAACACATCACTGATGGCATTGCCAAGGAGTATGTACCTCAAGCTCGGGGTACCCTAAGAGTGTCTTAAACTTCCAGTTATCATCCCTTTGCCAATTTAAGATGTTCTGTAGGCTCAATTGGGTGTAGAACTCATTCTTTAGTTAGGAATTATGCACTATTGAGGTGGTAGCTAAGTTGTGTAGTTAAGGTAGGGCTAGGTAGGGTGGCTAAGAGGGTAAAGTGCCTAAGCTACAAATGGGGCACTAAAGGCATTAAGTTGGGTTTCAGAGTCTTCACTAGCCCAAGAGATAGGCCTTAGACATTTGAGCAATAAAAAGAAAACCTAAGAGGATCCAAACCAAGCCTTGCTACCACCTCACAGAAATGGGAGAATTACAAGTGTGGCATAATAGCTAAAAACCATTATATTGTGTAATTCTCTTCATAGTGATTGAGGCATGAGGGGTAAAAGGTATAATGAATAGCTCCTTAAAAGTGTTATATGTTGGAAACTTTGCCTCCAAGAAAAGCCTTAAGGATTGCTTGTTTGTCAAGCAACCTATGGACTTTTTTGTAAAGTTTTAGAAATTTGGGTACTTAATTGCAAACTCTAAAGAAAGAGCTTTGGAGAGTTATGAAAAGGATATGAATGGTATGAAAGTGCTATTGGAGGACCAAATTGCATATGGAAGACAACTAAGGAAAAAGAAAACACAAAAAGGCATAAAGGACCTAAGTGTTCTAATGTAGGCCTTAGGACGTGTATGTCTTTGACTTAAGTCAACTAGAGCAATTTGGAGTTTTCCCACCTGGGGAGGGGTGGCTATAGCTTGTAAAAGGGTCAAAAATGTTGGGCACATGTGTACCAATGAGTTTTAGACAAAGAAACCATAATTAGTGAGAAGGAAAATGACATAAAGCAAGGTTAAGCTTGTTAAGTGTGTTTTTTGCCCTTAAGCTCATTTAAGGCCATTTAAGTGGCCAATTCACTTATCTCTCTCCCATATTTGACCCACATAGCCACAACCCTCCTCCACACTTCTTCCATAGCTCCTCTATAGCCACCATACCTCCAAGATTGAAATTGAAGTCAAAAGGAAGCAAATGGAAGCAAACTAGAACTATTGCTAGAGTACTTCAAAGATCAAGCTTTATTTTTGGCCTACCTACTTTGGTAAGTGTTCTCTTGCGTTCATGGGTTGTTTTCTGTATTTTCAAGCAACCATGGAGCTAGGGCTAGGTTTGGAAGAGAGCTATGAGCTTGATGAACGAAGCTTAGTGAAGGGAGTGCACTTATTGAAGGTTTTGTGACCTTGTATGAAGTGCACAAAGATGGAAGTGAAATGATGGTTTATAGGGCCCAAAGTTAGTACTAAATAGTGTTAAAATCCTCCAAAGACCAATAATTAGCTTTAGGAGGGCTGCCATAGTGATTTATTTATGTTTGTTACATGTTTTATTGACTAATCTATGGTTATTGTTGCTGCCACATTTCATGTGTTTGTTGGTTGCGAATGGCTGCTGCATTTGGTTGCTATATCTTCTATATATGCATTGTTTTTTTGTGTCTTTGTGTCTTTGTATTTAGGTTTTGATGATGGTTGCATTGCCTATTGAATCCAAGTGCTACTCTTACTAAGTTTCTCAATGAAACTTATTCCCCTCAATTCTGTCATTTCAGGTCCAGCTGAAAGATCACCTTCAAACTAACCTTTGTAGTTTGAGTTTTTCTATGAATTTCTTGGTACTTAAAATTACATATGTCTAGTTATCATCTAGAAATTTTGGTGATTTTAGGAGCACATTTGGTAGTTTAGTGATGGTGGTTATTGTGTTATGCTGTAGCTGTCCAGAATCCTATTTCTGGTGTCCATTGTGTCTCAGGCACTCCTGTTACTTAGGGTGCTTATTTAGCTGAGTTAAGACTATTATGTAGTGAGTGTGTCCATGTACATGTATTTTATGTAAAATGAGACAAGTTTGTGAATATTTGAGTAATGTTTTGGCTATGTATGTGATGTGGTGCAAAGCTGCCTAAGTGTGAATGATTGGCTGCTTACTTGTAAAGTCTGTTTTGGCCACATAAAGTTGCTAGATTTAAGAAAATATATTTCCCATGTGTAGTGGACATGTGTGGGATAGCCTTCGAGGGCTTACCCCTTGTGAATGAATTGTTTGCACGCTTATGAAATTTTGTATGGTCAAAATGGTCATAAAGTGACCAGAATTTTGACTCTGCACTCAAAACACTGTATCTCCGTGTGTAGGATGAATATTGGTATGAAATTTTGATCACGCCTAGAACACATCTAGATGGTGAACTGGGATTTTGAATTTCTGAATTTGGAGCACTGTAGCCAAAGTTATGATGTTGCAAAGTTGGCTAAGTTACTGTTTATTTGGTCAGAATTTTGTAACCAATTTCAAAAATCGATAACTTGGTCCATAGGTGGGCTATTGATGTAAAAAAAAATTCCTTGGTTTGGTCTAAGTCTCTAATTGATAATGGATCAAATAGAACAAGGGGTTCATGGCTAGAATGATACATTTTATTAGAGGAAGTTACAAGTGCAGTGGCTGGTCACTAGAACTTAACAAGATTTCCTAATGTGTGGTAGCCAAAATTAAGACTTGTGCTAGTGTCTTGCTTCTTTGTTTCCATGGTGTGTATGAAATTTGAATATATTTGTGACAGTTGGACCAATATGCATGTATTTACATAGTACCCAAGAGGGCCACTTGGGTATGCACACTAAGGGTAGTGTTTTGATAGCTTATAGAATATTACCAATCCTGAGAGTCTAAATGCACAATTTTGGCACCATAATTGGACTACCCTAGAGTGGGTAAAAAACCTTGTGGTTTGGTAAGTAAGGCACTAAGGAGCCCTAGGCTAAGGTCCAAGAGCTTGGCAAGTTGGACCATATAAGGCAGCTGCCTGTACAATAAGTTAAGGGAAAGAGACGGGTAAAAAGGGAGTAAGTGATGACTTTCTCCAAGCAACCCATCAAGGGGGGCAAGGGTTGAGTGAGTAATGACTTACTCTAAGGTGCCCATAAGAAGACTTCACAGGGCTAGTTAAGTGCTAGCATAGGATATGAAGGCCAATATTCCAAGTACCCCAGCCGTATGTGCTCACAGCAAGTTTGGTGCACCTTCGGGTATAAGGAAGTCTTAAGTGCATTCACATGTGCATATTTCATTCATTCATCCATCCATCCATTATTTGCATTGTTTGTTGCTATTCTTTCTTTTGTTTTTAGTTATGCTATTGGTTGCTTGCTTTGCTTTGTATGCTTTATATATATGTATGCTTATTGTGCCATGCATGCTTGCATTTGTTTCCCCCTACAGGTACTAACTCCCTTACTAAGTACTTTTAAGTACTCACCCCTTAAGTGTTGCGCAAGTATTAAGTGGGCTAAGGGGTAACTGTTAAAGCTAAGTTTTATTGGATTAAAGGTATTCTCTAAGTAGAAAAATTTAAGTTTCTAAGTTACATGTGGTATAAGCTAGTATTGACCAAAGTGTTTTCCGTACAATTTGAGGTTGAGTACAAGCAAACTTGCTTGCTTGGGTGAAATGCTAAGGATGGAACTTAGTAGTTTTAAGTTGCTTCTTTTATATGTATGGTATTTCCATAAAAATAGATTGCCTCAATTGGTGTCCATTGGTGAGTATAACACTAGGATTACATTTGGGTGTAGATAAGATTCAAATGTATGTACATAGTTGTTACTTGAAGTTAAAACAACTAAAGTTTTATGTCCTAGCTTGTTTTGAACTGCGTTTTTATCAACTGCCATGACACTGTTTTCAATGTTGTTTCAATATATTGTTATCGCGTAGCAAGGACAGTGTATGCATATTTCCTATGCAGGGTAGGCTAAGCAACTAGTTGCACATAATGATTTAAGATACTTCACAAGTAATAACTTGCCAATTGTAACCAAGTGGGATCATAATTCCATAAGAGCCTACCAATGGAAGTAAATTCAGAGCCTTGGGACCTTGTTTTGCCATATGCCCCAACAAGCCTACCTACCTCAGCACTCATATGAAACTTGTAAGCCAAGGCAAGGTGTTCAATGCAATGATTCAAGTGTCTATGCTCATGCGCCATCAAGTGTGCATCCATAAATGCATGTCAACCAAGAGACCCAATCTCAAAGGTTTTGAAAACACATATTTATGAGCATGAGAGGTGCACTTACAAGTCCTGGTGAGCCTACTCAAGGCCACCCTAAACATGGTTTCATACCCGAAACACACAAACTCTTCCAACAACACACATAGCCCATCATACTTAGCACATACATCCCACCTAGACTTGTTACCACATTCTTAGCCAGTTAGGTGCCTACAAGCAACACTTTAACATATAAGCTTGCTATCCAAAGACTTGTACCATAGATAATTCAGCATTCACTTAAAATAGTGTTCATACCTTTTACAACTGAACCCAAAACCCTTACACAAGCAAAATTAATCCTCAATATCCTTTCCTAAAACACTTAAAGCTAGGGCATGAGTTATTTGCATATCTCGGCAAGGAATCATACAGCATTATATTGTCTACATAACAATCTGAGACTTGACCTCCTAGTTCTCGCATATAAGACACAAAAACAAGCAAAACAAACATATACGTGGCAATACAACAACTAGCAATAATTTTAAGGGCCAGCAATCACAAACAAACAACTAAGCACACATAACTCACACACCACACACTAGCCTTAGGTTTGGCCAACAGGCCTAGCATGTACTACCTATTCTACGTTCATTTATTAGATTCCATTAGTGTTCTAGTCTAGCAAAGAACTCTAGATTCAAGAGTGAGTTGGCCGACCCACACTTTAATCCTAGTACTTGCTTTCTGTATAGCTAGCTAGCAAAAATCCATAGTCACCCAAAGGTAACCCTAGCCCCTATAGCATCATAGGTTTATTTAATGAACTCCTAAGCCTTTTTTTTTCTAGATTTTCTAGAGGTTAGGGAGATATTCTTTAGGACTGTGAGATGGTGTACAAGAAGAATCAATTCAATTATTTTCAATGCCAAAATTTGATTATAAGTCAAGTCTGTTCTGTTGCATATTGAAGAATAGTTTTGGTAGAAAAATTATAACTTGAGCTATAAATATTGGTTTTAAATGATCAAGATACAATTTTGAAGCTAAGAGAAAGATCTATAAATCTCATGCATTCAAGATCTTTGTATTGGCTTTCGTATGGCTTTAGAATCACTCAATTCCAACATCTGCAACTCCAGATATGAATTTTCTTCTAAAACTCATGAAAGCACTTGAATGTCGAAACTTATTCTGTTTGTAATCCAAATTTAACCCCCTATATCTCTCAATTAGGCTGGACTATGAGCCCAATGTTATAGATGATTAAGGGTTCGATCATTGGTCCAATAATAGCTATATCTGGCCTTCTAGTTGAGAGATATCATAATTTTATCCACCTACATAAAACAAGTTATTTTGCTTAATTTGTAAATGAATGGTTTTCAACTCCAAATTATAGAAACTGCTCATGTTAGAAAAATTAACCATACTCAAAGTATATAATGATCATTCAAAATCCTTAGTAACTATACACTTAGAGTATTCATCACACCCAGACTACGTTCTTGTTAGTCCCTAACAAGTGAAGTGATGTATAGAATCAATACTCAGGATTCATCCAATATTTTCTATAATCAATCCCTATATCATGGGTCATAAACCATTGAAGTAATGAGTATCAAAATTATGGTACTTAAAAAAACATCTTCATAATGAATTTGCTCACTTGTTAACCACTCAAATAAGGGAAAAGTGTGAAAGATTACAGACTACTGAGTGCAATAAGTGTGTGATAGACTACCAAAAATGTCAAGAAGATTTCAATAAATCATACCAATCTTCACAGCTTATTAGGACAAATCTAATTCCAAACTATAACTTTAGTGGCTTTCACACTATTACACTTTAATAGGCTCTTTTTTTTATTTTATATTTTGGCTTAAGCCTTATTTGAAAAACCCCGGTTAAAGGTAGCCCTTTCTAGGAGCAAACACTTTTTAATCCTCACATGTATTTTTTTCTTCTTCTTTTTTATTTTGTTTCAACACCTCTGACTTTTATTTATATTTTTTTAATCAACCCTTAGATATGATTCATTGAAAGTCCTAACAGCCACATAGTTAGAGAATTCTTTAAAGTCTAAAAGACATCAAGATTTTCAGCATTTGTAATGTCAACAATTTGTAACTTAAACATCCTAATTCCGTATCAAAGTGATTGAAATTTGACTAAACCATTATGTCAAACTAAAGTTCAAGTATATAAGAGTTAATGTAGCTCATCACACCAACAATTCCATCAACAGGCATAGAAATTTTTGAGATAGAAAACATTGATTACTCATGAGCATGTCATCTAGTATAGGTTTGAAAACCTACTTAAAAAAAATGTTACAGTTAACATATCTCCTAGGTGCGTTGCAAGAGTAAAATTACTCTTTACTTGGCCATCATAAACTAATGGATATATCTAGAAGTTTTAATATCAGCATGAGAAAAAAAACTATATAAAAAAGACAATGTCATCTATCCTTCACCCTAGCTAGATGGGTACATTAAAGAAAAAGTTACCTAAAATGATAATTATTAAAAATTAAAATCCTGAAATAACCTAAATGAATATAACCAAAACAAACGTAATGATAGGATAATACTAATAGTAAAATTAGAAAATAAGATGATACAAACATATCCACAAGTCCATGTTGCTACCTTCAAAAGTGTTTTTATGGCATCCTATAAAGGATAGAGTTAGAAAAAATAAGATGACTAACAGGGTGAAGGATACTCATGGGATAGAGCTTATTAGGAAGGAATGTTGTGCCTGGTTATCCTATTTACTTCTAGATTTGGTCAGGAGTAAAAACTTGCATTTTGTTAAACAATTCTTCTACAGTTGATGTAGAGATTAGGATTAGTCTAACCGATTCTGAGTGAAATTTTCTTGCACAGCTTGATCTATGAAATATAACAAACCAAGATGATTTACTGCTCTCAAGAACTTTTCATCCTTTCCAGGAAAAAATGCAAAAAATACACACATATTTTGAAATCTATGAGTTGAGGTTCCATCCATCCTTAACCCTGTGGAGAATGAAAAGAAAGAGTTGCATTTATAAAGATGAAAAAATAAAATACAATGATGATACCTATATGAGTAGGTTGGTTAGTGTTAGAAGAAAATGAAATTTTCAAAAGTAATAACATGAATGCATGGTAACGGTGACTATGGCTTACATCTTCCTATGGTTTTACATTTAGTAACGACTTCAATACCTTTTATGAGTTGGGGATTGACTTCCTATTCTGGTTTTTATTTAAACTGAAAAACAAGGTCTTTTTTAAAATGAAATTCCTAAAACTGTAACACTCTCGTTCTTTGTAAAACTATGCAATGAATTAAGAAGTTTACGTTATACTAATCTAGAAGAATGCATCTCAAGAGTCAATGGGATATCATCCAAGGACTCCTTACTTAGCCCATTCTTGATTAATTGTATTTTAGCATTTCACTTTATGGATACGATCTTTAAAGAGTGACATCTAGTATCACAATTCCATCAACTACATTTGCGACAAACTTGCAAGCATTTTGCTCTTTGCTTTTTGGCATAAGACCTTTTGCTTAATCCAGGCGTGTGGGACATTGCATTTAACATTTAACTAGCCAAATGGACATTGGCTTCAATTAACCAATGAACATGTTCATTGATGCCTTTGTGCATTAAAACTCTTAATCTTTTAAGAATGTTTGCAGGGATAGGGGGAAAGTATTTTTGTAATAGAAAAGAACAAAATCCATTTTTTAGAAGAGATTAAGAGAGAAAGAGAGAAATTAGTTATTATGGGAAACTGAAATAAGTGACTTGAGAGCCATGGAGTACTATATCCACCACTCAATTGGAAAAAAAAATTAAGATATAAAATAAATAAAGAAAAAAAAACTATATAGAAAGAAGAAAAAACATACTAACATTTACTTAGCATGATCATTTTAAGGATCACTGAGGAAAACAACTTCTTCTTACAAATCATGATTCTCCAAAAATGGTTTAACACTTTGTCTATTTATTTTAAAATGCATTACCATTTTTAGAATTTTTAATGTCAATGGCCCTATAAGGGTAGACATGTTTCACTATAAAAGGGTCACTCCATCTAGATCTTAATTTTTCAAGAAATATGTAAAGTCAAGAATCATAAAGTAAAACCTTTTAACCAACCTTAATTCTTTTTTTTAAGATTGTTCTGTCATGAAAACTTTGGTTCTAGCTTTATATATTTTCAAGTTTTTATATGCATCATTTCTCAACTTTTCAAGCTTACCTTTTTGCATACTGTGCAATACACCAGTATCATCATGATTTTGAGTTGAAAGCTTTAATAGCCCAGTAAGCCTTATGTTCAAGTTTTACAAGCAAATGATAAGGTTTTCTATAAATTTATCTATAGGGAGACAAACCCAATGATGTTTCAAAAGTAGTGCAGTAAGTCCAAAGTGTTTCGGTTGGTTTCAAAGACCAATCTTTTTTATTTGGGTTGACTATTTTTTCAAGAAGTTTTTGTTCTCCCTATTTGATAGTTCTATTTTCCACTTATTTGTGGGTGAAAAAGGGGTGGTAACCTTGTGTGTGATGCCATATTTCTTTAGTAAAGATCCAAATGATCTATTACAAAAATCTATCCCCCTATCACTTATTATGGCCTAAGGAATTCTAAATCAAGTCAAATCATAATCTATTATGACTAAAATATACAGGAATCCAAATGATGGTATTTTAGTTGTAGTTTTGGGCCCTTGTCACAATAATGATAATAAAATTGTGTTCAAGTTTTCAAAAGGAAAATATTTTGAGTCATTTTGGAATTCCTTTGACCATAATAAATGATGGGGGGACACATTTTTATAGTAGACCATTTGAATCTTTAGAAAAAAAAAATATGTTAACACACATAAGGCGGTCACCCCTTATCACCTGCAAACAAGTGGATAGGTAGAACTAACAAATAGGGACATAAAATAAATCATTGAAAAAATAGTCTACCCAAATTAAAAGGATTGCTTGTTGAAACTAACAGATGCAGTTTGGGCTTACCACGTTACTTTTAAGACATCTTTGGTATGTCTCACTATAGGATTGCTTGCGAAAAACCTTGTCATTTGTCTATAGAACTTGAACATAAAGCTTATTAGGCTATTAAAGCTTTCAATTCAAATCTTGATGAAGCTAGTGTATTACATAGGTTGCAAATAAGTGAACTTGAAGAGTTAAAAAATGACACATATAACAACTAAAAAAATATATAAAGCTACAAACATAGCTTTTCTTAACAAAACAATCTTCAGAAAAATAATTAAGGTTAGTCAAATGGTTTTGCTTTATAATTCTCAGTTCACATATTTCCTAAAAAATTGAGATCTAGATAGAGTAGCTCTTTTATTGCTTAACATGTCTATCCTTATAAGGCCATTGATATTTAAAATCCTAAAAATGACAATGTGTTTAAAGTAAATGGACAAAGAGTTAAACCATTTTTTGAGAATCATAATTTGTAGGAAGAAGTTGTTCATCTTAGTGATCCTCAAAGTGATTAAGGTAAGTAAATATCAATATGCATTTCTTCTTTCCAAATAGTTTTTCTTTTATTTATTTATTTTTAAAATTTTTCTCTTTTTGTAGTTATGTGACGGATAAAGTACTTTGTGACTGTCAAGTCAATCATTTCAATTTTCCATAATAACTGATTTCTTTCTTTCTCCCTCAATGTCTCCTTAAAATGGATTATGTTCTTTTTGATTTTGTGAAAATACTTCCCCTCCCTCCTTACAAATGTTCTTAAAAGGATTTATCAAGCGAAATGTGAAAGATTAAGAATTTTTGTGTACAAAAGCATCCTCAAAGATATACATTGGTTCATTGATGCTAAAGTCTATTTGGTTGGTGAAATACCAAATGCATTTCTTCCCCACATACCTAACTTAAGTAAAAGCTCTTATGCCAAAAAAATAAATTAAGACTATAAAGGTTACAAATATAATGCAAATGTGGTCTACGGAATTGTAACATTAGATTTCGCTCTTTAGGGATAGTGTCCACAAATTGAGAAGATAAAATACAATTTATTAAGAATGGGTTGAGTGAGCAATCCTTGGATGATATCCTATTGACTCTTAAGACGCATTTTTATGGATTAGTATTTATGAAATATTTTTTGTAAAGAATGTTACAATCTTGGGAATTTGACTTTAAAAGACCTTATTTTCCAGTTTATGCAAAAATTGGATAGGAAGCCAATCTCCAACTCATAAAAGGCATTGAAGTAGTTACTAGACGTAAAACCAGAAGAAGATGTGAGCTAAAATTATAACTACTGTGCATGCATGTCATTATTTTTTAAATTTTCATTTTCTTTTGACAATAACCAACCACTCATATAGGTGTTATCATTGCAATTTTTTTATTTCTATAAATGCAACTCTTTCTTTTCATTTTCCACAAAGTGAAGGATAGAAATTGAGGGAACCTCAACTTTTAGATTCTAAAATATATGCATATTTTGTGGATCTTTCCTTCGAAAGAATAAAAATTTCTTGAAAGCAGCAAACCATCTAGTATAGTCTTAGCTAAGCAAAAAATACATTTGGTCTATGGGGGAGGTAGTGTTGTGTTGACAAGAGATGTGGCAACAGTAGCATATACAGGGGGTAGTCAAGTTTTTGGTATTATTCTGACACATTTGAGGTGGATCACTAGATACACAATTGGAAAAGAATTCATGGTTCCAAATAAGCAAGATCACTTGTTCCAAATTTTTTACAATTCTGATGTCTTTATTGCCTTATTAGGAGGGTTTGGTACATTAGAGAAAAATTTTCAAATTACTTATATAGCCCAACTTAATATGCACCAAAAACCCATCAAACTATTGGATGTTAAAAATTTCTTTTATGTTTGTTATTTTTCATAGATCAAGTTGTGGAAGATAAATTTCTTTCAAAATTAGTAAGATGAATCCTAATCTCTACATCAACTATTGAAAAATTGCTTAACAAAATGCAAGCTTTTGTTGCTAAATTAGATCTAGTAGTAATTCAGATAAATTGGTACAACAATCCTTCCCAACAAGTTCTATCCCATAAATATCCTTCACTTTGTTAGTCATTTTATTTTTGTAAACTTTTTATCATTTACAGGATGCCAATCTTCATAAGTGATGAAAGCACTGTTGAAGATAGCATCCTGGACTTATGGATCTATTTGTAGCATCATGTGTTCTAGTTTCACTATCAACATTATCTTGTCATTATGTTTATTTTGGTTATATTTGTTTAAGTTATTTTAGGATTTTGATTTTCAATAACTATTATTTCAGGCTACTTCTTCACTCTACCTGTCTATATTTTGAAATTAGAGACAGTGTCTTAATCTCATTGAGGGGAGGGATAGTTGTCATATTATTTTTTCTACATAATTATTTTTTTCTTCATGCTGATATTAAAACTATTAGATAAAGCCATTAGTTTAAGATGGCTAAGTGAGGAGTAGTTTTACTCTTGAGACGCATCCTAGTAAGTATGATAGCCATCACATTTTCTTTGGGAGTAGGTTTTCAAACCTATACTAGATGACATACTCACAAGCAATCTATGTTTTCTATCTTGAAAACTTTTATGCATCGCAATGGAATTGTTGGAGAGATGAGCTACATTAAATCTTACATGCTTGAATTTTTTTTTTATATAATGATTTAGTCAAATTTCAGTCACTTTGATAAGTGATTAGGATATTTAAGTTATAAATTGTTGACATCATTACACATGTTGAAATTCTTGATTGTCTTTTAGATTTCAAAGAAAGCTCTACCTAAGTGGTTGTTAGGACTTCTAACGAACCATATCTAAGGCTTGATAAAAAAGCAACACCAAGAAGTGTTAAAAAAAGAAAAAAAAAAAGAATGAAAAAAACAAGCAAGGATTAAAAATTGTTCACATTTGGAAAGGGCTATCTATTATCAAGGTTCTCCAAAAAAAGGTTAAGGTTAAGGCTAAGGCAATGGTTTTGAACTAGATTTTTCCTAATAAGCTGTGAATGTTGGTATAATTTGCTAAAATCTTCTAAACACTCCTGATATTCAGTCACACTCAGCAATTCTTTATCTTTCACACTTTTCCCTTGTTTTAGTGGTTGATAAGTGCATGAATCATTATGAAGATTTTATAGTACTATCATTTTAAGGGCCATTACATCAACGGTTTCTAATATATGCCATTGTGATTCATTGTGGAAAATATTAGATGAAACCTGTTTATTGATTATGTACATTGCTTCACTTGCTAAGGAGTAGCAAGAACCTGGTTGGAGATTGTGATGAATACACATAAGTGTATAATTATTAAAGATTTAAATCATTATTATACACTTTAAGTATGATTAATTTCTCTAACATGAGCAACCAGAATAATTTCTCTAACATGAGCAACCTTTATATTCTGGTGTTGAAAAACATTCATTTACAAATTAAGCTAAATAACTGTTTTGTTTAGGTAAATGAAATCATCATATCTCTCAACTAGAAGGCCAAAATCAAGCCATTTTTGGACCAAAGATTGGGGCCTTAATCATCTACAATCTTTAGTTCATGGTTCAGCTTAACTGAGAGATATAGGACTTCAAATTTGGATCACAAACAAAATCAATTCTAGCATTCACATGTTTTGGTCACCTTTTCGAAGAAAATTCATATGTGGCGCTGTGGATGTCAGAATTGAGTGATACATAATCCATATGAAAGCCAAGTCATAGATCTTCAACTCTAGTTTATATGTCAACAGCAATTCAACCATTTTCAATGCCAAATTTTGGTTATAAGTAAGACCATTTATTTTGTGATGCATTGAAGAGCAGTTTTGATACAAAAATCATAACTTGAGCTATAAATATTGATTTTGAATAATCAAGATAACACTTTAAAGATAAGAGAGACGTCTAAGAATCTCATGTTTTCAAGAAGAGTTGAATAAATGAATGTGGTGGTAAAAAATTTAGGAGAAGTTTAAGCCGCCTTTGTTGAATAGTATTTCACCTACCCTTACTATTTCACTAACCTTAATATTTTGCCCACCCCTATTCCTAAGGCTCTGTAAATAGGCATTGTCAACAGCACGGAATTGAATCTTGTTTTTTGGAGTTAAAGTTTTGTGTATCGAGACCAATTCTATCTATTTATTCTGTTTATTATCTTTCTATCTAGAAGCTCTATCCTAGTTATTTTCTTCCCGTTGTTTATCTTGTTCTTCATTTGATCTGTCAATATATGTTTATTTCTTTTTTAAATATGTTGCTTACTATTATTATGGTTAATTAATTTTTAGTTTGCTAAAGTGAAAGAGTGAAATTTTTGGTATAAACGATATGGAATCTAAACAGATCATAATGTTATTAGTATCCACTTTGTTAATCAATTTAGCTTCCCTTGTTATTTAGTGAGATTTTGTAGACAACCATCAGTACAACAGCTACTTGATTCCTTCTATAGGGCATCACTTTACCAAATTTGATATGTTGGAATCTTGAGTTATTGTAGACAAAAATTGACATGATGGATACTTGAACCCATTTACAAGCGTTAGGGTTATAAGATGAATAAAGATAATACTAATTCATGCCTAATGTTTCTTGAATTTGATTATCAAATTCTTCGACTAGGACCTCCTTTTTGTGTACTTTCTAGTTGAGTGACAAGACAGACTAAAATTAACCATAACAAATATATCAAGAATGGAACCTCTAACCTTAACTGTTTCTTTGAATGTGAGTTCCAATCTACATGCGCTCACACATTACATCAACTCCTTCCTTGTTAACATCCCGAATTTTTATTTCTTAATTCACTTCTCTAAGGTTCAACATCTAGACTTTTGAGACTTTACTACTTGTGACTATCTAAACTTGGGGTGCAACTGTTGACTTACAACAAGTTTGTAAAGTGTATAGCTATTAAGGGTTTAAATCATGATTATAGTTAGAACACTTTTTGTAATTTTTAGTTGAAATTTATTCATTCTTTGCAAATTGAGGTAAATGGTAACTTTTATATAGGTTAGAAAAAATCACCATATCTCTCAAACTAGAAGGCCAAATCAAGTCATTCTTGGACCAATGATCAGTCCCTCAATCATCTACGAATCTTAAAAACACTATCCAACATAATTGAGAGATGTAAGAGGTTACATTTGAGCCACAAATAGAACCAACTTTACCATCGTCGTGCTTATTGACCTTTTGCAAGTAAATTCATATCTAGAGCAATGTGTGTGAGAATTGAGCAATTCTGAAGCCATATGAAAGCCAACTCAGAGATCACCAAATTTGTATATGTCTAAAATAAGTTCAATCAATTTTAAGGCTAAAATTTGGTTAGAAGTGAAATCATCTCTTTTGTCACTTTTGAAGTGCAATTGTGGTAGAAAGATCATAATTCAAGCCATAGACATCTATTTTAAATGATCAACATATGGCTTTAGAGCTTATATATAAACCTACAAATCATCTTCATTCTAGAAGAGCTGAATTAGTGTGTAAGAATGGTGTGTGTTTTAGTTCACAACTTTTTCACTACACTAATGAATAATGTAGATGTGTCAGATCTCTCCATACTTATGAATATGTGAACTCAAAGGCAAGCACACCTATCATTCAAGTATAGTAATGGGAAGTGCCAAGATAATTTTCCCTAAGGAATGGAGTTGTCTACCATACTCAAGATTTTTCTCTATTATCTCACTGACAAATAAAAGGGTGTTTCACTAATTAACGAAGAATTAACTAAACTAATGAAGTAAAAATAAATAAACAACTAACTACTAGCAGTGGAAAACAATTATACAATTAGCAATCAAGATATGTCATTGTTAGATTTGAATCCCTATAGAAATCTACCGCATTATTCTTTTTTGTTTAACAAGCATATGATTTACTTGCACCGTTTAGTACTACCTAAATCATATTAGCTCCTAATTTTTCCCATTCACTAACCCCTGTTCTTAGGTCACCAATAGGGTGGCTAGTCCTACCGCTTCCTAATAATGTATTACAAGTCTAATGACCCAAGTACTTAGTTTCACTCTAGTTCTGAGGTATTATGCTACACCTATTATTCACAACTATGACAATATCCCTTTTACGATGTAGTGATCCACAACAAACATACTGGATACTACTTGCATTCATTCACCATCTCATATTGAATTAATAGGCTAACTGCTACTAATCAATGCAACAAACTACATTGGATAAATTACAAGAAAACATAATTGTATTAAACCAGAAATAATCACAATCACAATATCCTCATAGGGTTCATCTAGTCTAAGTATGAGCAAAGAATTTATTTCATCATGTTGAAAAATAAACACAATAGAAACAAATAAAAACTAGGAAAAAAATATCTCTCTAAATTGTTTATCTCCCAAAGAATCCTTGATATGATGTGTATTAATCAGTGTTGATCATCAAAATGCCTCTAGCAGCCTTCATCTATGAAAATTGAAAATTTTCTCTGTGTATTTTCACCTTTCCCTTTGTTTTTTTTTTTTTGCAAAATTAACTCGATAAACTTTATCAATAGTCAAACACATTTTGTAACACAACCATGTTCAAGGCTATGTTCCCCCGTAGAATAGAAAAATAAAAAACATTTAATGACACAGTTATGACTAGGGGCATGTAGGTGGAGACTAGCATGTAGTAGGTAAACACGGGAGTGTTGGACACTGACATGCACATGTGTTGGGGTTGTGTTTGCTTTAAATTTTTCCAAAACTTACAATTCAACTCCTAAACTCACACAATATCCTTCCTAACCCAAATAGAGCTAAAATAGAACCTAAAAATAAAATATAAACCAATTAAGTACCAAATTCTACTAAAAACACATCAAAAGACAAGCAATTACAAGAGAAAAGCATATAGAAAATATGTCTAAATATGAGTACACAATATTTTTCCCTCATAGTTGAACTTTTGCTTGCCCTCAAGCAAACCTCAAAAGAAAATTTGAAAAAGAAGAATAGAATCATACTCTTGAGCAAAAGAAGTATTATGGAGGATTAAAATTTTAAGGGTCTTCAAGAATTAACAAGGCTACCAAGTAGGAACACTTTTGTGCTAACACTTTTCAAAACAAAACAATTCAATGGAAACAGTTCATTCTTAAGCTAGCTACTCATATCTCTTGAATCTTAAGGGCACATCAAAGTTTTAATGTAAAGTAAAAAGCACAAACCACACTAAGAAAAAAGCACAAATCACACTAAGTCAAAGCTTACTATGCATAACCATTCATATCACTAAACCATGGAAATGGGCAATTAATTAAAATTTTTTACTTTTTTTTATCCTTTTTCTCTTTTCTTTTTCCTTTTTTATTCTTCTTCGTAGTTTGAAATAAATTTGCAGTAGGTGTACACTACAAAACGGTAGGAGCAGTGTCTATGCCCAAGCTATTTCATAACATAATCTAAAGTAATCTTTGATCAAACTCATGCTTCTAGCATGTTTTCAAGCTGTAATCAACTCTTACATTAGGAGAAGACCCCAACCTACTTCAATACTAAGAAACAACAAAGTAAGAACTTATTCATATCAATTCATATTCCTTAGTCAACAACCAACCACATATTCATCAACCAATTCTTACCACCAATCCATCCATAAAAGCATCAAAACTTAGCAAGTTTTGAACAATGTACTAAACACAAAAACTTGATACAAAAATAGCTTCTAAAGACCATCTTCCACTAGATTGATAATGAAATGCCAAAACTTTTATAAAACAATTAAGCACAAATGTGAAAGACTTCCAGAATCACATACTTGGTCTTAAAGTTAAGAACTCAAGACATTAAATTATCAAGATTATGAGAAAATTTGAAATTTCACTAAAACAAAAGAAAGCTTTGGGCTTTAGCTACCCACTCCCCTACATTGAAAGTGTACATTGCCATCAATGTACAAACATGAAAGACAAAGGTGAAAAGAGAGGATTAATAGAAATTGATATTGCCTTGAAAAATTTGGTTGCTTGATGTGTAAGTCAGCATTCCAAGAGATCCTTAAAAAGTTTGATTGAGCTTTGGATTAAATAGGAAGGCTTCCATGAAAATAGAAAAGATGATCATTAACAAAATAGAAATGGAAACTAGAAAATAGAATAACTAAAATAGAAGCATAAAATGAAAATAAAAATAGGAACAACTAAAGCACCAATAATAATGTCTAACAAAATAATGACATCCATAAAATGATATGAAATAAAATACCCTACATTCCATCACACATCTCTTACTAGAGATGATCCTCCAGCCTTCTCTTAGCAATGGCATGTTATCATGGACATCCCCTTCTACACAAGCAGCTTGCACGAATGATGTTGCACATATTGCATTCTCCTCCCGAAGAACTCTTCCATTGTCATCAAAATCAAATATGCCTTGCCACCTCATTAACTACGTGAGTTGCTTCATAAATACCATCCAGAGTCGATAGTCACTCATAGCCTCCTTGATGCTCATCCATTTGAGTGCCCCTACATTAATTGGGCCATCCATAGCAAGAGAAAAATATAATCTCCACCTTTTCTACAGTAACGTCTTGGGTAGGCATGGTGGGGAGCAAACTTCCATTGATAAATGCAAGCCAGGATTGAAGATCATGAGTTAGCTGTGAAGCAAAAAGTGTAGCTAGTAAACCTGGTGTCGTGAACCATATAATTGACCTCCCATAGAGCATGATAGACATCCCCTCTAGTGATAAATGGTGAATAGGCCCTCGGATATTTTGAACGGCAAAGATTACATTGAGTTGGTTAATAAGAATGGTCAACTGCCTCCAATGCATTCTTACTTGCATCATCAACTCTAGAAAATGGCCGCTAACGTGAGTGTTATAGTAGAATTTAAGGACAAGTGACATGGGCTCAATGCCTGGTGGCCTACAAAAAACTTACCACCCTTGGCATGTAGTAATGGCATAATGAATTGGTTATGGAGTTTGGCATAGTCAAAACGAAGCTGGTGTATAGCTTCCTTTCCTATTGTTGCTTTGTGCACCCGGAATGTTGGAAGAGAGATAAATTGGTTGGAGTCCAATTCCTACTCTTACCATGGCTCTTCTCATCTTGCATCATCTAACATCTTGAAAATAATAAAAATTATTCTCCAGTGCAACAATCATTCTTAAATCCAACAAAACAATCCATAATCATGAGAATTAGAGCTTTTATTAAAAAAATTTTTGAAACCCCTATACAACAAAACTCAATTCATCTTAGTCATTATGGTTATCAAACATAATAACCAAAGCTAAATGCATAAAAATTCAAGGGAAACAGTTCAATTAAATTTAAATTCATGCTCTTTCTTATTGCCCAAGTAACCTAATCCACTGTCACACCAAAAGACTACAAAGTCCTAAATCACTCAAATTTGAATCCAATTAACAATAGCAAGTAATTCTCAGCAAATAAGCAATCATCAACCATTAATTCAAATCCTCTGAATCATGAAATCAATAATGCATTACAAGAAGTTTATCAATTCCATGATTTAATACAACCTAACTTTCTAGCTTCCAATACAATAACCATACTAACCACCTTTGACAAATGCTATAAACTCAAATCTAACTTTAATGAAGATGAAAAATCAATTATACAACTCAAATAGCCCTTACCCATTGCAAGAAATCAACAAATTATCCCCAAAACTCAAATAAACTTATAGAGAAAGAGTTACCTTGAGAGAGAGGAAAGTAAAGATGTGGGGAAGAAAATTAACAATCTGGAACAAAAAAAAAAAAGAGGACATCCAATGGTGGAGAACCTTGCCTAGGATGTAGGGAAGCTAGTGCTTTAGTTTGGAAGTTTGGGGAAGAAGTTTGGGAATGTTTTGTGCGTAGTGGGGAAGAAAGATCTCGATTGCATTTAAATTTAGGAGAAACACAGCCTTGGACATGGGCATGCCTATGCTCGTGTTCATTAAATCTTCCCAGTCACACTTTATAACATGGCCATGACACTGACTGTGTTCTAGGTCTAACTTATAAAATGTTTAAAACATAAACTTGAAACACGGGCGTCGAAACGACCGTGCCTAGCAAATATGCTTCCAAACATAGGTGTGAAAGGAATAATGTTTACTGTCTAGAACTCAAAAAAATTTAATAAAAGAGAAGCAACATGGATAGAAACATGGGCATGTGAATGGCCGTGTTGGTAAAACACGCTCTTAAATATGGCCGTGCAGAGGATTGTGTTCAAGGTCTAGAGTTTAAAATCTTTTGAAGTCAGAATAATAACAATTTCTTGGTCAAAGGCATTAACAAAATTGTGTTTAGTGAACATATTTTCGAACATTGTCATGCCTCCAAATTTTTTTAGCTTTTGGATTTTTCAACTTCAGACAAACATTGGTATGGACATAAGTGTGACTAAAATTATGTTTATGTGACATGCTTATAAACATGGTCATGAACCAAACCATGTTTAGCTACTATAACTTGAATTAAAAATTTCCTTAAAAAATCAATTACTCAATGTACACATGGTTGTGTTTAAGGTTGTTTTGACAAACACGACCTTGAACATGGGCTTGTCAAATGGCGTGCTTTGGTTCTAAAACTTAGAATTTTTTTTTTCAAATTACCTAGAATTAAATTCAGCTCACCTTCTTTGAATGAATATTTTTTTTTTCCCCAGAATGGCCTAGTTTACTTCATAAAAACATAGAGCATGGAATTATAAGACACTAAAAAACACTCATACAAGAAACAAGAAAGCTAAAAACAAAAAATATAACTAAATGGGGAAGAAAAGAAAATTTTTGATGCTTGAGTTGCCTAAAAAAAAAATGCTTGATTGCTCTGTAGCCTTGGTGGATTTCCAACAAAATCCACTTGCTGAGTTACTTAACCAATTCTTCATCGGACAATCATTGCTTGAATGCCCTTTTCCAAAAATTTCACATTGCATCACCATATATTGTTTCTAGTTAGTATAAAATTTCTAGAATCCCTTGTTAAAGCTTTAACTTGATTAGGTAACATTGAGTAAGAGTTCAAATTATAAACTGCAGTTGCACTACTCGGGTTTAATTCTGGATGATGATTGCCATTGGTAATTATTCATATCATCTCTTTAATCAAAACTTGTGCTGCTTTAGGAGCCTTGTTATTTAGACTACTACCAGTTGCTACATCAATCATCTGCTTGGAAATATAGTTTAGACAATTGTAGAATATTTGAACTTGCATCCATGATGTGCATACCTTCTTAACAAATCCTTGAATCTTTCCCAACCTTCATATAATGTTTCAGAATTCATCTAATTGACAATAGAAATATCATTATGGAACCTTGCAATCTTAGTTGGAGGAAAATGCTTCAACAAAAACTTCTCAACAAGAGGTTTCCATGTGGCAATAGAACCCCTTGGAAGTAAGGTCAACTATTGTTTTCCTTTTCCTCTTAATGAAAATGAAAACAGCCTCAACTGAATACTATCTTCACTGGCTTTATTAATTCTGAATGTATCGCATATCTTCAGGAAACTAGCAATGTAAGCATTGGGATCCTCATTTGCCAATATATCAAATTGAACACAATTCTACACCATCTGATTAATATCGAATTGATCTCAAAATTGTTGGCATTGACAGGAGGTCTAACAATACTTGATTTCGCCCCTTCAAGAGAAAGCTTAGTGTATTTAGACAATGTCCTTGCTTGATTATGGTCTCCCATGATTAACTGCTTTTGATTTTCTTTCAGGTTGTAGTGGCTATGACTCGATGCTCCTTGTAAAACAAAGTTTCCTCAAAGTTTTTTCAATCTCTTGATTAGTGTCCACGATATCCTTAGGATGGCTACAAGCCATGCACCACTTTTTCTACAAGAAAAGTGCATGAAATATGTAAGCTAAAAAGAAACTAAGAATTGAAAGAAAAATACTGCAAGAAAATAAATGCATAGATTCATAAAGATCAATCTTTCAGGTAGCAATGTTAACAATTGTTCCCGGCAATGGCTCCAGAAAACTTGGAATGTGTTTTAGTTCACAACTTTTTCCACAACACTAATGAATAATGTGGATGTACTAAATCTCTCAATTCTTATGGATATGTGAACTCACAAGCAAGTGCACTTATCTTTAAAATATGAAAGTGGCAAGTGCTAAGATCATTCTTCCTAAGGAATGAAGTCATCTACTGTACTCAATATTTTTCTTTATTATTTAACCAACAATTAAAAAGGTGCTTCACTAATTAACTAAGAATACTAACTAATGAAGTAAAAATAAATAAACAACTAACTAGTAGCAGCAAAAAAAAATCAAATAATCAACAATCAATGTACGTCACATTTACATTTTGAATCCCCATAGAAATTTGTTGCATTATTCATACTCTGGTTTAATAGATATATGATTTGCTTGGACTGCGGAGTACTACCTCAATTAAATTAGCTCCCTATTATTCCCATTCATTAACCCTTATTCTTAACATAGTCTTGTTGTGCTTCTTAAGAATGCATTACTAGTCCCACAACCCAACTGCTAGGTTTTACCCTATTATTCCTGGCTACTAGAATATCCCTTCTACCTAATAATGATCCACAACAAACATACTAGATATTACCTACATACATTCATCATTGCACTTTGAATTAATACACTAGCTACTATTAATCAACACAACAAAGCACATTGGATAGATCGCAAGAAAACATAGTTGTATTAAACCAAAAGTAATCACTATCACAATATCATCCTAGGCTTCATCTACTCTAAGTTTGTGCAAAGAGTTTTAGGGTTTTAGGAGCCAAACAAGGTAGTGAAATTAACCAAAACCTTTTACGAACCCAACTGAAATGGGATAAATCGGGTGTTCAAGATTTTTATACCAAGTTGGTTGAGATCTTTCAGTCAATTGTTGAGCTAAATCACAAAACTTGAACAGTTGACGTGTTCAAGCTCTCTACGATATCCACATGAATCTCTTGAATCATTACATCTCCTCTAGGTTCCTATAGGAGTGTTCCTTTTGTGCTAGCATGTTAGCTTGCGTCCACCAAGGAAAGACAATAGAGAAGTGCGGTTGGAGGTTTTCAGAACCCTATCTAAATTTCATCCTAAGTAGTCTCTACAAAATTAACAATATATAACATATATATAATGAAGCAAAACTCCCAAGACAAATAGGTTTTATAACCTTAATCTAATTAGGCCTAATTTTGGGCTTAACAATGGCTCAAGTATTGGGCCAAGAATTAATCCAAAATTATCATGAAACCAAAGCCAAACAATTTGGCCCATGCACTCAAATAATCCAATTAGATCTAAGTGTGTGACTTTATAAGCTCTATCACATTAGCAATGATCATAAATCACATTTATGATCATTTAGCAAAGAGCGGCATCTAGCAACACATCATTGCTACCCAAGTGACAAGATAACCAGTGATTTGACTAAACCTCTATGATCATTATTCGTATATGCCATCATCTCTTTGTCGAAGGATATCAAAACCAAGCATGAGACATGGAATGTGTTACTCTCGTATAGCCTAATCTTTGGTTTCTTGATTCCTGAGTATACTGACTTAAACTGATAACATTGATATCCTATAGCAACTCATCCAAGCATGGCCATGGAGTTCCTTAGTCTCACCAATCAAGGAGGCCTAAAGATATCACTCCTATTATATAGGAGGGACATATCCCATCTTGATCATAGAAATCCTTCCACATGATATGTGACATATCTAATGACTACCTCCATGTTCACTCAGTGACGAGCAACAAACAGAAGTATTAAAATATGTGACTCACATGTACAGAACCTTGACAACCTTAGGTCAAAGCACTACATATAACATGATCATTATGAGAATCACTTATGACACTTGTATAACAATCCATGTAGCTTTCTCAATGTGGGTTGGTCTAGTACACAAGTTCTTCACCTTGTACATCTCATATTAGTCTTTACATATGCTAGTCTTTATATATTATTGCAACATACTCCATAATAATACTAGACTAGGGGTGTTTAAAAATATTACTTCCTCAATCTCGCAAAGTTTGTCCCTTTTACCATTCACAACAATAAATTCATAATTTTTGTTCTTTCAAAATTTTTTATTGAAATATAAACTTTTTTCATGAAAATGGTATCTTAAAGGCTCTAGTTTATAAATATAATTTTTAAAACTTTTTTATAATACAAATTAATTTGAATATATTTAAGTCAAACTTTAGTAAAAAAATGTAAAAGGGACATCCTTTGTGAAACGGAGGAAGTATTATTTTAGAGTTATAATTATGTTTGATTACATTATGCAGAAACAAACAACAATCACAATTATTGGAATAATGTCTTAATAAAATATCATGACTCAAAGTGCAAAATACAATTATCTTATGATTGGCTTTTGAGAACAATACCAACAAAAATTTAGTTCCTCATGTTATAAAATATACACAATAGAAACAAAGAAAAGCTAGGAAAAGAAATCTCCATTTCTGAATTGCTTTTCTTCCAAGGAATCCTTGATCTGATATGCATTAATCGGTTTGATCACCATAACTGTCTCCGGCAGCCTTCTCCTATGAAAACTAAACACAATATATTTTTGCATCTCCCATTGTCTTTTTTTTTTGTTCTACCAAATTTACTCAATTAAACCCTAACAACAGTCAAACAAGGTTTGTGGCAGAGCCATATTCAAGGACATGTTCCTCCCCTAGAAACTAAAAATCATAAAAATTTAATGTCACTAATATGATCAAAGGTAGTTAGGTGGACATGGGCGTGTAGCAGGTGAACATGGGCTTCTTGGACACTGATGTAGGCATGTATGAAGCCTTGTTTACTTCAAATTTTGCCAAAACTTTCATCTCTAAAACTTATAGAAAATCCTTCTTAACCCAAATAGAGCTAAAATATGACTTGAAAACAAAATATAAACCAATTAAGCACAAAATTCTACAAAAAAAACACATCAAAAGACATGCCATTATCTAGGAAACACATATAGAAAATATGAATAAATATGATCATATCAACGAAGGTCAAACATTCAGAAGAATTTGGCACCTTTGTTGATCATTTACCACCTATCTCACCAACCTCATACACCTCATCTACCTTACCTACCTCAACAGCCCTGGCATTCTTTAAATAGGCATTTGTAGGAGCATGAAGTTGCTATAAATTTTGTGCTGCTATGAATGCCTATCTATAGAATCTCAAGGTAGGCAAGGTAGGTGAGGTATATGATGTTTGTAAGGTTTATGAGCTAGGTGGTAAATGATCAACAAAGAATGTGCCAAAATTTCCAAATGTTTGACTTCCTTGCTTGTTGTTTTGGCTCTTCTAGGAAACAAATTTTTTTTAGATTTATCTCTTAGCTTTAAAATCATATCTTGATCTTTCAAAGTTGATTTCTACAACCCAATTTATGATGCTTCTATTGAAACTACTCTTTAGCATGCTGGTAAAGTAGATGGTCTTACTTCTAACCAAATGTTAGCTATAAAAATGATCAAATGGGTTCTTGTCAATTAATGATAATTGAAGATATCAGAGTTGGCTTTTGTATGGCTTTGGGATCACTCAATTCTGATATCTATAGCTCTGGATATGATTCTTCCTGTTAAGGTTGCTAGGCATGTTAATGGTGGAACTGGTTTTATTTGTTGCCCAAATTTATCCTATATCTCTCAGTTAGGTTGGACCGTAAATTGAATGTTTGCAAATGATTGGAATCTCAATAATTGGCCTAAGAATGGCTTGATTTGATGTTTTAATTTAATGGATACCATGATTTCACCAATATATATAAAATAGCCATTTACCTCAATTTTCAAAAGATGAATGAATTTTAATTGAAAATTACAAAAAATGCTCAATTTAGATCAGATAATCATAGTTAAAGTACATAATCTTGATTTAAATCCTTAATAGCTATACACTTATGAGTATTTATCATACGCCAAACTTCTTGTTGGACACCAGCAAGTGAAGCAATGAAAAGAATCAATAGTCAGTTGTCATTCAACACTTTCCATAATCAACCTCTATAGCATGGATTAGAAACTCTTGAAGTAATGAGTTTGAAAATTATGGGAACCTAGAAAGAAAATTATTCATAATAGTCCATGCACTTTTCAACCACTCAAACAAGTAATTTGAGAAATTACAAATTGATGGGTGAAACAAGTGTGTGACTAATTATCATGTGTCTTTGGAAGATTTCACCAAATTATACCATCATTAATGGCTATTGACACAAATTAATTTAAAACCATCAACTTGGTATCTTTGATGCTATTACACTTGGTTCATTTTTATTTTCACATAAGCCTTAGTTAGAGAACTTTAGTAATTAAGGATGAGCGTAGGCTAAGTTGGGCCAGGCTTTTATTGGAACAGAGCCAACCCAAAATAGTCATGGTTGCAGAAAAATGCAACGCAACTTAAGAATTAAGAACTTAATAGAACTAGAACCATGGATATGGGTATTTCAGTTTTGATTTTTAGTTTTTTTCAATTCTTGACAAAGCTTCAACCCAAGTTAATGTAGCTCTAGCAAATTATGATATTTTGGGCCTTACAAACCAACTACCTTAACCTCCCACCTTCATTATTTCATCAGCCAGTTGGCCGCACGTTGCATTTCCACCCCAGTCCTTAAATCCAATTGTAATCCATTGATTCCCCTACTCGTTGGCGTCACATCCTATTGTACTCTCCCCTGCGCAATCATCCTCATTGATGGCGTTGGGTTGGCCATCGTTTGTGTTCCCACCGTGGCTCCACGACGGGGGTAACAGGGACCTCCTGAGGAATGTCATGCGTGGCCGTCCGATGGTGGATAGCGGTGGCCGTGAAGGGTTTCCGGTGCTGGAGAGAGCCTGAAAAGGGGACGCCCCCAAGTAGTCCGGCCGGGAGTATTTCTCTGGTATGCACAGAAGGGAAAGAATCTCGCCGGAGGCATTTTTCTGGCATGTCCAGAGGAAAGAGGGGAGGAAGCCAAAACCCTGGAGCCCAAAAAGCCCCATTTACCGAAAGCCTCCCCTACTCTAAATAGGAGAAAATGAGCCCCTCGGATTGTGACACGTGTATGGACGGATGCCGTCCGTACCTTTGAGCAGAAGAGTGGCCAACCGCCTGCAGGCTTTATCGGGCAGTGGTTTGTCGAGAAGCGTGTCTCTGCGTGTCAAAGCGCAGACTGCAGTGGCCTGTCAGAGTGCTTGAGGTCGACGTCTAGTGTGTACGGGCGAATATGTTAGAGACTCCTTTGTGGCATCCATCGCTCCTCCGAGGTCCCTTCGGCCGACGTTACCTTTTAGGGGAACGAGCAAGGACCTCTTCCCGGGGTGATACCGTTTCTTCGTGGTGTTCTTATTCTTCCGAAGTAGGTTCATTCATCATCTACTGGAGAGGCGATATGGGAGTTTTCTGAGGTTGGTACGATAGGGCTTCCGAGGTCGTATACGTCAGGTGTTTGGCTCCCTCTTTCTCCGAAGTCAGTGGACCAGGGCGATAGCACTTCAGCCATCACATGCCCTCCTTCGGAAAGCCGGAGTGTAACTTCGGCTTGTAGCCATTTCAGGAGCACTTTTCAGAGGATCCGGCTTATATAGTTTGCTAGGAAGGTACTTCGCCATTTTAAGGGCATAGTCTGCTCGGGCAGATGTCGCATACTTGATTTTCGGCGTCCTCGAGATTTCCAATCTTACTTTTTCTGTCTTAAATTAGTGGACTGTCATGCCTTGAAACTGGGCGTGTCAATCTGGGGATGCACCCAAATCTTCAGGATGTCAGAAAACGTGCCCTAGTTTCTCGCGATGATCGACACGTGGCAAGCGTCACTTGGGATGGCACTTCTTTTTGTGCGGGAAGAGTAATCACGGTGACGTTTCACTCCCACGCAGCAGTTATGACGCCTTTTCAATTGCCCTTCCCTGCTTTATATAAGCCTCTCCTTGCCATTCTTCTCATTTGTTTTTTCTTTGCTCTCACCCTTCCTCTCGTTTTCTCTCGCCTTTTCCATCTCTTTCAGCGACGGTTTGCACGACGGAGCGATTTCCGGCCATTATTTACGACGGCATCCAGGAATCCTGACTTCGGCAAGGCTTTTTGTGAGTGCCTTCCTCGGGAATCGTTCGACTTCTGCTAACTTCTCAGCCTCCCGAATTCGTATTTTTTCAGTTTTTGCTGACGTTTTCCTTTCTTCCCGCAAGCTCCTTTTTTGGCTAACCGTTTTTGGACTCACAACTTCAGCTTCAGTGCCCTTTTTGGACTCATACTGATGCTTTTCCCCATTTTTCAGAGATGGCTGAGGATTCTGCCGCCTACTACAAGAGTCTCTTCCTTGGTCAGGTAGAGAAAGGAGAACAAGCAAAGAAAAGTGGCTCCAAAAGACGTAAGTCTACTGGGAGCGGACCGTCTTCGGCCAAGAAGTCAAAGAAGAGAGCCCTTACTCCACCTTCGGAAGATGTGGTGGAGGTCGATGAAGTTATTGCTACTTCCACCAAGGTTGTTATCTCAACCGATGTGATAGCCACTTCCACCGACGCTATTGCAACCTTCGCCATGGTTGATGTCACTCCGATATCCACCAGGGTTGCTGCCCCCTCCGAAATAGCTGACATCTTCTCAAGCTGATACTGCTGCAGCCGAGGTGCCCGCCGGAGTAGTCACCCTTTTCACTCCGTCGAGTCCTACCTCATCGGTGGAGCTTTTATGCTCTTTGCCCGAGATTCCTACTGTTAAAAAGCTGGAGAGACGTTGCAAGGACAAAGGCAAGTACATTCCGGCCTTTGTGGAGGAGGCTAACGGGGTTGCTCCAGGTTTGTGTCGGATTCTTTTTTGACACCTCCTCCCTCATAACTTGTGTTTTCAGGGAGCCCTTCCTGACTTGCGTCCCTCCATTTTGCAGAGGACCGAGCGGCCCCAGTATGGATGGTTGACCATGCCCGAAGACGGGCTCTCCGGGACTCCCTTCTCCCGAAAGACAAGGTTCCGAGGGAGCCGTTTTGGTCTTTCACGGAGGACATGAACTTGTTCTCCAGGGATTGTCAAGAGATGGCTCCCCAGATGGCGAGGGGTGTTCTTACCAAGGCTTCTTCTAAGGCAGTTGCTGAGGAGTGTGCTTTTGGGGATATCCTCGCTGCTAGAGTTTCTGAGCGCGCCGCTCAGGTGATCCTTTTGGGCTCCTCTTTTTGCCCAAGTGTTTTTCCTTCGCTTATGCTGCTTTTACTGAGGATTTTCTCCTTCTTCTTCGTAGCTTTTGGGGTACAGTGAGCACCTCCGAGTTTGGGCGGTAGAGCAGTCTTCTGCTCGAGCTCGAGCTGAAAGTGAACTAGAGAAGGCCAGGCTCTTCTGTATTAACTCGGACATAGCTAATGTCGAGTTGAGGCGCATAGCCAGGGAGGAGGTGGTCCAGCTCCGGGATGAGTTCCTGATAGGCCAATCGGACCTCCTAAAGGACTTTTCCCACAAAATGCGGGACCTTGGCGAGGAGGTTGTGCGTTTGACTTCGGCCAATGAAGTTATTCAGAAGGAGAAAGAAGAAGAAGCTGCCCTTCTGAAGAAAACTCTTGCCGAAAAAGCGGCTCTTCAAGCCAGGGTCTATTTTCTGAGGAGGAGTGCGATGAAGAGAATGAACGTAAAGGGATTGGTGAGGAGGATTGCCGATCTTAAGGAGGAGATCCTGGGTCTCGAGAAAGAGGTTGCTGGTCTTGAGAATGAGGCGGACTTGCTAGACGTAGAAAGGGACAAAGCCGTCCAAATGTCGAAGGTGTCCTTTCAGGACTGCTTCTGTCTAGCTCGTCATCAATTTCTGCAACGATACCCGGACCTCGAGACCTCCTTTCTTGTGGCCCTGGAAATTCCCAAGGGTCCTCGATGGACTTGGTCGAAAGTTGATCACCTCAACCTGCCACCTGTTCCTCTACTTGCGCCGAAGGCGACGGCTAGAGACACGGGAGCCAGAACTTCTCGCATTGCTGGTGATCCTTAGACATCCTAGAGTTTTTCATTTTCGTGCTTCTCTTGTACTCCTCTTGTACCAAAGACCTTCTTTAATGGATTCTTCTTCATTTCTTCGCTTTGACTGGCTTGAGCAATTTTTGTTTTCCAGTTGCCCTGGCTACTTTCGGCTAGGGGATTTCGGAAAGTCATTCCTTGCCATTTCTGCTAGCCGATCTCGCTTTCTCGGCTACTTTTTTTTTTTTTTAGAAGGAAAACATAGCCTTCGAGCACTTGTGCATTAGCTTTGTTCGGCGGGTAACCTGTACAGGAGAAAAGGGAAATTTCTCTAAGTATAGCTTGTTCATCTAAAAATTCTAAGTATAGAACGAAATTCTAAGTATAGAACTCTTCTAGGGTATTTCTCGATTTTCCCCCTTTGACGCTGCCAAGCTGATAATGCTCTCTTTCGGACCTCGCCCTGGATCAAGCGAGGTCCTTTTCTTAGTGGCTGAAGTTCTCCCCTGAGGTAGTTCTCGGGGATCTGTCTTGGCCTTTCGGAGAATGAGATCTCCTTTTGGCGTTTGGGGCAATTTTGTGCCCGCGGCCACCTTTTACAGAGAAAACACTTCTCCTGAGCTCGTTCATGCTTCGGGGAGTGGCTCGAGTTCGGTTCCCTAATCCGAGGCTATTTCTTTCTTTGCCGAGCATTCTTCCCGAGCTCGTTCTTCCTTCGGTGTTTGGCTAATCAGTCGATTTTAGTCGTCAAACTGAGAAGCGAGGTCCTTTTTCCTAGTGGCCGAAGTTCTCCCCTGAGGTAGTTCTCGGGGTTCTGTCTTGGCCTTTCGGAGAATGAGATCTCCTTTTGGCGTTCGGCGCATTTTTTGCGCCCACGGCCACCTTTTACGGAGAAAACACTTCTCCTGAGCTCGTTCATGCTTCGGGGAGTGGCTCGAGTTTGGTTCCCCAATCCGAGGCTATTTCTTTCTTCCACCAAACACTCGTGCTTCACTTGGTAGCTGTATTGCTCCAAGTGGGCACTGGTCTTTGCAGGCGAGTAAGGAAGGTTTTTTCTCCCTGTGGTTTTTCGGGAAGTTTGTCTGATAATTCCCACAAGGAATTTTCTCGGCCATTCTGGACCTTCTCCCCTTTGCTTCTCCCAACTTTTCCATAGTCCCTTGTGTACAATTCTATTCGGGGACTCCACTTGCTTGTTGCTTCAGAACTAAGCTGGTGGACCGAAATGTCATTTCACTCCGGAGCTAATGGCGAACTTTTTGGCCTCCTTCATCTAAAGACTGAAGCCATTATGCTACCGGCAATAATATGCCATCTTGGTGCGTCATGTTCCTTTAAGCAGGCTTTTGTATACCTTTTGCCTGCTTGATCAGTAGGGGTTCTGTCTTGTCTCGCGAAACGAAGTAATTTACTGCTTTCTCATAGCATTATACTTTAGGTGTTGTTGGCAGTGGACCGTATTTGCCCTTTTTTGTAGAGGGCAGAGGGCAGTCTCTCGGGGTTACCCACTCCGATGGGAGTCTTTTGGGTATTTTATTCCGAAGGCAGTCTTTCGGGTGCTGGTGCGTTTTTGACCAATCTCGCCCTTTTTGGACGCATTTGTTCGCACCTTTTTTTGCGCGCTGCTCTGCACCCCTTTCTGCCGATGCCTTTCTATAACAGGCCTGGGCTTCCCTACCGATGTTATTCCTCTTCAATCAAGGAAGACTGTCCGGAACATTTTCTGTACTTTTCGCCATTTCATGAAGATTTTCAGGATTCTTGGGAGATGCCTCTTTGCGGGGCATTTTTTGCATTCTTCACCACTTCGCGAGGGTTTTCCGGGACTCTAGGGAGATGTCCCTTTGTAGGGTTCTTCCTTCCCTTGTCCTAGGTTTTTATTCTTACCAATGCCGGGCTTGGGTGGTTCAACACTTTATTAACCGAATATGCTAACTCAGGTGACTTCCCTATCCTCGGGCCTCCTAGGTAACGTTCCCGCGCCGCAGTGTTTTTGCGCCTGAGATTTCTTCGACTGGGAGTTCCTTCTTTTGGATTTCACCTATTTTCGGTCCTCGTTGGATTTCCCTTTTTCTGTTTCTAGAATTTCGTCAATAGTCTGCTAGCGCCTGGGGTTATATTGCCCCTCTGGGCTTGTGCGCGATGTAATATCTTTGGAGTTCGGTGCACTTGCCCGATTACCCTATTCCCTCTGATGTCGCGCGGGGGCGGCTCATTTTTGGACGATGTTAGTGTGTCCGTTGGAGTAGGATCATAGCCTTTTGCCTGTTTAATATCAAAGCGTAGGCGTCTTTTCAGGGTAATGGATTCGGTATTGCTGCCGGAGGAACAACAACCTTTCTTTGGCCCAAACTTTTTCGACGGGGAGGTCTGGATAGCCCCGACTCTACCTTTCCCGTCCATCATGTTCCCGTCGCGCGGGGGCGGCTCTTTTTTGGACGATGGTAGTGTGTCCGTTGGAGTAGGATCGTAGCCTTTTGCCTGTTTAATATAAAAGTGTAGGCGTCTTTTCAGGGTAGTGGATTCGGTGTTGCTGCCGGAGGAACAGCAACCTTTCTTTGGCCCGAACTCTTTCGACGGGGAGGTTTGGATAGCACCGACTCTACCTTTCCCGTCCATCATGTTCCGAGGGGAAGCACGTCCTTTGGGTACTCATCCCACTACTCTTTGTTTTCCCCCCGAACTCTTGGGTCACCACTACTTCTCTCGTCGAAAGGGTTGAGAGAGGAGACTTTGGCTCGAATTTGCACACAACCATCTTCGGCCTACCCGCTGCACTACTTCGACCATGGCGACGCGTGGGAAACTATGCAGGAAAGCCACGGCGATATCCAGAGGAGGATCATCCTCGGGATGGGAAATACCTGCTCTTAATTGTTCGGCCGCTGGGTGAGTCTCCGGCGCGGACGGGGGCCTCAGGGAGCCTTTGTCCTTAGAACGCTGAGTTTTCGACGACGGGTGCCTGGAAAGTTCCCACAGACGGCGCCAAATGATGGCGTTGGGTTGGCCATCGTTTGTGTTCCCGCCATGGCTCCACGACGGGGGTAACAAGGACCTCTTGAGGAATGTCGTGCGTGGCCATCCGATGGTGGATAGCGGTGGCCGCGAAGGGTTTCCGGTGCTGGAGAGAGCCTAAAAAGGGGACGCCCCCAAGTAGTCCGGTCGGGAGTATTTCTCTAGTATGCACAGAAGGGAAAGAATCTCGCCGGAGGCGTTTTTCTGGCATGTCCAGAGGAAAGAGGGGAGGAAGCCAGAACCCTAGAGCCCAAAAAGCCCCAAAAAGCCCCTTTTTACCGAGAGCCTCCCCTACTGTAAATAGGAGAAAATGAGCCCCTCGGATTGTGACACGTGTATGGACGGATGCCGTCCGTACCTCTGAGCAGAAGAGTGGCCAGCCGCCTGCAGGCTTTATCGGGCAGTGGTTTGTCGAGAAGCATGTCTCTGCGTGTCAGAGCGCAGACTGCAGTGGCCTGTCAGAGTGCTTGAGGTCGACGTCTAGTGTGTTCGGGCGAATATGTTAGAGACTCCTTCGTGGCATCCAATGCTCCTCCGAGGTCCCTTCGGCCGACGTTACCTTTTAGGGGGACGAGCAAGGACCTCTACCCGGGGTGATACCATTTCTTCGGGGTGTTCTTATTCTTCCGAAGTTGGTTCATTCGTCCTCTACTGGAGAGGCGATATGGGAGTTTTCCGAGGTTGGTATGATGGGGCTTCTGAGGTCGTATACCTCAGGTGTTTGGCTCCTTCTTTCTCCGAAGTCAGTGGACCAGGGCGATAGCACTTCGGCCATCACTCACCATCTCTTAGGACAACAGCTCATTGTGCTAGTTTGCAGTGTCCTATTACTCCTTATTAATTATTTAATGTTATGACTCTAGCTTCATCTTGACCTTTCCCCTAAGCTATTGTTTGAAGAACAGCCTTATCTTTTTCTATGTCTAACACCTCTATTATTGCCTCCACCTCACCCTTTCTTAGTCCCACCCCCATCAATCCCAATTGGTTCATCAGTTCTAATTGTGGACATTGCTTGCCAAAATGGTCTTAAGAAAGTTAGTATTAGGTTTTTGTCGAAAAGATAGAAACACCCTAACAATATAATTTTCAGTACATAAATAAATGGGCAATTCAATAGTATCATAAATCTTATAAAATATTTATGCAAGTACCTTTAGGCTCAGTCTTAACTCAGGTTGGCTCCATATCAAACCAAAACCATCCCAAAAACTAATGATTTTTCCAATTTATAGAGCCAACCTAAGACCCATGATCTATTTTTACAATCCCAAGCCAACCAAGTCAGAGTAGTTCAAGCTGGGTTTTATGTTTACCAACCTATGCTTAGCCTTCTCATAATAGGCAGTTTTTTTCCAAAGGCAAATACTTTTTAATCCCCATATATTTCTTTTTTTTCTTCTTTTTCAACACTTTTTGGTTATTTTTTTGTTTTTTTTATTTTAAATGAAGCTACAAATATGGTTTATTAGAAGTCCTAACAACTACGTAGTCAGACCTAATCTTTTTGAAATCTAAAAGGCAATCAAGATTTTTAGGATGTGCAAAAGGTCAACAATTCATAATTTAAACATGTTGATCCCTTATCAAAGTAACATAAATTTGACTAAACAACTATATTAAACTAAAATCCAAGCATATAAGCATTAATGTAGCTCATCACCCCTACAATTTGAACACCAAACAAAAAAAATTTTGAGAAAAGAAAAACATTATAGATTACTAGTGAGCATGCCATTCAAAAGGGTGTAAAAAATGGGGTTGAAACCTACTTTCAAAAAATAACGTTATTGCTAACATACCAACTAGAATGTATATGAATAGTACAATTACTCCTTATTCTTTTATCCTAAACTAACGGCTAGGTTTAACGTTATTGCCCAACATGTTGTCCATTTCCTTCTTCAAAAAAATTGTTGAATATCAACAATTTCTTTAGTGGTTCGTTATCTTTTATAGATCAAGTTATGGAGGAGAAATTTCTCTAAAAACATCAAGATGAATCCTAATCTCTACATCAAATGTTAAAGAATTGTTTAACAAAAAGCAAGCTTTTGTTCCTCAACTAAATCTAGTAGTAGTTTTGGATAAATTGGGCCTAACAGTGATTAACTCTTCTCATTATAAGCAATGTTGTTCACAATTAGCTTTGTCTCATAAGCATCTTTCACCTTGTCAATCAATTTTTTTGTTAACTTTTTACCCTCTACAAAATGCCCATCTTCATAACTAAGAGAAGCACTGTTGAAGATCATGACTTGTTCTTGTTGATCTGTTTATCGCACTATGTCTTACAGTCTAAGTCATAATAGTATCATGTCATTCTGTTTATTCTGGTTATGTTTGTTCAAGTTATTTCATATTTTCATTTTAATATCTGTAACACCCTCAATTTTATAAATCTTAATTTAGGAAAATATCTTAATTTCCCAGAGTTATTAAGCAATTAATTGAAAATGATTTAAGAAATATGAGGTAAAACATTTTCTTTTAATCTATTTTCCAAATAATAAGAGTATTAAATCAAATCAGAGTAATTAAGTGACAATCCCAGGAAAACTAACACACGGATAATGTACCAATTTAAACAAACCATAAGTTTCTTTAGAAATCAAATAACACAAAGTTGAAACCCAGTCCCAGCCAGTTTTACTTTCGAGGGGCTACAACGTACCCTCACTTAGTCTGCTCCACATCCTGAACCTCATTATATGGTTTAGTGTACTATGTCTCCTCATAGTACTCATATAAGAAAACATAATAGAAAGAGGGGTGAGCACAACTTGCTCAATAGGAAGGAAGTATCAGGCCCATCACATGGGTCCTAATATTCCCGCAACAAACAACAATGAATAATAAACTTTAAGTTATAGCAATTTAATTAAAGAACGATTTCATGCATCATCATAACAACAATATCAAAGTCCTACTAGCATGCTTGAACTACTATGCATATGCACAATTCCTTTTACTAATTAAATCATATCTTATTGATCAATCATTTAATCCAATACTTAAATGCCGTCGGACGAACCTAGGGTGGTGAGTGTGTACATCACCCATTCTCAAGATAACTCTTAGGCAGTGCCACTAGGGATGCCACCAAGCTAGAGCCTCTCGGGATACCTACGCCAAGGTAGAGCCTCTTGTGATACCAGCCATAAGCATGGTCCATCGCCAACTATGGTCTGGCAGCGCACAAATCATATCTCCATATTCAGTGTCAATATTAGGTCATGACTAGGGACGGTCCGCTGCCACCCTAACATGCCTCTTGGTTTTGAATCATCTTTTTCGAACCTCTCGTCTAAATTTACAGCTTGTCAGGTCATGCAGATATGATCCGTCGCCAACCATGCATGCCTCGTGTTTTATCTTGCTCCTCAAATCCTTTATTTAATGTAGTCTTATGTATGACAACATCAATCATATGCAATAGCCAATTGATGTATGACCGTAGCTCATTTTATTTTAGCTCTTTTTAGTAGAGTGCCATGATTCTAGTACATCCTATTTATTTTATCTTGTTATCTTAGCTCAGTGTTACATGATGTCATGACAATCAATGATATCTTTTTAAGTGTATTTATGATAAATGTTCATCTCATTTCTCGTGAATTCTTTCTAAGTTGGTTATTTAGCATTTACACTCCTAATCCTTTATCTATCAGCTTATAGTAATTTATTACGGCCCTAACATGCCACTAACAGTTGCTAGCGAGCTTGTCGGCCCTAAACATGTTGCTAGCAAGTTTGTCGGCCCTAAACATGGTACTAGCAGTGTTTGTCTCATTGGCCCTAAACATGGTATTAATGGGTTTATTTAAGTGGTCCTAACATACTTCTAATTTAATTCTTGTTACAAACGGTCCTAGTATGTTACTAGCGCCAAACATACATCATATATCACATCATTACAACCATGCAACCAACCAACCAAAATTACATCTCATTGGAAATAAAATAAAATAAAATAATATTTCTAAAAGAACTAATTAACTACCCTACCCATGTTTCCCATGCATTTAAAGATTTTATTTAACCCAATTATTAACTTAAAATTTATTATTCGGGTTGATGCTTATTTTGGGCCTAAGAGAGCCCACGAGAACTAACCTGCTCTTCCCCCTTACCTAGTACGGAATAATACGGTGAAACGAGGCAATTTCCTAGGACAATCCTACAAAATGTTAGTAAGGTAGAAAATTAGAAAAAATGCTAAAATTTAGAAATTTTCCTAAATGGTACTTGGAAGGTTCATGTTCTTTGCATCTAGGCTGAAATTTTACCTAGTGAGCAAAAAGGGCCTCGGGGTGTCTCCGATGGCCTCGTGCCTATTCAGGATCGTGCCGTGAGCCTTCTTGATATTGATCCTAAATATTACAGCAGCCACACACTGAGTTATATGCTCACTTAGTAGCTGTAAAAACTGATCTTGGAATGAAAAAGTTTTTATTTCAATTACCAATGTGTTTTCGGGATTTTTGGCGCTCCGGGAGTCCAAAGAAGCACTAAACCTTCAAGTAAGGATTTTCTAAGCCTTTGCAAAAACATGGACAGCAAGGAAAAGAGAATTATTAGGGCTTTAAAATTGAAATTGGCAGCCAAAAGAATTTAAAAAAAAAACTACGGCGGCTTATCAGGGCTTAGGAGCAAGTATGGACCCGATTGCACCGGAAATGAGTGCAAAAACCCAAAACTTGGATTAACAATGATCTGCCAACAATTTACAGTAGAATATAAGGCCTTTAGGTGCTAGAAGAAAAAAATAATAAAAATAAAATAGTAATACCGAAGAATTTTGGCTCACATGAATCAAATCGGGATCGTCGATAGGATCGTTTTTGGTGTTCGGATGGGGTTTCCTTTCAACTTAATGAATCTAGTCAAAAATATATAATTAAATTAATGTTCCAATACTTTGAAATAGCTAAGAATCAAAGAATGGATGGCTGAACTAACAAAGTTTGATGGAGCACTAGGTGGAGACAAACAACCGGCGCGAAGGGATGAAAGAATTGTGGACGATCTTCTTGTAGAAAAATCCAATTTTCTTCTTATGGCTTAGGCAACGATTGATGGGGAGAAGAAAAGAGTAGATTTATTTGCCTAGATGTAGTTTCTACAGGCTCTTGGCAGCGTAGGAACATGCGGAAAAATGAAAAAAGAAAGGCAATGAATAATGGTAAGATAATATTCAATGTGATTTAATTAAAGGAAAAAAAATGTAAGCAGCTAATTAATTAATTTTTTGAGTTCATTATTCTAAAGGTGTTTGCGGCTGGATGCTATATAAGAGAGGAATTAGGGTTAGGGAAATAAAAATAAATAAATAAATAAATAAAAATATAATAATCCTATGTAGAGGTAGCATGACCGCGGTTTAAATCGTACACATGCGTTGGCTAAATTTTGGGAAACCTAAGCAAATGAATTCAGAATTGAGTGAGACAAATTTCTTTTGACTCATTTTTACGAGAAAAATCTAATGGTGCTACTAGATTTTCCATTTGATGCTTGGTTAGAAATGAAAAAAATGCCCTTAGCCTAAAGAAAATGACTTTGAGCTTCTGGATTGGAATTTGACTTAATGACCACTAAAGAAATTATCTAAGGATCAAGATTTTTAATTTTATGTTGATTTTCTAAATTGGTTGGTAAAATTACAAAAATACTCTTGAGGCTAAAAGGGTTATTTTTGCATTTAGGGTAATTTGGAAATTTTCTGTTTCTTAATTTTTAGGGTTATTACAATATCTGTTGTTTCAAATAATTTATTCTTTACTCTATTTATCTATATTTTGACACTAAGGACAATATCTCAATTTGATTGACAGGAAGGATGGTTGACATGCACTTAAATTTTATAAAATCTAAGAGGAAAACCATGCTGGTTTTCATATCATGATTTTCTTTTTTTTTCAAACCTCGCTTATGCATGAAGACAATCCCTAAAGTTGTACTTGCTTCCCTCTTGGTCAGCTGCCCCTTAACCATGTTAGTGGTCTTTCTCTGCAATCCAAGCCAGGTAAAATACAAAGTGAACAATGTAAAAAAGGCATCCATTTCTATTTTGCTTCCAAATCACACTAGTGTAATTCATTTGTCCCACTGTCCTACCGAGCCATTTAAACTATTAGTAAGAGCTAAGCTAGTGTAACTCATTCTATTCTTTTTGAGCTTATGTAGGTGAAACATCTAGCTTAGAAAGACATTGTCAGCTTCTTTCAACTTGCTATTTGGAAGGCAATTGATTCACGCCATAGAAGTGGGGCCCCCTACCAAAACGAAAAAAAATAGAGAGAAATATCATATTCTTACATCCCTATATCTCTTGGGCTCTTATGCCCCTCGATTTTGGTTATTTGAGTAAATAAGACTGATCTGTAATTTAAAGAGAATGCCTTGAAGAAGAAATTGATAGTTGAGAAAATTGATGATTCTTATTCAACTAAGTTGAAGTTAGCAACATTAGTTTCTTTTTCTCGATATCGAGATATTTGCCTCTAGTTAAAACTTGACCACAATTATTAATTTATTGCAAAATATTGGATTTTTATGTTCATTTATCTTTCTTTTTTTTAAAAAAAAATATATATAATTCACAATTCTGCATGGCCTTTAACGGATAAAATAATTTCATAAACAAATAAATCATAATGATTTTTGTCTCAATTTAGACAAAAAAGGAATAATGATGTTGGGATCTTAGTGGAGACAGGTGATATTTTACTAGGTAAATTAATGCCTAAATTGTCAAAAGAATCATCATATACTCCAGAATATGTATTATTATAGACCATACTTGGGATTTAGGTGTCCATTTCAAAGGAAACTCGTCTAAAATTACTTATAGGTGGTATGGATAAGGTTAAGCCAAAAAACCTCAATTCAAGATAAATTTAAGGGAAGTGGGATCTCTCTATGATTTACTCTATAATTTAAAAATTGGTTAATTAGTAAAGAGACACATATTTGATGCCCCACCAACGAAAAAAACCTAAGACCTAGTAGCCCTGCTACGCCCCACAGCTAGAAAAAGGTATTTAGAGATTGCAAAATTAGCAAGAACTAAAAAAAGTCACTAATTACAAACTACAAACATTCGCTAAAAGTCCGAGAAAGTTTAGCGATGATTGTCTATCACTAAAATTTAGCGACAACTTGATTTTGCTAATTTAGTGATGGTCAACTGTCATTCCATTTAGTAATGGCTTGCTTTCGCTAACTTCCCAAACATTAGCGATGGCTTGGCTTTGCTAAGTCTTAGCCAAATTAGCTGCTAAAGTAGCTATAGCCAATTGTTATTAAAGTATGCCCCAATAAAAAATGACTTGCCCTTATTAGCCATGTAGGAGGTCACACTGATTAGTCTTTTTTTTTTTTTTGTAACTTGGCATCTCATTTAACATGGATAATATTTTCTAATATATGTAACGCAATGAAGATGCATACCTAGAAGTCCGAAAAAAGTTTAGTAATGACTGTCTATTGGTAAAGCTTAGTGATGCGTACCTAGAAGTCCGAAAAAAGTTTAGTAACGACTGCCTATCGCTAAAGCTTAGTAATGGCTTCCCTTCTCTAATTTAGTAACGGTTAGCCATTACTAAATTTAGTAACGGCTTGGCCTCACTAATATCCAAAAAATTAGTATTAGTCAGTCTTTGCTAAGTGTTAGCAATTTTTAAAACTTTAATACATTCACATTATTTAAAATTTTTTGGTCAGGTTTATTGAAGGCGAGCCTTAGTTCCATGTATTGATGCCACAATGGAAATGAATGTTGATAATGCCATTCCACAAAAGAAGGATGTTGTCTACCTTAGTTCAAAGGTAGGCATCATAGTAGGCATCGAACTTGATTTTTCTGTTTTCTCTCCCGAACCAACATTTAGTTTCTATTTGTTTTTGTTCCATGTTTTTCTTCAGTTAATTGAGAAATTTTCAATTTCCCTTCCCTAGGACCAAAAGCACCAAACTTTAAGAGATAAAAAAAAAATCTTGAAGCAAATCTTGAACATGTGGAGTTGTGGTTGCCTAGTCTTAAAATTTGACCTATTTGGATGCAAAACTGAAGTTTTCAAATTTGGCTTCTATTCTAAATAATGTTATGCATGGTTGCTTGGTCTTAAAATTTATGGTGGATGTTCTCATACTTAGCCGGTTAGTTATGGCCAGCCATCACTAACTTTTCATAGACTAGCGATAGCTAGTCGTCACTAAGTTATCAACAAAAATAGTAATTTGCCCTCGCTAACTAGCCATGGAGTAGTGACGGTTAGTTGTCACTAAATCATTGTCAGAGTTAGAGGACCAAACTGTCCGATTCCACAAAGTTGGAAGACCATGACACTTAAACCTTTTTGGCCAGGTTTGGGGAAGGCTGGCCATCATTAGCTTCTAACAATGTCTGCGATAGCCTGCCTTTCGTAGTTCCATTAAAAACTCAAAATTGAAGCCTCCCAAACCCATTTGTTATTTTGATAAGAGAGGTGCTGCCTGTGTCTCTCTTTGCCCCCAATTTGATGTTGACATCCTTCAATTGAGAGCTTGTCAACATCTTCAACCGTGACTACTCTGACTTTGTCAACCTCTCTACATCACTTATGGATGTCGATGTCGCCGCACTCCGAGTGCATGCTCCACTATTGGTGTGACAGCTCTCCTAGTTGGTTAATCAAGTAAGTGTTTACTTTACTTTGATTAAGTGTTTATTAAATTAAGTACCTCAAGTTAGCGCCTTGTAAAGCAAGTAAGATAAGCTTATTTAAGCAAGTGAGTTCCTAAGTGTGATTTGGCATAGTTAAGTCAAGACCATTAGTTGTTCTAGCTTTTAGAACCATCCTAGTAGGTTTTGACAACTTGTGGCACTAAGTGTTCTTTTTGAGCCATTTAGAACTTAAGTGGCTAAAGTGTTCAAGAAAATTAAGTTTGGGAAGCTTTTAGTACCCTTTAGAACAAAGAAAAGTGGTTTGGAGTGTGAGTTGGTGAGCTATTTGAAGCTTTTGAAAGCTAGTGGACTTAGGTGCAAGGAGAAGGAAAAGTTGACTTGTTTACATATATGCAAGTCTTCTTCTTCCTTAGTCATTTGCAACTAACTCCAAATTTTCGTGGCTCCACTCCCTCTCCCAAAATCACAGCCCAAGCTTCCATTTTCTTGCAAGATTTCATTAAATTAAGGGTGCCCAAGGTGTTGGAAAGATCACCAAGCTTTGTTTGAGGTGTTCTTGCTTCATTTGATCTTTGGAAGCTTGTTTTGGATTCAAATTTCGTGGGTAAGCTTCTTGTGTTTATTTGGAGTGTTTATAGGTTGTTTCTAGAGCTAGAAATGGTCTTAGTTTGATTGGTTCGGGTGCCAAATTACTTTGGTTTTAGACTTGGAACTCAAGGAAGCTTGTGGAGCTAGTTGTGTTGCATTGCTTGCTTGTGTGGCTAAAATTGAGGTAAGGGTTCAAGTAATTAAGCTCAAATAATGCATGGTTTGGTAGTTTTGTGTGTGGGGATGAATTAGGAACAAGACCCATTGAGTTTGGATTAGAAATGAGAGAGTTTGAGTAGTTTGTGTGCAAGAACGACGCTGACGCATAAACCCAGAAAATTGCGTTGGCGCCGCGTCGCCAGAAGTTTCGTGAATTGGCGCCGCGGCGCCAAGTTGTCAAATTGTACACAGAGTGTTTGTTCGGTGGCGCCGCGTCGCCAGAAGCAAATACTCTTTGGCGCCGCGTCGCCAATTGCAATTTTGGCCTCGTTTTCCGGCCATCCTAAGATTAACTTAGACTCTCGGTTTCTATCCCTAGGCTATTCTAAGACGTTCCATAGCCTCGGTTGGGTCTAGAATTCATTCCTAAGGCGGGAATTGTGCATTATTTAAGAGGTAGTCAAGTTGTGTGGTTAAGGATAAAGAAATGTGACTTGGTGGCTAAGTAATTCAAAGTGCTTAAGCTTTTGAATGAGCACTAAGGGGATTAAGTAGGTTTTTAGACTCTTTATTGGCCGTATAGAGTATCAATTACATATGGTCAATTGAGAGAAAAACCTAAGTCGATCCCAACCGAACCATGTGGTTTGGTAAGTGAGCCACTAGTAGTGTTTTGAGTCAAACCTTGAGGGTTTGACTAGTTAAACCACATAGGAAGACTACCCTGTACAATAAATTAAGGGTAAAGGCGGGTAAGTTTGAGATAGGTGACGACCTACTCTAGAACCCGTAAGTGGGACTTAATTGAGGTAAAGTGTCCGGGATACGAGGGCCAGTATCTCAAGTACCTCAGCCGTTTGAGCTCACGGCAAGAATTAAGGCACTTAGGGTGCAGAAAGTCCCAAGTGCATTTATTGTGTGCATTTCATACCATACATCCATACATTGCATATTTTATATTTTGTTGATGGTTGATTGAATTGCATATTTGATTGCTTGGTTGCCATTTTGCATAGTTGTTGCATTTTTCTTTGCAGGTATTCAAGGGAATCCTTACTGAGTACTTTCAAGTACTCATTCCCTTAGTTTTATTGTGCAGGATCTAACTCCGGGCCTAATCACTAGGTGATAGTTAAGGCCTAAGCTTTCTGTTTTGCAGGTATTTTTATTGAGAATCCTAATGATTCTAGTTTCTTGCAGTATAAGTTATGTGCTAACCAAGTTGTGCCTTTACAGTGTAGAGGCTAAGAGTACACAAGAACAAGTTTAAGGAAGGGCTACACTTGGAGCTTAGCTTAGCTCAAGGTGGGCTCAAGTAGTTGATCTTAGTAGTTAGTAAATTTTGTCTCTTGTACATAGTACCTTGTGTACTAAGTATGTTGCCTCTAATAGGATACATTGAGATGTAATCCATCTTGTTACTTTTGGGTGCGTGCTAGAGATGTAAAGTATGCACAAACTGTTACTTGTAGTTAAAGCAACCAGTATTTTCAAGGTCTTGGCACGTTTTATATGTTTTAGTAAAATGCTCGAGCAGTGTTTTTTAATCCCCGACTTATAAAAATTCGTTTGCATTGCCAGGACAGAAGCATGCATAATTAAACTGTGTAGGCTAAGAAACTAGTTGCATATAAATTGTTTAATTTATATTGACAAGTAATAGTTAGCCAATAGTAACTAGTGGGATTCTTAATCCCTAAGGGCCTACAAGATTAGGGGCACTGGGGCCCCGTTCCGTGACAATTGGAGTTGCATGAAAAGATCCAATGGTTCAAGAATACTGTCAAGGCTCTGTCGTCTTCTTGGAAAACAGGCTTAGCAAATGATTGGAGGTTGCCTCTTTTAGGGAGGTTCTCGAGTTGATTTCTTTTCGATTTCAGAAATTGTAGAACACAATTATAGTGGGAGGTATAGATGAGAGAGAAAATTTTGCAGAATATTTTCCAATTTTATTATTGACAATTTTTATTTTTTATTTTTTAATTTGCATATTTTTATGAATGGATAAAGGTTAAGAAGCTGATAGAAAAGCTCTGCAGCATGCCCTCTAAATCATTTGATTGATAAGATGAATTCAATGGAGAAGAATTCTTTTAGTGATGGCACTTATCCCCGGCATCTTGGCGATGGAAAAAATCCCAAAGAAACTCAAAGCATGCTCTTGGAAAGAAGGGTGACTAAGATGAATAGGCTGAAATTTGATATTGCTCATTTAAAGGTCAGCTTTTGAATTTGATATTGTTCATTTAAAGGTCGGCTTTTGAATTTGATATTGCTCATTTAAAGGTCGGCTTTTGTCTTGATCTACTTATGTGTTCATCTTGAGTAGGAGATTTTATTAGGACAAGTTTAATTGCACTTGCAATTTTATTTAAATATTCAGAAAGAACTTTGATGATGCACTTCCTTTAGTACGTGACTTTGATGTTTGGAAATGAGGTCTGTCACACGAGTATACCTTGGAGGAGCAAAAATGGAGATTTACAAAAAGTACTTTGATGCTCAAGTCAATAAGAGTTCTAGCAAGATGCAAATATCAAAGAGAGTGATCTCATATCTAACATGTGATAATGAATGCATTTATATAGGTTTTTAGGATTCTATGTCCTAGAGTTTAGGGCCCTTGGATGAAATGGTGATATCCTAAACTGTTGGATCTAGGACATTTGTCCCTTTTATGGTCCCACTTCTAATGTGCATAGGGTTTTGGGCCTAATATTATAGGATTGGGCCCAAAACCCTTGATGGATATTATTTTAAAATAATATGAGGCTTAATATGGGCCCTAATTTCTGGAATGAGTATCACCATTTGTCCCCAGTCTGTAACTTTCTCATAATTCCACTAACTTATGAAGAAAAAGAAGGAAAAAAAAAGATTTTTCTAAAGAGAGGTTGTAGGAAAATTTGTCATATATGTAAAAATGTGTAATATCCCCTTTCTTAGAAAAAGTTATGGCAGTGTTCCTTTGGGGGAAATATGTTAAAAAAAGGCACTTTTTGGGAAAAATGTTTTGAAAAATAAGGGTGAGCCAATCGACGGATATAGCGGCGTCTATTTCTTAGCATGCGAGAGCATGCTCGCGGCGGATCTACCGCCGATTTCACTTGCTTCCCTCTTTGGCTGATCTACCGCCGTTTTCCACTTTCTTCCCTGTTCTTCCTTCTTTTTCCCCTCTATCTTTTCATTTCTTTTGGCTATTTTCTTCCTTCAGGCGGATCCATCGCCATTTTGCTTTTGAGAAGTGTGGCTAATACTAGGCGGATATACCGCCGTTTCTTTTTTCTTTTGTTTGCTTTTTACTCCCTCGTTACTTTATCAACTGCCGTGTACGATTACTGAAAGGTATGAGTAGTCTTTGACGGATGTACCATCGTCCCTTCCACCCTTCACTCTCCTATCTACCGCCGCCTCCTTCTTCTTATTTTTATCGCATCTACCGCCGTCTTTAAGGCTTGTACCGCTGCCCCATTCATCATTCAGTCTCCTATCTACCGCAATCTATTTTCCTTTCATCTACCGTCGTTTATTTTTCTTACTCTTGGTGGATCTATTAGGCGGAGTTCAGAGCCTTTGCTGGTCTCTCCCTTTTCAACGACAACCAGAGCAAAGCAGAGTCGACCCTCAATCCGAAACGACCATAACTGAACTGTTTGACCAACTTGCAGCCAATTATTCTTAACAATTGGAATCCATCCGCGAACAAGGAAGAGGGTATTTCTATTTTTTGCTGCCCACCTCCGCAAACTCACCTCACTCATCATCAGTGACGGCTCGATGATCAGTGCCCGGAAGTCCTCTGACCCTTCCTCCTTTTCGTAAAATCGGCCAAACGATTCCGCTTCTTGTGGTTTAAGGAATTCAGGGTTCATTTGCTTTGTTAGCATCAAGAAACGAGATTGAACTGGACAAATGTCGGATTTGAAAAGCTGCTTCTGTACCACCAGCATTGTTTCCTTGCCCCCCAACTGTCCGTTTCTGTCCTGAACGATAATGGCAGTTCCGGAGGTGGGACGCTGGCCGCGGAATCAGAATTCTTCCTCTGCTTCTTCAGCTTTGGGCTCTTTTCTTGGGTGTCAAGCGTCCGCTTCAGGCCTTTCTTTCCACCGGATTCAGTCGATGCTTCAGTAACTGATCTAATATCCCGCTCCTTCATGGGAATCTGAAGGGGTTTCTCAGCACAGCCAATAGGAGACGGCTCCGAAATCATCTCCTTACCAGGTCTCTTTCCTTGGTTCTTCATGTGTTCACCTTTTCCTTGGCCACCGAAATTGTGTTCTATGCCTTTCTTGGCATCAGATTCCAGCGATGGCTCAGTAATGATAAACTGTGACCTGATTTGAGGCTGATTGATGGGACTTTGAACTGGGTATTCAGAGACTGGTTCAGACACTTTGCCCTTATCAGATCTATTCATGGCGGAGAGCTTCCTCTTGGGCACTAGACTAAAATGAATTTGCCAGAAGACCCTTCTGCCTATATCTTTCTCGGCAGCAATTTGTTTTTTGACTGCCCTCGTGACCAGCTGATTCAAAACCCTCTTAGCTAACAGCACTTGGAACTCAGCTTCGTCGGAAGTGACTTTTCTGACCTCTTCGACGAGTCTGTCGAAGGACCCATCATCGAAAGCCTTGATCTTTTCTTCGATGCTTGTCAGCTTCTTCCAGCCTTTTGAAGAAGATGATCAGACGATTGAATGAGAGAGGAAAAAGAATCAATGGAGACTTGGGTGGGAAGAAGGGAGTTTGGATGAGAAAGTGACAGAAGATCAAAGCAAGAGATTTGGGACACAATCGAAGCCATAAATAAAGCAACATGAGGGATAATAGCAGCCTCATAGTTACCTGATACGCGATACAATAGAATTCGCGGTATGGGTACGGGTACGTGGTACATTAGCTTGTATAGTACATGGTACGTGGGGGTAGTATATTTCGGTATGATATTTGGGTATGTAATTCGCTAACAAGATACATAGGATTCGTGTGTGTATGTATATATATCTATATATATAATATAGTTTATAGAATATATAAAAATTTGTATTATTAGTAAAATAAAAGTACTTGAATATTCAAACAACTAAAACATCAAACTTAAAAAAAATGCATCAACAACCTTAAAATCCAAAAAACAAATATCCCTATATTTTAATCATTCTCACTCCTTTTAGAAGTATTTCTAGTAGTAAAATGAGAAATACTTGTCTACTGTAATGAAAAACGCCGACCTTGAAACTTGCTAGACCTTGTTCCAACACTTGGGGTCAATTTTGGAGCACTATGATATGACCTTAATATTGGGTCATCCTGCAGCTTCTCATTGCGCACCAACTTATTTGACTTGGCTGCATCATTATCATCCAATAAATTCCATCTCATCTCTTGTAGTCTAACAGTAGAGTCATTGACATAAGTCTCCTCAAGATTAACATCACACTTCTTATAGGGTTCATTCTTATAACTTTCAGTAAAGTGGGATAGCAAACGAATATTTGAGTGAATGAGCACCAATTTATCAGCTCTATTAGAATTCGTTTGATTTCTCTTGATATTCTGAATGAAAGAGTAGGTACTCCAATTTCTCTCAACAGATGAACTACTAATTGGTTGAGATAGTACCTTATTGGCTACTTCAGCCAACTCTGGTGTTTCTGATCCATATGAAGCCCACCAATCAATAGAATCCATTGTTATAGAATCAGTTTGAGCAGCCATCATAGAAAAAAGCCCTTTTCACATATGAAAAGTTACAAATTGTTCTCGTAACAATTTTGCTTCTTTGGCATTCTCTGCAATTTTATCAAATGCTTCATAGACTCGCTTCACCACTTCTTTGTCTTGATTTGGAGCCTTACTAGTCATGCCTCCCAGTGCAAAGTGTTGTAAGAAATTCGTGATCATAAAATTTTTGTGTAAGTGCAAAACCAAGGCAATGAATCATCCAATTTATTTTGGTCCATCTTTCCAATACAATTTCTTCCATCTTAGAAGTACAATCTTCATGCCTATCAATATAAAAACATAATTTTGTTGAGTTCATAAATCTTAAGAAAAAAAATTGATTATAAAAAAAAATTTAAGACACATTAAACAAAAAAGTAAATGCAACAAAAAAAGACATTAAATAATAAAAACTAACAAACATCAAACAAAAATGTAAACGCAAGTATGTAATAAACAAAGAAATTACATAATAGTAACTAATAGACAATAAATGAAAAAGTAATTCAATAAAAGTAATAAATAAACAAATAAGTCAGATTGAGTGTTTATCATAGAGTGCAAAAAAAATAATTAACAAATAAGTAACTACTAAAATAAGTACAAAAAAATAAATATTAAGATATACCTATTATTTTGCATTATCTCCTTTAATTCACCAATCATATTGTCCATTCTTTCATAAATTTCACCCATTTTGGCTCCCTTTCCATCCGAAAATTGTATCAATAAATAAATGGGTTTAGTGATACAAATAATATTTTCAACTTCTTCCTAGAAATTATTATCACCAATAGTATTAGCAACCAACATACTCATCATTTTCATGTGGTCATTTCCTTTATTCACCCAATTCCTCCATGCATTAGCAACAATAGTAGTGTCTAAGGCTTCTCGGCAATCAATAAGTCTCTTTAACAATATGTAATGAGAAGCAAATCTTGTTTTAGCCAATTTCCACAACTCCAACTTTGATTGACTTCTGAACATAGCTAAAGCATGAGAATGATTCAAGAAATATTTCACAATTTCTTTTCCCCTTCTATAGGTATCCCTCAACCAATTAAATGTTTTAACAAAATCCTTGAAGATGAGATTCAAAGTATGAACAACACATGGGGCCCAAAAAATATGCTTATGTACCTTTTCAATCTCTTTACCAGCAAGTTTGCAATTAACAGCATTATTAGTCACAACTTGAAAAACATTAGAAGGCCCCACTTCTTTAATGGCTTTCAATAAATAATGTGCAATTCCCATGCCAATTTTCTCAATCCCTGAAAAATTATCAGCATATAAGAACATTGCTCCACGACTATTAATTGCTAGAACATTGATCAATGGTTCATTCTTCCAATTAGAACATCTGTCTGACACAATTGAAACACCTTGTGTATACCAAGTGTGTTAGTGTTGTGCCCAAAAAGCCAATCATGAGATGATTGTATTTTTGCACATTGAGTCATGATATTTTATTTAGGCATTAATCCAGCAATTTTGTTTCTTGTTTTGTTTCTGCGTAACGTAATAAACATAATTGTAACCCTAGAATAATGATATTCTTAAACGTCCCTAGTCTAGTATTATTGTGGAGCGGGTTGCAATAATACATAATGGCTAGCATATGTGGAGACTAATATGAGATATGCAGTCTACATATGGGTACAAGTTGGAGAATTTGTGTACTGGACCGACCCACCATGAGAACACTTCATGAATCGTTATATGAGTGTCATAAGTGATTCTCATAGTGATCATGGTATATGTAGTCCTTCGACCTAAGATCATCAAGGTTCCCTACATGTGAGTCACATACTTTGATACTTCCTTTGTTGCTCGTAACTGAATGAACTTGAAGGAGGTCATTGGGTATGTCACATATCATGCGGAGGGATTTGTATGATCAAGATGGGATTTGTCCCTCCTATGTAACGGGAGTGATATCTTCGGGCCCCTTGATAGAGTGAGACTTAGAAAATGCATGGCCATGCTCCGATGAGTTGATATACGATATCAAAGTCATCAGTTTAAGTTGGTCTACTCAGTAATCAAGAAACCAAAGATTGGGCTATACGAGAGTGACACATTCCATGTCTCGTGCTTAGTCTTGATATTTTGGACAAAGGGACAATGGCATATATCGGTGATGATCATAAAGGTTTAGTCGAATCTTGAGAATTTGGGATTTGCTCTTCAGAAAGAGTTGGCTATTGATGTAGTCTTGCAATCGTTGCCTGAAAGCTACAGTCAGTTCGTCATGAACTATAACATGAACGACCTTGACAAGTCCCTCCCTGAATTGCTCAACATGTTGAGAACTGCTGAGCAAAACCTTAAGAAGGCTAAGCCCATTTTGATGGTTCAAAAGGGCAAGGGAAAAGGAAAAGCCAACAAGAAGAAGGATAAAGCTAATGGAAAGTCCAATGCTAGTTCTTCTTCAGCTGCACTGAAACCAAAGGGTGGTGTGGCAAAGGAAGGGGAGTGCTTCCATTGTAAGCAACCTGGACACTGGAAGCGTAACTGCAAGCTCTATCTTGAAGAACTTGCTAAGGAAAAGGGAAGTAAGACTTCCACTTCAGGTATTCTTGTTATAGAGGCTAATTTTTCTACTTCCTCATCTTGGGTATTGGATACTGGATGTGGATCTCACATTTGTGCAAATGTGCAGGATCTAAGTAGAAGTAGAAGATTGGCCCGAGGTGAAGTGGACCTACGTGTTGGAAATGGAGCAAGGGTTGCTGCCTTAGCCGTAGGGACTTATGTTCTCACTTTACCTAGTGGATTAGTTTTAGAATTAGACAACTGCTATTTTGTGCCTACTATTAGTAGAAATTTGATTTCTGTTTCTTGTTTGGATAAGAAAGGTTTTTCATTTATAATAAAGGACAAATGTTGTTCTATTTATTTGAATGAAATCTTTTATGGTAGTGCTCAACTTAGCAATGGGTTGTATGTTCTAGACCTCGAAGATCCAATCTATAATGTGAATACCAAGAAGGTCAGATTAAATGATTCAAACTCGACCTATCTCTGGCACTGTCGCTTGGGCCATATAAATGAGACCCGCATATCCAAGCTCCATAAGGATGGACTCTTGGACTCATTTGATTTTGAATCATATGAGACATGTGAGTCATGTTTGTTGGGCAAGATGACCAAAGCCCCATTCACAGGGCAAAGTGAAAGGGCTAATGACTTACTAGGACTCATACATAGTGATATATGTGGCCCTATGTCTACACAAGCTAGAGGAGGTTTCCAATACTTCATTACTTTCACTGATGACTTCAGCAGATATGGCTATGTGTATCTTATGAGACACAAGTCAGAATCCTTTGAAAAGTTCAAAGAATTCAAGAATGAAGTAGAGAATCAACTCGGGAAGAGTATCAAAGTGCTTCGATCAGATCGAGGTGGAGAGTACTTGGATCGAGAATTCCTTGACTATCTGAAGGAGTGTGGTATAGTATCACAACTCACTCCACCAAGTACACCTCAATGGAATGGTGTTTCTGAAAGGAGAAATCGAACTCTGTTAGACATGGTTCACTCCATGATGAGTCAAGCTGACCTTCCAAACTCCTTTTGGGGACATGCTCTAGAGACAGCCGCTTTTACACTAAACCGAGTTCCATCTAAATCGGTTCAAAAGACACCATATGAGATATGGAGTGGGAGGCGTCCCAATTTGTCTTTTATGAAGATTTGGGGCTGTGACGCTTATGTGAAACGTCAATCCTCTGACAAACTAAGGCCCAAATCTCAAAAATGCCTTTTTGTTGGGTATCCCAAAGAAACAAGGGGTTACTATTTCTACAATCCTTCTGAGCAAAAAGTGTTTGTTGCTCGAACTGGTGTCTTTTTGGAGAAAGAGTTCATAAGCAAAGAGCGGTGTCTAGCAACACATCATTGCTACCCAAGTGACAAGATTGTCGATGAATCGACTAAATCTTTATGATCATCACCGATATATGCCATTGTCCCTTTGTCCAAGATATCAAGACTAAGCACGAGACATGGAATGTGTCACGCTCATATAGCCCAATCTTTGGTTTCTTGATTACCGAGTAGACCAACTTAAAATGATGACATTGATATCATATATCAACTCATCGGAGCATGGCCATGCATTTTTTAAGTCTCACTCTATCAAGGGGCCCGAAGATATCACTCTCGTTACATAGGAGGGACAAATCCCATCTTGATCATACAAATCCCTCCGCATGATATGTGACATACCCAATGACCTCCTTCAAGTTCACTCAGTTACGAGCAACAAAGGAAAGTATCAAAGTATGTGACTCACATGTAGGGAACCTTGATGATCTTAGGTCGAAGGACTACATATACCATGATCACTATGAGAATCACTTATGACACTCATAAAACGATCCATGAAGTGTTCTCATGGTGGGTCGGTCCAGTACACAAGTTCTCCAACTTGTACCCATATGTAGACTACATATCTCATATTAGTCTCCACATATGCTAGTCGTTATGTATTATTGCAACCCGCTCCACAACAATACTAGACTAGGGACGTTTAAGAATATCCTTATTCTAGGGTTACAATTATGTTTGTTAAGTTACGCAGAAACAAAAAAACAAACATAATTGCTGGATTAATGCCTTAATAAAATATCATGACTCAATGTGCAAAAATACAATCATCTCATGATTGGCTTTTTGGGCACAACACTAACAGTAGGCTAGGTAAGAAAGAAAGTAGTAATGGGCTCGCGCGCACAAGATGGGCCAAAATAGTGGAAATAGCCCGATTTCCCCACCCCCCCTGCACGCAAAGTATCACGAGGCACAATCCAAGTCAGTTTTTACATTTTTCTGAATTTACTTTTTTATCCTTACCCGGAAAACTTGTTTTTCACATGTTGGAAAACAAAACGGACAAAACGGGCTTAACGTACAAAATCATAACCGATATTAATTTTGTAACTCCCCACATTATTACCCCAACGTTTAAATTTAGACCACTGCTACCTATAAATACCCACTTCCACTCCACTCTCAGATAGCACCGCTTTCGAGCTCTCTCTTCTCTTGCCCTCCTGCTCTGATACTTGCTGGTTCTTGTGTTTCTGCTGATTCCTAGAGTATCCCAGGTGTGAGTGCTCACTTTCCAGAAGACTCATTGAATCCTGGGGGATTTTCGCAGACCTGTTCTCCTGCACGCTTTGGAGAGTCGTGAGCTATAATCCTTGAGGACAGTGAATACACGCCTCGGGTCACTGCTGGTTCGTGATTGTTACAACTCAATTATTCCAACAATCTCAAGGATTATACCATGAATCCGAACCACAACAATGGTGCTCCAATTATCGATCCTTTGGAAATTATTTGGGAAGAGCCTGCTGATATCGAGGCTGTAGCTGCCAACTGTGAGAAAGCTCTTGTAACTGCAATTGCGCAAATCGATCGAGAGAAAGATCCCGACCTTGCTACTGCTTGCGATAGGGCGCTCCCTGATGCTCGCTTCTACATGAAAGCTGCATCCAATGCCAGGATGTCGGTTCCTCCAATCCCTCCATCAACATTAGCAAAGCCATTCCCTAATATTTCAAAGATAGAAGTGTTTAGTGGAGAAAACTACAAGAGATGGTACGAACGTATTTACATGCTGCTAGATGTGCATGGAGTTGCATTCGCACTGAATGAGTCCAAACTGACTGACCCCAACCTGCAGGAGTCTTGGACTTATGCTGATAAGGTATGCCGTCACACAATAATTTTAACTTTATCTAATGAGTTGTTCGATGTCTACATTAAGTACAAGGAAGCAAAGGAAATATGGGAGTCCATGCTGCTCAAATACACAGCGGAGGATGTGGGCAAGCAAAAGTTCGTGATCGGGAAATTCTATCGATGGGAAATGGAAGATGAGAAGGATGTAAAAACACAAATCAATGAATACCACAAGCTTCTGGAAGACTTGAAAGGAGAAAAGATCACACTGCAAGAAGAGTTCGTAGCTGGCTTGTTGATTGAAAAACTGCCACCATCGTGGAGAGAATACAAGCAACAACTAAAGCACAAGCACAAGCAGCTGTCTTTGGCCGACCTAATCACTCACATTATCATCGAGGACACCAATAGGAAGGAGCAGCGCATAACCAAAGAGAAGCAATTGACCTCCAATGCCAATCTTGTCAACTCCAAGAGGTACAATCCAAAACCGAAACCCAACAATAACTTGAAGCCAAGACCAATCCAGCTAATAATGATGACAAAAAAGTGTCACCTTGCTTCGTCTATGGAAAAAAGGGGCACTTTGCTTGACAGTGCTGGAAAAAAAAGCACTTCGTTCAACCTCCTAAGCCAAGGGCAAATCTAGCTCATGGGGATGATGATGATGACATCATTACTGCGGTAGTTTCACAAGCATAGCTTGCTGCTAATTCAAAAGAGTGGGTGATAGATTCTGGTGCCACCAGGCATATTTGTGGCAACAGAAATGCATTTTCCTCCTATACTCCACCAGGAGAAGGCATTGGAACAGTGTATCTTGGTGACTCCCGAGGTACACCAGTTCTAGGCAAGGGCAAGGTACTTCTGAAATTGACCTCTGGAAAGACACTGGCTCTAAGTGATGTATTGCATGTACCCACCATAAGAGCCAACTTGGTCTCCGTGTCTTTGCTGATGAAGGCTGGCATCAAGGTCACATTTGATTGTGACAAGATAGTCATGACTAGAAATAATAATTATGTGGGCAAGGGTTATTGTAACCAGGGTCTCTTTGTACTGAGTATTTTTAATATTATCAATAACAATAATGCATCGTCTTCTGCTTACTTGGTTGGGTCTCTTGATTTATGTCATGCTAGATTAGGACATGTGAGTATATCTTATTTGAAAAAGATGCAATCATTAGGTTTAATCACACCCCCTAGTAATACAAGTTTTGATAAATGTGAAATATGTGTTGAACCTAAGTCAACAAAGAAAACTTGTACTTTAATTGAAAGAGAATCATAATTATTAAGTTTAATTCACACTGATATTAGTGATTTGAAACATACTATGACTAGAGGAGGAAAAAGGTATTATGTGACTTTCATAGATGATTTCTCTAGATTCACCAAAGTTTATATGTTAAGAAACAAAGATGAGGCTTTTGATATGTTTTTGTTGTATAAGTCTGAAGTGGAAAATCAATTAAACAAAAGGATTAAAAGAGTTAGATCAGATAGAAGAGGAGAGTTTTTATCGTTTAATGATTTCTGTGAAAAAGAAGGGATAATTCATGAATTAACTCCACTATACTCTCCTGAATCAAATGGTGTAGCTGAAAGGAAAAATAGAACTTTGAAAGAAATGATGAATGCCATGCTTGTTAGTTCTTCTGCTTCTGATAATCTTTGGGGAGAAGCTATCTTATCTGCTTGTCATTTGTAAAATCGAATTCCTTATAAAAAGACTGGTATAACTCCATATGAAATATGGAAGGGTTATCCCCCAAACTTAAAGTACTTAAAAGTTTGGGGATGTCTTGCAAAGGTTATGCTTCCTGAACCAAAAAAGCGTAAAATTGGATCAAAGACATCCGATTGCATGTTTATTGGATATGCAGATCATAATGCTGCATATAAATTTTTAGTGTAAATTTTTAGTGTTGAGAAGTGATGTGTTGGACTGCAACACCATAATCGAAACAAAAAATGCTGAGTTTTTTGAGCATATCTTTCTTTTGAAGAAGGAAAAGATTTCTCGTGCCCCCACTGATGAAAATATCCCTGAACATCAAGTGGAAGATTTAAGAAGAAGTAAAAGGAAAAGGAAAGAGAGTTCCTTTGGACGTGACTTTTATACCTACCTTGTAGATGATCCCATAACTTTTAACCAGGTGATTTATTTGAAAGAATCTGTTTTCTGGAAAGAAGCCATTCAAAATGAAATAGATTCTATTTTACAAAATCAAACATGGGATTTGGTAGATTTACCACCTGGTGCTAAACCCATTGGTTGTAAATGGATTTTCAAAAGAAAACTTAAGCCTGATGGCTCGGTTGACAAATATAAAGCAAGATTGGTAGCAAAAGGATTTACTCAAAAAGAAAATGTTGATTATTTTGACACTTTTGCACCAGTTTCTAGGATTTCTTCAATAAGAGTTTTATTTGCCTTGGCTTCTGTACATAAACTTATTATACATCAAATGGATGTTAAAACTGCTTTCTTAAATGGGGATCTACAAGAGGAAATATATATGGTCTAGGCAGAAGGCTATGTTGTTTCTGGACAAGAAACAAAGGTGTGCAAGTTGCGAAAATCCTTATATGGATTAAAACAAGCACCTAAACAATGGCATGAGAAATTTGATCAAGTCTTGTTAGGTAATAACTTTTCAACTACTGGAGTTGATAAATGTGTTTACACAAAACTTGAGGGTGGTGAATGTGTAATAATTAGCCTCTATGTGGATGATATGCTCATTTTTGGAACTATTCTTGAAATAGTTGAACACACCAAAAGCTTCCTATCTTCACAGTTTGACATGAAAGATCTAGGGGAAGCTAGTGTAATTTTGGGTGTTAAAATCATAAGGAAAGAAAGTTGCTTAATGTTGTCACAGGAGCACTATGTTGAAAAACTTCTAATGAAGTTTAACTATTTTGAGGTGACACCTGTGAGCACTCCTTATGATGCAAACACACAATTAAAGAAAAATAAATGTGAAAGTATTGCTCAACAAGAGTATGCACAAATTATTGGAAGTCTGATGCACCTAATGAACTTCACTCGACCTGACATAGCTTATACTGTGTGTATATTGAGTAGATATACTCAAAATCCGAATGAAGAACATTGGAATGCTTTGGTAAGAATTATGAAATATCTAAAAGGTAACATGAAATGTGGTATCATGTATAGTGGTTTTCCCACTGTACTAGAAGGGTACAGTGATGCTAATTGGATTTCTGACTCTGATGAAACCAAATATACTAGTGGGTACATTTTTACTCTTGGTGGTGGAGCTGTGTCTTGGAAATCTTCAAAGCAAACCATCATTGCCAGATCCACTATGGAGTCAGAATTTATAGCCTTAGAAATGGCTGGAAGTGAAGCTGAGTGGTTGAAAAACTTCTTAGCAGATATACCGTTGGGTATAAAGCCAATGCCTTCTGTGTCTATGCATTGTGATTGCCAAGCGGCAATAGCAATTGCAAAAAATAAAACTTACAATGGCAAAAATAGACACATTCGATTAAGACATGATGTTGTGAAACAGCTGCTTAATGATGGTGTTATATCGATCGATTATGTAAAGTCAGAAGTGAATTTGGCCGATCCTTTGACTAAACCTCTGGGAAGGAAAATGATATATGAAACATCGAGGGGAATGAGACTATTGCCAACCTGAGTCAATAGTGATGGTAACCCAACCTATGTGATTGAAGATCCCATGAATTAGGTTCATATGGGTAATAACAAGTCACTGTTAGACCTGGAAGCAATATCGAAACTTTTCCTTAAAAGGTCCATCTTATGGTGTAGATAATGCAAATACTGCATTTACTAGAGGATGAGCAAAAAGCTCTTAATGATTTACATAAGCCATGATGGGTAGTGTATTTATGCAGTATACACTTGATGGAATCACCTATATGAGTGTAGGAGTGAAGCCGCTCCTATGAGATTTGTGGCAGAATCTTTAAAGCACTCATGAAAACCAGGACATGCGCATGGCCAATAAGCACAACACTGCAATGAACAGCAGAAATTGTGCGGGTGTAATGTGATCAATGAATCACTTAAATTACAAAAGGGTATTTGGTTCATAGAAACTAAATGCTTCACCAAGTACTTTGTAAGTTAAGTATCATTGGCTCTAGGACTGGTTCATAGTCTAATAGACACCAGCCACGATACATTGCATTCTTGAGCTTGAAGCCAGCAAGAAACTTTGAAGTAATGCCTTTTGAAATATGTGGGGGATTGTTGTCAAGTATTCCAAAAGGCATACCCCACATGGGTTGGACAAGGAGAGTTTTTAGACTTTATAAGTTACCATGCCCAAGTGGGCTAGGTAAGAAAGAAAGTAGTAATGGGCTCGTGCACACAAGATAGGCCAAAACAGTGGAAATAGCCCGATTTCCCCCCCCCTACGTGCAAAGTATCACGAGGCCCAGTCCAAGTCAGTTTTTACATTTTTCTGAATTTACTTTTTTATCCTTACCCGAAAAACTTGTTTTTCACATGTTGGAAAACAAAACGGGCTTAACGTACAAAATCATAACCGATATTAATTTTGTAACTCCGCACATTATTACCCCAACGTTTAAATTCGGACCACTGCTACCTATAAATACCCACTTCCACTCCATTCTCAGATAGCACCGATTTCGAGCTCTCTCTTCTCTCCCCCTCCTGCTCTGATACTTGCTGGTTCTTATGTTTCTGCTGATTCCTAGAGTATCCCGGGTGTGAGTGCACACTTCCCGGAAGACCCGTTGTATCTTGGGGGATTTTCGCAGACCTGTTCTCCTGCACGCTTTGGAGAGTCGCGAGCTATAATCCTTGAGGACAGTGAATACACGCCTCGGGTTGCTGGTGGTTCGTTCCAACAGCTTCTTGCTTAAATCTTCAAGAATTGATTTATTTGCGAGCTCCATTAGACCGTTGGCCTGTGAACTCACTACTGAGGTTTTTACAATGGATAATACTTAGTTAGTCTAGGAACTTAAAGAACCTCTTTCCTATCAATTGGGTGCCATTGTCAATGACAATCTCCCGTGGAATACCAAATCTGCATATTATTTGTTGCCATACAAAGTCCTTTGTCTCTTGCTCTCTAATTTTTGCTAAGGGTTTTGCCTCGACCCTCTTAGTCAAGTAATCATTGGCAACTATCAAGTATTTCCTTCCCCCTGAGGCATGTGCAAAAGATCCAAGAATGTCTACTCCCATTTTTGCAAAAGGCCATGGTGTAGTAATTGAATATTCAGAAATAACTATGATGGTGCACTTCCATTGGTATGCAACCTGGATGCTTGGAAATAAGGTCTTTCATATGAGTACACTTTACAGGAGAGAGCGTGGAGACCTGCAAAAGATACTCCGACACTCAAGTCAGTAAAGGTTTTAGGATGATGCAAATACCAAAAAGAGTGATCTCATACTTAATATATGATAATGAATGCCTTTATATAGGTTTTTGGAGTTCTGTGTCCTAGAGTTTATGATCATTGGATGAAGTGGTGATTTCTTGAACTGTTGGATCTAAGACACTTGTCTCTTTTATAGTCCCACTTCCAATGTATATAGGGTTGTGGGCCTAATGTTCTTGGATTGAGCCCAAAACCCCTTATGCGTATTATTTTAAAGTAATATAAGGCCCAAATTCCTAGGATGGGTATCACCAAACTGCATTTGTGCATTATGTGAGAGTTATATGTGGACCCTTTTTTTAATCCCATTTTTAGCAATTTCTTACTTGATGATTAGAAGGGTAAGAAATTGCCTTTTGAAATAAAATCAGTGCAGACACTAGAGTTGAATTTTTATTATTATTGTTTTTTATTTTTCCTCTTTTTTTAGGGGGTGAGGGGAAGGAGGGGTAAAGCAATGGCAAGGTTTGGTCACAAAGTAACTTTTTTACAGGAGATATATGCGTAAGTGTTAGTTTCAATACGTGTTCACAAATTACACATAGAAGTTATTGACGATAGATTGACCAAGGGCTGTGGTTATTCATTAACATAAAATAATCTATGATGAGTGGCACACTTAACTTTTGTGAAGCATTTGAAAGAAATGTGATATACGAACTTGGTAAAACAAGAATGGGTACAGTCATAGGTGTCAACTTTCATTGATCTTAGCCTTGTCCAAGCTTTTGCATTAGTACTGATTTTCTTTTATGGCAAAATTTTTGTTAGATTGACTTTGATTTTGTCTCCTTCTTTCCATTACTTCTCTATTGTGTATCTTTTATGTTGATGTAATGTGTTAGGAATTTGTTGTTTTCTATCTTTAGTTTTTAACTTTTTTTCTAGTGGAGTGATCCTTTAAAATTTTTTGTTGTAAAAAGGGTAATTAGCTTTTGTGTAGTGGGCAAAGGAGGGGTTTTTCTTTGGGTTTTATATTTTTTTTCTTTTCTCGATTATATACAAAGAGGTTATTATTATTTTTTGTCCAATTTTGTCTAGTTTTTTCCACTTATTTTTTCATTGGGTTTCTTTGGTTTTGACCATTTTGCAGCTGCCAAAATGGCAACAATATATGAAGTGCACTGAAGAGACATCATGAACTACTTATAATCGGCCGCTATGTATGATTTAGACTTATGGTGTATAAAAGACCTAAAGTAGATGTTATGCACTCTTAGCTACAACATGCAGGCTCTTTTTCTAGTGTATATATGATCTTTCATATTTTTTGTACGACTTGATTATTAAATGATATTGTTGGTGTACTTTGTATTTGTGGATATATATATAATTTGCCTCTATTTTATAATTTTTGAATTGTAGGAAACAAAACAACATGGTAATATGTAAGATTAAGAAAGAGAGAAGGGATTTAGTGATGCAACACCAGCCTTCGCTAAATTTAGCAACAGCAGCCTTAGTTAAATTAGAGACGGTTAGCTATTGCTAACTTGCCGACAGCTCGTCATTACTGGAAAATTAGTAACTACATCGTTACGAAGGCAACGGGCTAGCTTATTAGTGACAAGTAAATTAGCCATGGCAAATTTAGCGATAGTTGCTTATCATCACATCTGGTTCAGCAATGGCTAGCTATCACAAATAACTGCCACTAAAACCCTTTTTTTATTAGTGCCCTTTCTAAGGCTTTCCTGGCCAAACTGTGGGTGGGACAACTTCGCAAAAGATTTATCCTATTCCTCTTCTTTTTAGCCGGATGCATAGAATTAAAACAAAATCCTGTTTATTTACCCAGGGTTTTTAGGAACCTGTTGACCGAGTAACTTATCCGATTCCCTTTTATCCATCAATGGTTGATCTTCTTGGTGAAAGGAGCTCTTATTCTTGCCTTAAGGCTCAGAACTGCACATTATATTATAGTCAATGTATCCTTGAGTAGAATGAAGGTAGAATCCACATCCCTTGACTACGGTGCTTATTGCTTCAGCTGCTCAATTTGAACTCACCGTGCTCATCCTTGCCCACTTTTTCCCCATTTGAATAATAGGTCAATTGAGTTGTAGCATCAAGTTCACGATGCTGTGGATGACTCGATGCCTGCTACTTGTTTTTTCGGTACTTGGGAACCAGATTTTGAAGCGTGGCATAGAAAGTTTTTACTTAGCGAAGAATTTCGGCATGAAATAAGGCTGACTTACTCGTTCCAGATCAGTAGACCAGCCACCTTCCTTTGGAGATGGGTAGATTTTGAATTTGGTAATCAATTTCCTCGATTCGATCAATAATGGGATTCTTGGCTAGAAGAAGGTTTTGTGGAAAGCCTAACAGGCCGGTCGGTTGGCCTGACTAACAAACGATGAGATTATCGATCGATTTGACCGAATCTTGAAAACTCTTTCTCACTATTCAGAATAGTGGAGCTTTCAATGAAGATGTTTTGCCCCCTTCCCAGTTTTGGCTATTGCTTGAATCAGAACCTTTCTGCCTTTCAACTCAATCTAATAGCCAGGTGCCAATAAAAAAAAGTTCGAGAAGGAAATCACAAATGGCCCTCTGAATAGAGTACGTTGGTTACAGCAGCAATTATAGACTTACGTTCTTTTATTAATAGAAAGAGATAAGTCTTGATTTAACAACTCGACAAGGGAGCAACATAGTGCCCGATATTGAGAATGGAACCCTTCTCGACCTCTTTCGAGGTAGCAAAAGCAAGTTTCATAATGAATAAAGGAATCGAATACCGTCTTAGTAGGGAGGTAGTTGCTTTCATAACCAGTCTTGACTAAATAGAAACTCTGGGACTAAGCCATTGTTGGTTGTGAAGTCAGTCCTCTGCCCCATGCATCTAACCAGCTAGCATGGTTCAACTTCTCCACCGAATAGACCCTAGAGTGATTTAGTCGACAGAGGTGTGCTTGAAGTGGGGGGTGCTGTTCCTATTGCAGAACTACAAAGAAAATAGGATACTTCCCCATATAGAGAAAGTTTTAGTCATCCATTCCACCATAAGCATATTAAAAGTATTAAGCCAAAGCTTATTCTCTTGCTGGCTCGCTAGAGACGGGACCATTTAAGTGCGAGAGGACTCGTAGACAAGCGGGGAAACTGGAGGGACAAAGTTTCTGAAGTAATCCCCCCTGAGCTGGTTCTACCACACTTGTGATATCTCCTTCCTAACTAAAGCTCGCTTGACTTCTAAGCCATAACTGTTTTGAAGCTCTAGCCTTGTTTTCCTGGCTGTCTTCCCAGCTTGAAAGCTCCTTGCCCGGCACAATTGGAATGCGGCGTCTAAGGTTATAGCAACGTTTCAGGAAGAACGCAATCGAATACAGCTTTGCTGGAAGAAAGAGGTTCCGGACGATCTATTTAGATTGAGACAACTCTTGCACAAGATTTTTACCAAAATTCAGAATGGAAGGTAATTTCTTGCCAAATCGTAACTCCACCTGGTCCCTGCAAGGACTAATTTCTTTTTGCAAAGGGGCATTCGAAGAAAAATGGATTTTTAACTTAAGAAAAAATATTAATTCTAACAAAAAATCAGAATCATTAAAAAGATTTTTCCGAATAATAAAAAGAAGAAATACTCTATCAATCTGTAAATCTTAATTTTTAACAAATTTTTATCGAAAAAAATATACATAGATTCTTTTCTATGTATCATTAAAACCCCAATCCCTTTTGGGTGCCAAATGCCTCCGATCTCTACCATAGGTGCCCAAAAAAAAAGAGAAAAAGCCCAAAAAATGCAAAAAGGAACATAACCTCTGATACGATGAACGGGAGAAAAACTTTCTTTTCAAATGGTTTTCAAAAAACACTAGAATTTCAATTTATGATTCTAAAGAGAATTTTGAAAATCATTAGAAAAAAAAAGAAAAAAAATAGAATATAATTTTAAAAAATAGAATATAATTTTTTTTTGGATTGTAAAAGGAATCCTTTAAATTTTGCAAATAATGTGAAAAATCGTTTGCAAAATATTTTAACGATACTAGATTTTTTTTTCATAAAACATATCTATAAAAATAATTAGCTAGAATAGATTTGAATTTTTCACCCAATAGTGAGAAAATAAAAATCCATATAAATACCAATACACATTATGTGCAGAAAGATAGAGATCGAAGCAAAAAACTCTCAAGGTCCAGAATCCAAAAAATAAGAGTTTGGAATATTAAATAACTTGTATTTGTAAAACATTTGACATGACATAAATAACAAATGAACTGGAGTTAATATCATTCCACTTGCCATTACAAAAAGAATGAATATTTTTTGTCATTAGGAATGATTTTTTACTGCTAATTATTCTAGAAAATACTATCAATTTTGCAACAAAACCATTCATGCTCGGTAGTTCAAGAGAAGCCATTGATAAGATACTGAACATTGTAACCTTTTTCGGAATTGGAAGAGTCATTTTCCTCCCATTTCATCGATATAAACAAAAGGTATTCTATTATAATTTGTTCTTACCAAGAAAAAAAAAGTGCGGTGCCAATAAATCCATGAGATTATTTGTAAAAATGCTCTATTGAGTCCTATAACAATTATAGAGCCAATTCATATAATCATAGAACCCATTTGAGATGCAAAGGAATATGATATTGTTTTTTTTTTTTTAAATTACATTGACCAAGAGATGTTGAAGTTTCATAAATTATTTGCATCGTACCTACCTATTATTAACCAGGGAGAAAACGTAGCGATCCCACCCCGGATGGGAACCTCCCAAGGAGGCTATAGAACTAGAGTCTCATACTAGTTATAGTTGGCTAATTAATTACTTTGCCCGACTTTAACTTGTCATGTGTCTAGTTATCAACCTAATATGCAAAATGCATGCGCTTGCTTTGACTTGAATTTCATTTTATGAAAATAAACAAAAAATGCTACTGACATTTATAAAACATAACTAAAACACAAGTCAAAGCATAAAACAACTACAAGAATAACTATGCATGTGCATCATTACACATATAAAGATTGCACATGCCGAAAAGCAACTCAAATACACTACTCAACCTAGAGATATTGTAGGCTAATCTAGCATACATACACATACTAAACGTAGCTATTGAGATCCATACTTCATTATATCCTTCCTCGTGTTACTAACCTCTGTAAGGCCACAAAACAACTATAGCTAGCACTAGTGACTTAATGAGCAAAACTAGAATCAACAAATGATTCACTTGGTGGTCACCAGCACAAATGCTCTAGCTTAACAACTCCCAATAGTTGCTGCCCCTTACAGACAATATTATCTACACAACAACATTTAAGAAAGTGAGAATTTAAAGACTCCCAATAAAGGATTAAGGGATTTGGGTACTTATAAAGAAAACAGTGAGGATACACACACACACACACACACACACACATGAAGTCTATTGAGCATGCTTGCAGTTTAATGGCTAATGCATATGCATATATTTAGGTCCCTCAAGACCCTACCTCATCTTAGTCCTCACATGAGATGTCTCTTTGTGCTGAGAAAGTTTTGGCCCCTACCTCACTCCTAACATGCCTTGGGTTGTCAACCTAACTAGTAAACCTAGTTTACTAGCTCCTAGTAAGCTAAGCTCACTAGTTAATATTCCTTTTGTCATCGCACAAGAACATGGTGGCCTTTCCTTGCTTAAGTTCTGGAATTTACTAGGTGTACTAGGCTCCCACATAGTGCCTGAAGCTATTAGCTTACCTATGCCACTACAGTATTAAGCCTCCACCTATATTAAGCATCCTTGGCTCCCACTTAGTGCCTTTGGCTACTAAGATCACCTAGGTCACTAGGGTACTAAGCTTAATCTATTTCCCTACCAAGGATGCACTAGACATTCACTTATGCCTTAAGTTTCAACTTGCCTGGGCAATGAGTACACTAAACCATCATCTAAGGTGCTCCTTTATCCACCATTACTTGGTTCACTCTATTATGGCAAGATTTACTATGGATGGACTCAATTCACTTGGTTTCAAAGAACCCTTCATGTACATTAGGGTTTTACATGGGTAACTTGAGCTCCAAGGCTCATCTAGGCCGCCAAGGTTCACTAAACCCCCTTGTATGCCTAATGGCACCTATTACAGTCATGATGTCAACTTTGGATCCTCAAATCCTTGTCGAATTCACCTAGCTTTACGGATGATTTTGGAAGTTCCAACGAACATCTTAACCCTTCCATAAGGAAATTAGGCCCCTTGGTGCACTATGCCTATAGCCCTGGTGTCTAGTATTGCATCATAGGGCCTAAGGTGGCACTGGTTTCTGCGGCTGTAGCCTTAAAGCTCCCAAGCCCAGCTATAATAAAAAGCATCCATAGCCTCTTTGGGGGCTTCCTTTCCCATCCAAACATGCATACCAAGCTACCATAAGGTCCAAATTTGTTTAAGTACTAAAATATGACCATTTTATAAAAAAAAAACTAACCAAGCAACAAGTGCCCAAACACACTACACAAGTTCTTGATTTAGGCTAGCCATCATAAGCAAATTCTACCATATCATATGCATATTTTCCAAACTAATTGAAACCATTGAACAAGAACTAAGATATGTATTAAATGAATGTAACAACTAAATCCCTTATCTTAATTGAAGAAAGCAAGCAAGTAATTAAGCACACCAAGCAATTTGTGCTCCTCTAAGTGAGTTCTTATGGTTCCAACAAAATTCATAGCAATTAACACCAAAACAAACTCATATAATAGCTTGAACCTAGTCATAAAACCTTAAGAAACCAATAACAACTCAAGAACAAAGATGCAAAATGAAGTTGGAGCTTACCTAGCAAAAAAAAAACACCATTTTCAGCTCACCACAAAAAAACCATGTAAGAACAAGCCCCGCTAGCTTAGGTACCTCATGGGCCTTTGATTTCCATTAAGAATTGATGGAAAAATGAATATTTCACAATGTATTTGGAGAGGATAGGGAGAGATATAGGTTTGAGAGGTTAGAGATAATGTATAATGCCTCTCAAACCCTCCAAAATGGTTTGAAAGGCTAACCTTTTGCCAATTTCCCCCAACTTTTGTACTTTGGTCAAAAAGACCCCATGCACAAATATTGCCATGATACTTGGCCAATTTTTTTGCAACCATTATCTCTTGCGATCAAGTCCAAAGAACAATTTATGAGCTTTTAAAACTAAACCTATCAACACTAGGTAAAAAATGGTCATTTTGCACCCATGACACTAAGGTGGCAAACTAACCTAGGAACCATCTAAACCTTAAACAACTTGCTTGATTATGACAATTCAAACTAAAGCATGGATTTAATTAGAGATTTTGGCCCAATTACAATTTTTACCTAACCGTTGTGGGTACACTGCCTAAAGGGCCATAATAGTACCCCCCTCCCCACCCTAGAGAATTCAATTATCTAAATTGAATCTCCCTACCTTGAGATGAAATGTAGGATATGGCACTAACATACTTGACCAAACCTACCAAGGGGTGTCAACCCCGCAACAACCTACTCTTCTTCACCTACTTGACTTGCTTGACTAAAGCCTCATGACACTCTGGTCGGGTCCTCACATGTATAGGTACTATAGCAGTGTTATACTTTGTGCTCACAACCAAAGACCACTAACAACCTCTACTCGTTGTTCTCCCTACCTTAGCTCAACCTAGCTTAGTTGGATACATCTTAATGTAATTTCCTCCCTAGAGACTATGGTAAGGTCCTCCACCATCTCAGTATAAGGATGTTGCAGAAGGTTGTCTAACTAATTGAACCTATCTCAATAAGTCTAACTACCAACCACTTTCTTCTTACCTCCCTTGGTGCCAAAACCTCCTAGTGCATGTTAGCTTGGCAAGTTTGAAACTTGTCCACCAACAATTGCACCAGAAAAGTTCTACCTTAGGTTTGGCACCCAACATCCCTACACCAAAACCCTTAGTGCAAGTTAGCTTAACAAGTGCAATACTTGTCCACTAAATCTCACACTGACGATATTTAACCATAGGTTTGGTGTCCGATAACTCCTAATGACCACAAGACTAAGTGTGTAACTAGTGTGTGTTGGCCTTGTCACCATACACACTTAGCACCCAAGGCATACTCTCCTTCATGCTTCATTATACTCTAGGATTCTTCCAAATAAATGATTTACCAAGAGTTGTAAGTCTTGACGTACCCTAGAGTACGAGTCTTCAGCACACCCCTCAGACAGCCTTTATGCTTTAAGCACCACAGTGCACTGACAAGATGCCTATTTGTTACCAAAGCATTACATTCCTATACTTTTGCTACTCTAGAGCCTCTTACACTTGTGTCCCTACCAGAAAAAATTCTTCGAGTGTAAGTGCCTACCTTTAATTAACTAGCAGCGTTTGGCCCTATATGTATCCCTTGGTTTAGGCATCCTTGGCGATGAAAATAGGCTGAGCCGAGCCCAAGCCCACTAGGCTCGAGCTTAGCCCCTTTGTTATTTAGCATTACCAGGGCTTGAGCCCAAATTGTTACCACATCACAAAAATGGGAGAATTAAAAAGTGTGGCATAATGGTCAAGAACCATTATATTGTGTAATTTTCACCATAGTGATTGAAGTGTAAGGGGTAAAAGCATGATCAACACCTCCTTAAAAGTGTTTTAAGTTGGTAACTTGGCCCCCAAGAAAAGCCTTAAGGATTGCTTGTTTGTCAAGCAACCTATGAACTTTTTTGTAAGGTTTTGGAAATTCAGGTACTCAATTGCAAAACTCTCAAGAGAGAGCTTTAGAGAGTTATAGGAAGGATATGGATGGTATGAAAGTACTATTAGGGGATCAAATTACTTGTGAAAGACAAGTTTGGACAAAGAAAACACAAAAGGCTTTAAGGACCAAAGTGTCCTAGTGTAAGCCTTTGGATATCCATGTCTTTGACTTACATCAAATGGAGATATTTTGGAGCTATCCCACTCAAGGGATGGTTGGGCAAAGCATGGTAAGGAAGTCAAATCTAAGCCAAAAAATTAAGAATAATAAACCATGGTCTTATAGAAAGGAAAATGACATAAAGCATGGTTAAGGCTAGTTAAGTGTGTTTGTGCACTTAAGTCCATAGAAGTGACCATCTTTATCCTTATCTCTCACATTTGGCCTCATCTAGTAGGAAAGAAATGTAGCCCCCTCACCTTCACACTTCTTCCATAGCCACCATACCTCCAAGCTTACAACTGCTTGCAATTGAAGTCAAGAAAGCGCAATTAGAAGCTTATTGGTGCTATTGTTTGGGTGCACCTAGGATTAAGCTCAAATTTTAGCCTACCCACAAGGTAAGGATTTCTCTTACTCTCATGGGCTATTTACTATATTATTTAAACATCCATGGAGCTAGGGCTAAGTTTAGAAGAGAGCCAAGTGCTTGATGAACCAAGCTTAGTAAGGGGAGGTGCACTTAGTGAAGGTTTTGGCCTTAGTGTGAAGTGCACAGTGATGGCAGTGAAAATTGGGTTTCTAGAGCCCAAAGTTAGTACTAACTAGTGCTAAAAATCTCCTAAGATCAAGCTTGAGGAGGGCTGTCATAGTGATTTTCATATGTTTATTGCATGTTTTATGGACTAACCAATGATACTTGTTGCTGTTGTATACATATGTTTGATGTTTGTGTTTGGCTGGTACATTTGGTTGTTTTTTTTTTTATATATGCACTGTGTTTCTTGTGTTTTAGTGTCTTTGAATGCAGGTAATATCAAGGCTAATATGACCATAAGCACCTAAGTGTGCTCCTTACTAAGTTTCCAAGTAAAACTTACCTCCCCTCAAATCTGTCCATTTTAGGTGTTGCGAATAGATCTCATTCAAACTGGCCTTTTCTTGCTTGAGTTTTGATCTAGACTTTCAGTTACTTAAAATTCCATGTATCTAGTTATGATCTAGAGTTTTTGGTGATTTTAGGAGCACATTTGGTATTTTTAGTGATGGTGCTTACTGTGTTATGTAGAAGCTATCCAGCATCCTATTTCTAGAGTGCATTGTGTCTAAAGCTCTCCTGTAACTGGGGTGCATGTTTTAGCTAAGCTAAGAATATCATGTAGTGCATGGATGCATGTACATGTAAGGCATGTAAAGTTTGGACAAGTATGTGAAAAATTTATGGGCTGTTTTGCTATGCATGTGGATGGTATGCATAGGCTGCCTAAGTGTGTAATATAGGCTGCTTGTTTGTAAATTTGGTATTGGCTATGTAAAGATGCTAGCTATAGGGGAATGTATTTCCCATGTGTCTTGGACATGTACGGAATAGCCCTGGGGGGTTTATCCCTTGTGAATAAAGTGTTTGCATGCTTATAAAATTTTGTATGGGCAAAATGGTCATAAACTGACTAGAATTTTGACCATGCACTCTAAGTACTATAACGCCCTGTGTAGAATGAATCTTTATATGAAATTTTGGCCACAACTAGAACACATCTAGAGGTTTGAATAGGCCTTGGAATTTTTGCATTTGGAGCCCTGTAGCCAAATATATGATGTTGCAAAGTTGTCCAAGTTACTGTACATTTGGTTATAATTTTGTAACCAACTTCAAAAATCCATAACCTGGTCCATAGGTGGGCTATTGATGTAAAACTTGTTTCCATGGTTTGGTTTAAGACTCTATCGGATAATGGGATCAAGAAACATAGGGGTACATGGCTGATTAATACCATTTTTTTGGCAGAAGATTCAGGTGCAATGGCTAGACACATGAATCTAGTACGATTGCATAATGTGTGGTAGCCAAGATTAAGACTTGTGCTAGTATTTTCCTTCCTTGCTGCCATAGTGTGCATAAAATGTGAATATGTGTGTAATGGTTGGACAAATATGCATGTATTTACATAGTGCCCAAGAGGGCCACTTGAGTATGTACACTAAGGGTATTGTTCTGATGGCCTACAAGACATACCAAATCTGGGGGTTTAAATACACAATTTTGGCACCATAACTGAACTACCCTAGAGTGGGTAACACAAATTTTTAGGCTTAAGCTCGGGTCGAAGTCTTGCCAGGCTCAAATAACACAGACAAATATTTAGTCTCAGAATTGTAACCTACATGAAAATAGGGGATTGGATCTGTAATTTTGCTGCAGCGATAACGAGAAAAGGAAAAATTATAGATTCTATCACACACATTCTAATTCTTTTGCCTCTTAACCCTGATTTCATAAACTTCACAAATAAGCTATTATCTTCCTCAAGATAAGCAGGAAACATGATTTCAACAGCAACAACATGAAACTAACTTATAAAGAAAGAAACAACAAAGGAAACATGAAAAAAACTAGGAATAGGTTTACAAATATGAACTGTGCCTTTGATTTTTTTGTACCTAATGACTAACACATGCAACCCAACCTTATCATCAACAGACAAAGGGCTTCAAAATGGACAGTGAAATTGAAGATGGTAGTTGATGCCCGGTGGCATCCTCGTCAAATGACATGCTGACATGAAGTAGGGACTTCTGGTATGAAGGCGTCTGAATGAGAGACTTCCGGTATGAGGGTGGCTACAAGACTCAGAAGAACGAGGGTTAGAGACTCCCCGAAATGTGTTTCTGAGGGAGGAGCCTCCGACTCCCAAGTCAGTATTTAGGGAGTAAGGAGTAGAGAGTGGCGGGTCAAGAGTAGAGAGTGTTCTGTCTTACCAAGGTCCTTCCTAAGTATGTATAGGAGGCCAAAGGGAGGAGGCCGTTTGACATAGCCCGTTCAGATCATGACACTTGTTCGGTGGGATGTGATCCATACCTTTGGAGATAGGTATCGCCAGCTGGCCATAGGCCGTTTTGGCCAGAGGTCAGGAGCGTATGGGAGGTCTCTATGTTAGGAGCGTGTGCGAGGTCTAAGAGAGGCTTCTTAACCATTTTTGTCATATCTTCGTGAGACCCGTTCGGCGTGTAAGACTTCTTTTGAATAAGAGGTACCTTTCGGCCCGATATTACAACCGAGGGCTGTTGGGGAAAGCCCTTCAGCAGAGTGGGGTACCTTCGGTAGACGCTATTCCTTACCGAGGATGGTGCTATCCGTTTCCAAACTTGGTGGGTTTTCCATTTCGAGGATGGTAGTGCACAACTTTTCCGAGGTCAGTCCCGTTATTCCCCGAGGGAGGTGGTAGGTCACCGAGGTCGGGGCTTAATACCACCAAGGGTGTTTCCTGACTAGTTGGTCAGGCAATCAAGGATAGTGCGGGCCCCCTCTTTCCCGAGGTTGGTTACTCATCCTTTCCGAGGGTGGTGCTGGTTTTCCCAGAGGGTGGTGCTTATCAGACTAAACTTGGGAATTCTAAGGGTAATAGTCCTTTGGCAATCACATGCCCCTCTCGGACAGCCGAAGTTGTATCTTCAGCGCTTGAGCCTTTGCGAGTGTTTCGTGGATCTCTTGGGAGGTGTTAGCCATCTCAACTAGTATGACTGGACTTTTGACCGAAGTTACGTTCTTCGGAAGAGGGCACCTCTTTAGCTTAAGATGTCTCTTCAAGCTAAGGTAGTCATGTCATCATTCAGGCGGTACTTCCTCATTTTTGGCCGAGCTTCTAATTTTTCCAAAGTTCTTACTTCGGACCAACGTGCATATTCCCCTTTTGATTTTTTGTTGCCTCAGTGAATCGTCACATCTTCTCGATCGGATAAACGCGTCATTTCGGGCTAAACTTGCATAGGTCTACTAGCTATCAGGAGGCGTACCTTCATTTCCCGCATCAGGCGACATGTGCCACCTGGCGACTGGCAAACAGTCACGTCTGTTACATCAGTCGCATCCCTTCACCTTCGAGGGATCATTATGGCGATGCTTCGCCTGCCCCCTTCAGCCTATATAAACCCTTCTTCCTCAGTTTTTTCCACGCTTTTGTTCTTTTGCTATCTTTTACTCTTGAGTTTCCTCTTGTCTCTTTCTTTTTTTGGCGGCGGTGCTATCGGTGGAGCGATTTTCGAAAACTCTTGCGGTGATCCTCCGAAGTTGCTACTTTGGTCGAAACTTAGGTGGGTCTCTTTTTTGAACATCTTTTTTGCGTGGGTGTCTAGTCATTTTCTTCTCCCTTTCTGAAGATACTCCCTCATCCAAAACATGTCTTCTCCAGTCCCGTTTATGTCTATTCGACCTGTTCCTGAGTGTTGGCTTCCCCTCAACTCTCATCCAAGCTGCGCCACTTCGGAGAAGTTGGAGAAGTGGTCAGCTAAATTCTTTCTCCCCTTTTACACTGTTACTAGGCTACCTAGTCCTGGTATGCCTAGTTACCTGCCACATTCAGACGAGGTTACCATCTTCTGGGCCCAGCTGAAGGCAGGACTTTAATACCCTCCCCCAAAGATGGTTTGCGAGTTTTGCCAATTCCATGGCATAGCTGTGAATCAACTTCCCCCGAACTCCTATTCTTACTTCAACGCCTTACTCACATGTGTGGGCTCTTCAAGATAGAGCCCCACTTCATCTTCTTCATGCAGTATTACAAACTCCACCCTGTTCCGAAGGGTGGTTTCTATTTCTTGCTTCCTCGAGGATCTAGGAGAAAAAAGTACACATTCACCTTTGGAATGAAGGATAGTTGGCGAGGGTGGCAGAAGAAGTTCTTTTTCCTGAAGGTGGATGAGAAGTGGAAGCATGTGCTGGCCAAATGGGCTTCGGGGACTTTGGACATTGATGTAGTTGATCCCGGGAAGCTGCTAACCTTAGAGTTAGAAACCCAATTTGAGGAGTTCGACAACCGTATTCGAGCCGTCATGGACTGGGAACCCGAGGTCCCTCCGCGTTCCTTATACCCCTTTCCCATTAGATGGAATTTCATGACTGAAGAGGTCCTTCAAAAGCTGGGGGTGATCAAGGAACACATTACCGATTCGAACATATCGAAGCCTCCTTTTGACGGGAAAAAGGCGTGGCTAGTAATGCTCCTTTGGGGCGAACTCACATATTTGGCTCTTGAAGAGAGTAAGTTTCTTTCTAGAATTTTTCATACATCTCCTTCTATACTTACACTAATGTTCTTCTTTTTGCAGAGATAGGTGACAAGTCTACTGCCTTTTACAAGTCTCTCTTCCTCGGTCAAGCCGAGAAGGGGGAACAGCAGAGGAAGAAGTCAGCGCCGAAAAGGAAAAAGACGCCTGGGGGATCATCTTTGGCCCCGAATTCGAAGAAAGTCAAGGTTGACTCCCTTCCTCCTCTGCCCAAAGGCGATGTGGAGGTTTAGGATCAAATCTCTGTTCGCACCGACCCCTCTTCAAAGCCAGCCATCTGCTCAACTCTCTTAAGTCTCAATACTGCGGCGGAGACTTTGGGGACCTCAACTGGGGGACTTTCGGCCGAGGGGCTTGAGGAGCGCCAAAAGGGGAAAGCCAAACATGTTCCTGCCGAGGGCCTCGAGGTCAGTGACTCTGAGGGAGACAACACCGAGCTTCCACCAGGTTTGTCCCTTAGCCATTCTTCTATGAGTTTGGGAGTTTTTGGTATTTTAGATCTTATAGATGAATGGCTAAGGGATAATGTATTGATGGAACTTCGGCGTGATTTTGTAGGTGAAAAAGTGCAGGCTCCCTGGGTGGAAGATCACGCCCCAAAGAGGGCCATTCAGGACGCCAAAATCCTGAGGAGGAAGGTTCCGATGGAGCCATTCTGGACTTTCAAGGAGGACATGAACTTGTTCTTCAAGGATAGCCAGAAGATGGCTCCCCAGATGGCGAAGGGCGTCATCACACATGCCACCTTTCAGTCCTTGACTGAGGAGTGTCCGAATGAGGAGGTCCTCACCGTGAGGATGAGTAAGCAGGCTGCCCTACCCGTTAATACTTAAGAATTTTTTGTGCTGTTGTTGCCCTTTGTTCCTTATTTGGGGTCTTTCCTTTTGCAGCTCTTGGCATATACTAGGTACTTCCGAGCTTGGGCAGCCAAACAATCTTCGGTCTGAAGTCAATCCGATGAGGCCTTAGCAAAGGCCAAGGAACTTTTCGCCAGCACAGTCGTCAAGTATGACGAGCTTAATAAGATAGCCAAGAAGGACTTGGCCATCCTTCAGGAGGAGGCGCTGAAAAGCCAAAGGGAGCTCATTCAAGATTTCTCCACGAAGATGTCAGACCTCGACGCGAAGGTGATAGCTCTGACCTCGGCAAATGAGGTTTTACAAAAGGAGAAAGAGGACGCCACTGTTGATGTTGCGAAGGCATTTGACCTCAACTCCAAACTTCAGGCCGAGGTCGGTAAGCTAAAGAATGAGGGAAAAAAGAAGAAGAAAAAGCTAGAGAAGGAGGTCGCGGAGCTCAAGAAAGAACTGGCGGATTTGGATGCGGAGAAGACTACGTCCGACCAGGCAACTAAGAGGTCTTTTCAGGATGGTTTTTGCCTGGCCCGTCACCAAGTTCTATCCAGATTTCCCAACCTTGACCTCTCCTTTTTGGTGGCCTTGGACATCCCCAAAGGACATCTTGGCAGTGGTCAAGGGCAAAGTTCCTCAATCTTCCTGCTATTCCTCCTTCGGCACCTAGAGTTGCTGCCACATAAAGAGACTTCAAAAGTGAAGATGCCAAAGATGCTAAGGAGCAGGCAGATGCCCAGGATCCCGAATAGGCCTCATTTTTCTTCTTTTTCTTTTGTAATCCATCCTTTGTACTTTATCATAGTGTTAATGAAATTTATCTTTTCTTCAAAATTTTGTCTAAGTTCCTTAATGGACTATCTTCGAACGCGAAGGGTGTCGTGGCCATATTCGGTCAGTTCCCCTTCAGAAAACATTATCCTTTACGGAACTTAACCCATATTCAAATCAGTCAAGTGCCTTTTATGCCGATCACGTCCGATCAACGTCTTTCAGAAAAAGTTACCCTTCGGTCATACCCACGTTCGGACAACCACCTTTGGCGTACTTAGCATCCTTTCATTTTTGAAAATTTTTCTAAGTTCCAGTCATGCACTTTAGGGAATACTCCTCTTTAGGAACAATGTTCGGGCAAAGGAAATATTCATCTTCGGAAGTAACCATCTTCGATTATACCTCCTTGGTGTTTTTGCACGACTTTCTACTTGAAAACTTTTCTAAGTGTGCATTTAGGCACTTTTAGAGGATGAGCACCTTCAGTCATCATCCATCGGAGGCAACTATATTCGATTGCCTATCTTCGGTGCAACTTAACCTCTGTGCCGCAGTTTTACCCCTTTCTCATCAACAATGTTCGATTGGCGTAATTCGGCAAAGACTGACCATTTCCCCGAGTTTACCCATTTGGCGTGACCATGTTCAGTCTTCCCTCTCAAAATCGGGCATTTTTTATTTTCTCGTTCGGAAGCGAACATGTTCGGTCAAATATGCCTTCGGTCAAAAATGGAAACAGTTTCGCATAGGCATTTTCGGAAAAAACCTTATTCGGTTTTTACACCATGTTCGGTCAGTCACCCTTTGGGAGAATTGTACAAATTTTTCCTTAGAAAAATTTCTAAGTGTAGAATTTTTTCAAAGAATCTGAATGCCATGTATTTTTTTAATTCTCTTCATTCGGTATCGCCGAACTTGTAGACTCTAGGACAAACTTCCTCGAGGATCAAATAGGGTCCATCCCAATTTGCCTGAACTACTCCATGGGATGGTATTCGGGCTTCAAACTCAGCTCTTCAGAGAACGAGGTCCCCTTTTTTATCCCTTTTCATTTGACGTGCAAGTTTGTAGTGACGGCTATTCTTTGTTGAAAGGCTTTTCTTCTAAGTTCGTCCGTCTCTCTATGCTCGTCAATTAGCTCCAACTTGGTCCTTAAATCGAGGTTATTCCCTTCCTCATCAAACACCTGTATCCTCAAGGATGGCTGTACGACCTCAACAGGAATAATGGCCTCCGCATCGAACACGAGTGAGAAGGGTGTTTCACCTGTGGCCCTTCTCGTAGTGGTTCTGTAGCTCCACAGCACGCTCAGAAGCTCTCCTAGCCATTTTTCCTTTGCTTCTTTCAACCTCTTTTTTAGACCATCTTTTATTGTTCTGTTGGACACTTCAACTTGTCCATTGCTCTGAGGATGGGCCACTGGGGCAAAGTGCATTTTAATTATGAGGTTGGATATGAATTCCTGGAACCCTTTATCAGTAAATTGGGAACCATTATCGGCTAATATCACCCTTAGAATGCCGAATCTATATATAATGCTTTTCTAGACAAATCTTTGTATGTCCTTCACCGATATCGCTTCTAAAGGCTCTGCCTCAATCCATTTGGTGAACTAGTCTACTGCGACTACACAAAATTTCACTCCTCCGGGAGCAGTCGGGAGAGGCTCGATGAGGTCGATACCCCATATAGTGAAGGGGCAGGGATAGTTGGCCGAAGTTATCATTTTTTAGGGTAGTCTCTGGACAGGAGCGTGTCTTTGGCAATTGTCGCACTTTTGGATGAACTGCCTCGTGTCCTTCCTCAGAGTAGGCCAAAAATATCCTTGCCGGAGGAGGACCCCGGCAAGGGCATCGGTTTCTATGTGCGAACCACAAGCTCCCTCATGGACTTGTTTGAGGATTATTTCAACATCATCTTCTCTGATACACATCTGTAATAAAGTTGCATACCCTTGTCGGTACAACTCTTCCCCAATCAGGAAGTATCTTCCTAAACACTTTCGCACTTTGGCTGCTTCGAGAGGGTCCTCGGGAAGTTCCGAGGTTGAGAGGTATTTTTTGATAGGGTCCTTCCACCTTTTTCCTAAGGTTGTTATGCACATTACCGCTATACTCGGCTGATGCAGTACCTCGGTAGACTCTTTTGATTTGGCCAGAGTGTCAGCCTCTATATTATCTCGCCGAGGTACATTTTTTATACGCACCGTGTCAAACTCCTGGATGAGCTTCTTGACGAGGTCATGGTATTTTGCCAAGTTTGGGTCCCTTGTGCCGTAGTCCCCCACCATCTGCCAGATGACTAGCTGAGAATCGCTATGGGCCCTCAGGTTTTTCACACCAACTCTCTTTGCCAGCCGTAAGACTGCTATGAGGGCTTCATATTGGACGGCGTTGTTGGTGACATTGAATCCGAATTTGATGGCCTTCCTCACTTCAATTTCTTCGGGACCGCGGAGGATTACTCTAGCTCCTTGGTGTTCGAAGCCAAAGGCTCCATCAACAAAGAATGTCCACTCAGGTTCATCTTTTCCGAGGTCTTCCAGGGTATCCTTGATTTTTTGGACTTCGGCAATGAAGTCTACCAATGCTTGGGCCTTTATTGCCCTTCTCGGCTCATAGGTAATGTCGTATTCATCGAGCTCAATACACCATTTTGACAATCTCCCCGAGTGGTCTACCTTCCTCACGACATCCCGAAGAGGTAGGTTACTTCGGACAGTAATAGGGTGTCCTTGGAAGTAAGGTAGCAACCTTCTACTTGCCAATACTAAGGCATAGATGGCATTCTGTAGAATAGGGTACTTAACTTCGGCACCATGTAGGGACTTACTCACATAGTATACCGGCCATTGCCTTCCTCCCTCATCCTTTACAAGCACCGAACTCACCGTTTTTTTGCTGACAGCGAGGTAAAGGATGAAAGGTTCTCTTTCCTTAGGCTGCCGAAGTGTCGGCAAATGGGTTAGGTAGCTTTTGAGCTCATCCCAGGCCTGTTGGCAATCTTCATTCCAAGGATGTTCCTTAGACCCGAAGGTACCTTCATTTTTTGCTGCTTTGGTGAGCACTTTGAAGAACAGTTGGCACCGATCCCCATATCTGGAGATGAATCTACTAAGGGAAGTAATTCTCCCAGTCAGCCTTTGCATGTCCTTGGTTGTTGTGGGAGTTCAGAATCCTAGCAGGGCCTTAACTTTTTATGGGTTGGCATCGATACCTCTTTCCGATACCATTAATCCAAGGAACTTGCACGCATTCACCTTGAACACGCACTTCTCTCGGTTGAGACAAATTCTGAATTCCCGAAGTCAGTGGAATGTTTCCTTTAAGTCTAATATATGACTACTAGGCTATTTGCTCTTAACTATCATATCATCGACATAAACTTCCATATTCCTCCCGATTTGGGTGTCGAACACCCTATTCATCAGCCTTTGGTACGTTGCCCCTGCATTCTTCAGACTGAAGGGCATTCTAACATAGCAGTAGGTCCCGACTTTGGTGATGAAGGCAGTTTTCTCCTCGTCTCTGGGATCCATTCAAATTTGGTGGTATCCACTGAAGGCATTGAGGAAGTTGAGCAGACCGTATTCGGCGGTGGAGTCCACCAATTGATATATTGGTGGCAAAAGATATGAATCCTCAGGACAGGCATCATTTACATTTCGGAAGTCAATGCACATTCAGAGTTTATTACTCCCTTCTTTTGTAGCAATAACAATGTTTCTAAGCCATTTGGGGTACTTGACCTCTCTTACTACACCTACTTCCATTAATCGTTGGCCTTCGGTTCTGATGAAGTTGTTCTTATGCGCCAAGAGGCTTCACTTTTTTTGTCGAATAGGCTTCACCTCCGGTCATACTTTAAGGCTATGTTGGATTATGTGAGGGTCTACCCCAGGCATGTCCTTCGGGGAGTAGGCAAACAGATCTTTGTTCATTAACAGAAAAGATACAAGCTTTTCCTTGTCACCTTCGGCCAGTTATTTCCCCACTCGGGTACTTCGGCCTGGGACAAGTTCTACATCCTCTGTTTCTATTTTTTCGAGGTCACTTGCTTCTTCCCCCATTGCCTCCACTTCGAGCATGGTCTTTTCTTCCGAAGTCTGTGCATGGATCTTTATTAGGCTTTGTCTTGCTTTCATGAAGACTTTCCTCACTTCGGCTTGGTCAATGAATACCTCCGCGTCGCCTTCCTTCGTGCCAAAGGTGACTATCAAATACTTCACATCCGGGCGAATATGAAGATTCCATTGTGTCTGCCTTCCAAGGATGGCATTATATGAAGAAGGGACATCTATGATGATGAACCTTGTCATTGTGGAGACGAAGAGCTATTTCTTGCTCTGAAACGAAGTTCCTTTTAACATCAGAGGTAGGTCGATCCACCCAAGGACGGGGAGTTCGGATGGACCTACCTCGAAGGTAGGGGAGGTGACAGGTTTGAGGTCACTTTTGAGATACCCAAGTTCAACAGTAGGTGAGATAATAGAATATTGGCGTTGGAACCATCATCGATGAGCACTCTTTTGACGTCCTAACTCCCTATCCTTGCCATAATTAGGAGGGGGTCATCATGAGGGAACTTTACGATAAACTCATCTTTTCGAACAAGCTTGTTTGCTGGGTTCCCGAACTCCATCATCGAGATTTCCCAGACTTTCCTTTTCCTTTCGACTAAGGGTATTCCAGTGGTGATTGTCTGGATTACTCCTGCCGGAAATGGTGGATGCTTCCTGGGACTTCAGCTCTGACGTTAGTCGGAATCACAGTCCTCGTCTTCTCCTTGCCTCTCTTCTTCCTTTCTTCCTTTCAGCGAGGGCATACGCAGGTAACGCCGAAGTTGTCCCTGCTTGATCAAAGACTCAATGTACTTTCTCAGCTGGAAGCAATCCTCGGTGTCGTGCCCATGATCCCTGTGGAACTGGTAGAACTTCTTCATGTTCTTTTTGTTGCCCATGATGACCTTCGTACGCTGGATCCGGTTCCATTGCCTTTCCATTGCCATTAGTATGTTCATTCTTGAGGTGTTCAAAGAAGTGAACGACATTGGTTTCTTCCCCCTCTATTTCCGAGGTCTTCCCCCGCCCTCAATTGGGTACCGAGGTTGATGACTTTGACCTTCAGAATGATGGTGATCAGACTTTGGCCTTCCCATCCTTAGTTCTTTAGCTGTCATATGTTGTTCCGCCCTTCGATTGAATTCTCCAAGGGTGTCCGGGGGATCTTTGGAGTACTCGTAGAAGAGTTGTGAATCTCTTTGAAGTCCTCTGATCATGGCAAGGATGTGAATTTCAGGGCGGAAGTTGGGCACGCTCAGGGCTTTTCTATTGAACTTCTTGACATAGTCCCGAATGGTTTCCCCATTCTTTTGGGCTATGTCAAACATCTGGACAGGCATCTTTGCCGTTGGTCTGCTTCCAATGAACTGTTGAATGAAAGCGGTGGACAACTCCTGGAAACCCATTATCGTTCTGGGGGCAAAGGAGTTATACAATGCAGTCGCCGGCCAGGAAAGAGTAACTTCAAAGCACTTGCAAAGGGTGACATCATCAACACCAAGTAACACCATGCTGCATCTATACTTCATTAGGTGGGCTTGGGGGTCGTTACGCCCATCATATGTTTCCAAGCGTGGTACTTGGAAGTCACTTGGCATGGGTGCCTCTGCTACTGCACGTATGAAGGATGACTCTTCTTCGGTGAAGGTCTCCGACAGCCTTGACCAAATGGGCTTCTGGGAAATCTGTCTTTCTACTTTTTCCAGCCTCTCCAGGATCTTCTCCATGAGGGTGGTAGTGCTGGTCTCTTCTCGTTGCCTGGTGACCTCTGGCAATGGAGAGCGACGTCTCCCTTTTTGGGAGTAACTTCATCAACATGGGGATTGTGACTTCTCATCTAGTGATGAACTCTACCGGTGAGAAGTTTTGGGCCCTTTTGGCCCCCGTTTCTCCAGCACGACGACCTCTAGAGGCTACGTCCTCTGTTGAGCACTCATCAGGGAAGTCCCCACTTCCTGAACTCCAGTGAGTAGATTAGGACTTCTCTCCCGGGGGGCAGCTGGTGAAGATGCCCTTCAGCCCGAAAGTGGTTGAGACTACCTTTGGTCAAGCTGCTATGTCACCTCAGCCACAATAGAGCGCTGAAAATCGCGCAAGAAGCTCATCGTAACCATCAAAAGACATTCGTCCTCAGGCGAAGAAGTCCTTACGGCGGGTTGTTCAGTCGCCAGTTGAGTTTCCGGCACGAACGGGGACATCGGGAGTCCCTTGTCCTTAGAACATCGGGTCTCAACGACGGTGACCTAGGAGTGAGTTCCACAGACGGCACCAAATGATGCCCGGCAGCATCCTCGTTGAATGACATGCTGACTTGAAGTAAGGACTTCCGGTATGAAGGTGTCTAAATAAGAGACTTTCAGTATGAGGGTGGCTGCAAGACTCAGAAGAACGAGGGTTAGAAACTCCCTGGAATGTGTTTTCGGGTGAGGAGCCTCCGATGCCAAAGTCAGTATTTGGGGAGTAAGGAGCAGAGAGTGGCAGGTCAAGAGTAGAGAGTGTTCTGTCTTACCAAGGTCCTTCCTAAGTATTTATAGGAGGCCAAAGGAAGGAGGCCGTTTGACACAGCCCATTCAGATCATCACACGTGTTCGGTCGAATATGATCCGTACCTTCGGAGATAGGTATCTCCAGCTGGCCCTAAGCCGTTTTGGCCAAAGGTCAAGGCTGTGTGGGAGGTCTCTGTGTCAGGGGCATGTGCGAGGTCTGAGCGTTAGAGGCTCTTTAACCGTTTTTGTCGTATCTTCGTGAGACCCCTTCGGCGTGTAAGACTTCTTCGGAATAAGAGGTCCCTTTCGGCCCGATATTACGACTGAGGGCTATTGGGGAAAGCCCTTCAACAGAGTGGGGTACCTTTGGTAGACACTATTCCTTACCAAGGATGGTGATATCTTTTTCGAACTTGGTGGTTTCTCCATTCCGAGGGTCGTAGTACACAACCTTTCCGAGGTCAGTCCCGTTATTCCCCGAGGGCAGTGGTGGGTCACCGAGGTCGGGGCTTGGTACCACCAAGGGTGTTTCCTGACTAGCTAGTCAGCCGATCAAGGATAGTGCGAGCCCCCTCTTTCCCAAGGTTGGTTACTCATCCTTTCCAAGGGTGGTGCTGGTTTTCCCCGAATGTGGTGCTTATAAGACTAAACTTGGGAATTCTAAGGGTAATAGCCCTTTGGCTTTCAGTAGTGGAATGTAAAGATTGGGAAGATTACAATTTAGATTGTAGTTTTAAGGATGGTTTGAAAAAAATGATGATATGCTCGAAATACTCCTATTGAGGAAGATGAGATGTTCGTGAAATGGGCAGGGTCTAAGGAAAATGATTTTAGTTTGGGATTGAAAGTTTTTCGTCATCATCATGCTTTCCTTCTCTGGTGGGTAGGACTGGCAGCTGGCTAATTGGGTTGGTTAGTTGGGCTAAAGCATAAGAGGGAGCAAGGCTTAGGAAGGTTTAGCAATGTAATGGAATGGATTGCAATTGTGAAAGGTTGAAAGGGATAAAGAGTAAGCTTGTTAGGTTCGCGAGCTCGTAGGGCTGGGCATCCTTTGGCTAGAGCTTGGCCCTAAAAGAGTTCAAGCCCATTTTTCGGCTTGAACATGAGCTTGAACTCAAATGGGCCTAGCTTGAAAAGTCTCAACTTGAGCTCAAGTTACCCAAAAAAAAAACCCAGCCTCTTTTCACCCATAGGCATCCTAGCACCTGGCAATAAGGCTAGCAGCATGCTACCTAAACCAAAAGTCTTAATGCTTCAGCAACTCCACTCAAAGTATCCTTGGTGCACAAAAACTACATACTAAGCTTTGTCACTGCCCTACACTCAGAGCAAAACTTACTGCACACACCAAATTAACTTCTTAGGTGTGTCCTTAGCACACTTACTCCTTGGCCATCAATAGTTACCCTATGCATAAAGCAGCACTAGTTTGTTAATCATGTCATAATTTACTACTTGATCCTAGGTTGTCCTAGGTATCCTCAGCTCACTAGCTGATTGGATACCTCAACCCCCTTCACTAGGCCCCAATATGCCTCTAGTTTTAACTTTCTTCCTAGGTCTCTCGGCCATTCAGTACTACCAAGTACCTTAGTACTTTCTATTAAACATTAATTAGTTGATGTGGCTATGATCATAAAAGGATTGCCTCCATTTCCACGTTTAACTACCATACATGGCATCCACTACAACTCCACTTACTACATTAGAATGGTCATTCTGTAGCATGGTACAATTTTTATCCCTTAAAGTTATGGGCATTGCCTGCTAGCCTTATCCAATCTTACAAGTCACAGGCTTTCTTTTGCGAGGAACTAGGGGTCCAGTGGAACTTTCGCTTTCTTTGGGCCTTCAGTGGAACTTGCACTTTTTTTGGGCCTTCAACTAGCTTAACCCAACCTTCTATTAGGGCTTAGACCCTCGACTTTCTCTACTCCAGTAAGCACCAATAGCTATCAGAGTCATAACACACACTAAAGAACAACTGTACCTATACTCAACTTGGCACTTTGAACTACTAAACAAACTAATTAGTAAGGTGGGAGATTACGCTTTGGTTGTTTCAAGCCATCTTTCGACTGGTTCTAATGAACTCTTCCCCATGGGCTTACTCAACTTTACCCCGAATGGTCTAGGCAAAGCCTTTTGTTAGGTTTTCCATCATATTCTCTTATAGCCTCCTTGGAGAGACTAAAAACTTATTCTTGAATATTCTTGTGTTCTTCATCTTGGAATTCTTGGATTTTGGAGGATGAGCTAGAACTTGCCTTAGCGATCAAGTCATTATGTCTACAGGGTTTTCTTGGTTCATTCATTTTCTTTCTTGTTTTTATTTGGTGAAAACTGATTCAATCCAAGAATGATGTTTGTTCTTAGTCTAGCTGTCAAGTAATTTATTTTACACTTTTTATGGTCATAATTACTTGACTATCATTTTCTTTGGTTGAATACATGAATGGGTATTTAGTCTTCCTCTTCAATACTTGTTCATTTCTTGCCTTTTTCTTAATTGATGCTTGATTGGTTAATGGCCACAATCAATTAGTGCTTTCAATTCAACTTTATGCTTGAGAAAATGAAAGAGGAATGAGACCTATGCAAGAGGGTTAATGATTATGGACATAGTTGGGAGACTTGTATCAATTGCTAGGGTGATAGCAAATAATTCTTTTAATGCCCCTTTCTAAGGTAATATGAGATATGGGAGTCCTAGCTAGTTTAGGGTAAGAGAGAACATTTCTTAACTTGGGAGAGCAAGAAGTCAAGTGAACACATCACCAACAAGTTGATGGGGCCTAAAACCTACTATTGATTCGCCAACTTAACCCATTCAAGTGATGAAAACCATAGAAAGTGTGTCTAGCTTTAATGTTAAGAAAACCCTTAGATGGTGAGTTTTGTTTATTTTAGTTTAATCATTAGGCCCTTGTTAAATTTTAGGGACTCTAGGCACTTTAATTGAAATAGTTTAAATGTTTTAAGTGGAGTTTTTATTTGTTTTTTGTCTAGCTAAAGTAGATTATGAAGGTAGTGGCAGTTGTTCATTTCAATCCACAATCATCATGGGATCGACACCCACTTTCTCATACTACAAAAACAATTCATGCACTTTGTGGGAAAAGTGTCGCTTTAAAGCATATTGCATACATGCAACAATGTTGTCTCCATCAATTATATAACCAATTACTCCCACTTAGCCCATTTTTGCTCCTCTTGTCATTTTGGCCCCAAAACTTGTTTTTGTTGAACTTGGGCCACTTAAACCTCCACTAAATTGTCCCTCTTGATCCCAAGAAATATTTTTCCATACTTTTAGAATTACCTTTAGCTTTATTAATCTATCTTTTGCCTCTCAAGACACAATTGGACATTGACTCATGCCAAAATTATTATTTTACTCTTTTTGTCCCTTAGCTGCCATTTATACTCACCAATAGCCTTACTTAGCTTGCTTTTCTTACAATAAAAACTTATTTGATGGAAATAACTTGGAATTCACTTACCTTGGTATTTGTGCAAAGGGAAGTACTTCGAAGGCCTTTATAAGGCATCTTAGAAAAACTCTCGTAGCTTGCCTTCTCAAACCAATTCATCTAAAAATTCATCGAGTTCCCTTCATATCTATGTGTCATGCCCATAGCCTTTTTCATCCATGTAGTTTTTTTTCTTATCCTTCAAGAACCTGGTAATATTAGGATGAAGCCACTTGATCACCATGTTACGCTCAAACCATAAAGAATGTGTGCCCTAATTTCTTGCAAGGGTGTGTAGATTGGCCTCAATGGCCTCTACTTCTTGGTGGACCCTTTTTGTTTGCTAGGCTGACCCTTGCATGACTCCTTTTCTTCATCGTGGCAATTAAAATCCTTTGCCTAAATGTACCAGTATGCATAGTTGTAGAATTCCTCCATGCTTTGGGTAGGATTTTCCTGGATAGACCAAGAGAATCATGACTTCAAGAAGATTACTTTAGTCAAGGCTAACATTTTGACATGCAGAAAGAGATCCAAAATCTTTAAGGCTTATGAGCTTAGCCTCTCAAAGTAATCCCAAAAATGGTCATTCTTCTCTTGCTTAATATCTAGGAGTTGGTTGATAATCTTTTTGGAGGGTCAGCTTCCCATAAACTAACATAGCAACTCCTGTGTGAACCCATTAAAAGAGGAAATTTTATTCATTTTTAATGTGTTGAACCATGTTGGCGTTATTCCAGAGGGCATGGAGTTGATGGCCTTCTACATGATAGTGTCTTTGGCCTACTCCAAGTTCATTTTCATAGCATACCTTTGTAGGTGGTTGATTGAATTAATTAGTCTATTATATATATCTACCTTTGGCATTAGGAAGCCAAGGGGGTAGGCTGTTATGGCTCTCCTAGTGGGAAGCATGTCTAAGGAAGGTAAGTTGCTCTACATTAAGTTTGGAACTTTAATTCAAGTTGACATAGCAAGAACAACAAAGTTTAGCAAAGTTCACTAAGTTCTGAGAGAGTTAAGGCGCTAAATGAGGTTCGGGGGTAAACTGGTAATTTTGCATCTTGACAAGTCTAGCTAGGTCCCGAGTAGTTAAAATGAGTTTTTATAACCTAAATTTTAAATTTAACCCAAACTTAGTTGAAATAAACAAAATTGATCAAGAACGACTAAGGTTATCAAAAGGATGAGGCTTAAGTGTTTCATGTCTAATACTTTGGTGGCTTGAATTTTAAATATGGTTTATAGGGTTTATAAGATGGTAAAGTGAAGGATGGCTGCCATAACCCAAGTTGATCCTTCACACCATCATTTCTTCATCCAATTGATCCCAAAATCAAGAGTTTTTGGTGAAAAGAAGAGCTACCATAAGTATATAGGCCATTGGAAGCTTGTTTCAAGCATAAAATGATGGTTTTGGAGCTTGGAAGCACGTTACCTTCTATACCCTATTTTTGATACCAGGTAATCAATGTGTTCTTGATTGATTTCATTTTTATTAGTTGATTAGGAGCTTGTGTTTTGGTTAGGAGTTAGTAACTTGATATTTTACGCCCATATTTGCTTGGAACTTAGGTTGGAATTTGTGGAACTTGGTTGGTGAAAAAGAGTTGCATAATTCTTGCTTGTTGCTTGGATTTAAGGTAAGGGAGTTGTGTTTTCAAGTTCAATTAATGCTACTAGAATGAGTTTACTTGAAGAATTCGAGTAGTTCTAGCAATAGCATTAGTTAATGGGCAAGGTTGAGTTATGGTGGACTATGAGGTTTGTGATGATTGGAATGATGTTATAATGCATCATAGATTAGCTTGTGATAGTTGGTTGTGATCTATGCAACATGTTTTACATGTATGTGAAGTTTGGAGGCTGCCCAATCATGTTTTATATGTTTGAGAAGTGTCCAAAGTTCATAGTAGCAAAATTGGGAATTTTTTGGGCTGTCGCAAGTATTGGCGATGCATCGCGAGTACCGACGATGCGTCACCATTATAGGAAAAACTGGCAGACCGTTACCAAGAGTGGTGACACGTCACCATAGGCATGTTGGCTGAATTTTCCAAGTTTTTCTAGGAAGGTCAAGGGGAGACCTAAGGGGGTTCTTAGGGTACCTTGGGGTCTAAGCATTTCGGGGGTACTCCGAGACTTTCAAAAGTCTTTCAAGACCCATTAGTTTTCGTGAGTTTTGTAAAGCCTTATGGTTACTTGTACCATAAGCAAGAAAACTAGTTTACAAAGGATTACAAGTAGGTATCACTAGCTTGGGTGAAAGGTTTAGAACCTTTAGTAGCCTAGCGGTACTTTTTGCCACGAGGTTGCAAGGTGAAACCTTAGTGCACCTAGTCTACAAGGTCTTTATGGCCTAGCCTACAATAGTCCCACCATATTGCCCCTATACAACATAAACGGGAGAAGTTCAACAGGTGATTTATCACTAGTTAGGCTGGCAAGTTAAGCTTGCTAGAAGACAAAGCAGTGTCTTATAGTTCAAGGACCAGAATGAGGAGAGGTCTTAAAGGACCTAGGTATATGCATAAATTAGACCCTCAAGCTATATGAGCTCACAGCAGGTTACATATATTTTCTTATGTAGAGTCCTTAGTAACTTTTCTTGCAGGTAAAGTGAAGACCCTTGCTAAGAATTTCTGAATTCTTACTCCCTAGTTATGTTGTGCAGATTTTGAAGTTGTTAGGCCGGGTAACCGTTGAGGGTTAATGCTGTAGTGGCTTTTGTTGTAGGTATTGTACTTGAGAATCTCTATGATTCTAGTTTACATAAGTAACTTGTTGATTAACTAACAGTACTAACTACAGTCTTCCTTTCACTGCAGAGCCTAGCACCACGTGGACAAAGACTTTTGTGACTCACCACTGGGAGTTGCATCCAATGTGGGAGTTAGTTAAAGAAGATCTCAATTAAGGCTTATATATATAGTACTCCTAGTTGCCTCCATTGTCTATTTTTTTAGGGATCCTAGTCTCTAGGGTTGCTCTTGGGTGAGGACATTAGTCTACTTTGTGTATGGATGCTCCCACACAGTTGTTAAGTGTAGTAAATTCACATATAGGTTGATTTTGTATGCTTTAGCTATTTGAACTTATTTTCAATGGAAATGTCTTGACCAAGTCAATATTTTAGGAATTTTATTAATCCAAGTCAAAGCATGAAAAGCATGCATTATGCATATTCTAGGTTAATCAACTAGTATCACGGAGTTTTAATCCGCGCACATATACAGCTAGCCAATTGCAACCACAATAAGACCAGCTCTCACCGGTTTCCTGGGCAGGGGCCAAGGACGGCCATGTCAGTTTTTGGTATCAGAGCTTAAAGCTTACTTCATAGATATTGGAGGCTAAGACTGAGATCTAGTTTTGGAAAGTCCATGTGCTAGGTTGGTTAGTACTGACCAACATCTGGGGAATGTTGTCTGGCTTTAGTTGCAGGTTGCTGTCATTGACATTAGGTCAGGAGCTTTGAGAGGAGCTAGGGAACCTGATAAGGCTTCTAGTGACCCAATTGTGGCAAGGCTGGATGAGATATCCCAGGTGCTTTTGGGGTTAACTGAGACCATGACCCAAGTAGCAAAAGGATGACTACCATCATGACTAAGTCATTTCAAGATAATGAGGACAGGGAAGTTGTCCAAGAGGAGAGGCATGCTGAGCAGCAGCAAGTGCCTGGGGCTCATGAATAGAGAAATCATGTTCATGAGGAGGAAGAGCTAGAGCTTATTAAGGCTCCAAGGAGGGGAGACATCCCACATCAAATGAGGTTATTGGAAAATTTTAAGACCATTGACCCACCAAGTTTCGATGGGACAGGCGATCCCGATCAAGCAGAAGATTGGTTATCTAGAGTGAATCGACTTTTCACTTGTGGAGGTTATGAGTCTCAGCAAAGAATGGCCTTAATACCTTCTTTTTTTTTTATAGGCAGGGCTAGTTTATGGTGCGATGATGTGATGGAGATGCTAAGAGAAAGCAATGGTACTCGACTAGAGCACAAGAAAAATGTGCTCAAGTGGTCAGATTTTGAGAAAAAATTCCAACAGAAATATATTAGTGAAGCTGCACAGGATCAAAGGAGGATCCAGTTTGAGAATTTAGTGCAGGAGAAATGTCTGTGCGAGAGTACAAGGTAGCATTACCATTCACTCATTCGATATGCTCCTTACATGGTTGGTAATGATGAGTTGAAGGCCAAGAAATTCTTTCAAGGTCTGAAACCCGTGCTTCAGAGATATATGGAGACAATGGATATCAAGAGTTACCACCGAGTGGTTTAGAAGGTGTTAGCCTTAGAAGGGAAATTTGAGGATTCGAGGCCTAGTGAAAATGTGGAGGTTGGACAAGCCAACTAGGAAAGAGCACCGGGAAGTGACCAATGGTTAAAAGCCAAGGTCCCTTCAACAGAAAGAAAATGCGTTTATGCCCTAAGTATAAATGATTCCATGGCATGAGGCTATGTACCTTAGGAACTAATATTTGCAATATCTGTGGTCAGAAAGCACATTGGGCGAAGGAATGCCCACAGGCTTGACCTTTTCCAGGTCTGCCCAGGAACCTACCCCTACACCCCTTACCATAGGAAACCGACTTGGTGTAGCTATAGCAGTAGTTGACCTGAGGGTTTTTACCCTAGTGAGTTAGGTGACCAAAGATCCAGCTGCCGTTCGAGGTAATTTTACTTTTTAGAACGTTAGTGTTAAAGTGCTTTTTGATACAGGAGCTACTATTTCAGTTATATTATCTACCTTGGTAGATAACTTTAAATTGCAGTGAGAAACCTGGGGTGAGTTAAGACTCATTAGGACTACAGGGAGGAGTTTTATTGTAACCAACGAAGTGGTTACTAGGTACCCCTTGCAATTAGGCGACCATGATTTCTGCTGTGAGTTGTGGGTGATAGAATTGAGGTCTTATGACCTAGTGTTAAGAATGGACTGGCTAAGTAAGCATAAGGCACAAATTGACTATGCAAATCACTTAGTCGACATCATAGATGCTCAGGGAGCTAGAGTGACTTGCACAGGAGGATTAGCATCCAATGCTAAAAGTTTACATCTTAGACTTATGGATACCATCCCCATAGTTAGCGAAGAAGAGTATTATTCATTGAATGGGGTGGCCATAGAGGAGGAACTTGAAAAGATTCCTATAGCCAATCAGTTTTCTGAAGTGTTTCTAGTAGAGTTGCCTGAGTTACCACCCAAAAGGAATACTGAGTTTACAATCCATCGTTAGCCTGGGGTTGAACCTATTTCAATACCACCTTACAGAATGTCAGCTCCTAAGATGGATGAGTTAAGAAGTAATTGGAGGAACTGCTGGAGAAAGGCTTTATAAGGCCTAGCGTATCACCGTGGGGAGCCCTGGTGTTGTTCGTGAAGAAGAAGGATGGAACTTTGAGACTGTGCATCAACAATAGAAAGTTGAATGTAGTAACAGCCAAGAATAAGTATCCGCTTCCTAGAATTAATGATCTGTTTGATAGACTTAGAGGAGCAAAAGTGTTTCCTAGGATTGACCTTCCTTTTGGATACTTTCATATAAGAGTTAAGGAGGAACATATCTTGAAAATTTCCTTTAGGACAAGGTATAGACACTATGAATATACAGTTATGCATTTCAGTGTGACTAACGCTCCATTAGTTTTCATGGAACCTATGAATAGAATTTTTAGACCATTTCTAGATCAGTTTGTTGAAGTTTTCATCGATGACATTTTGGTTTACTCACAATCTTCTCTAGAACATGAGAAGCACCTTAGGACAGTTTTACAAGTGCTGAAGGATAATCAGTACTATGCAAAGTTGTTTAAGTGTGAGTTTTGGTCTAAAAGGATTTAGTTTTGGGGCACATCATCAGTGCTCAGGGTCTGCCAGTTGATCCTGAAAAGGTTCAAGCGGTAGTTGAGTGGAAGAGACTGACTATAGTTATAAAAGTGACGAGTTTCTTGGGCTTGGTAGGCTACTACAGGTGATTCATAGAGAAATTCTCTATGATCGCTACACCATTAACGGCCTTGACCAAGAAAACTCAGAAGTTTGAATGGACACCGAAGTGTGAGAAAGCTTACATGGAGTTGAAGAAAAGTTTGACTAGTGCATCGATACTCATTCTAACAGATCCGAACCAAGCTTTTACACTGTACGCAGATGCATCGGGTTCTGGTTTGGCATGTGTATTAATGCAAGAAAGTCAAGTGATCACCTATGGTTCAAGACAGTTAAGGCCTAATGAATTGAAATATCCTGTTCACGATCTTAAGCTAGCAGCGGTAATCTTTGCACTGAAGCTATGGAGGCATTACTTAATGGGGAGGTCGTTCAAGATCTTCACCGATCATAAGAGTTTGAAGTATCTGTTTACACAGAAGGATCTGAACATGAGGCAGCGTCGATGGATTGAATACATAAAATATTATGATTGTTCAATTGAAAATTATGCTAGCAAAGGGAATGTAGTAGTAGATGCATTAAGCCAGAAGTACACAGGAGTGATCCTATCTAATGATCAAGCTATGAATTCCTCCGAAGGAGTTTCGGCTGATTGTTTCTCGGCTTTGTGTGAATTTTGGAAAAACCAAGAGAAATCCCTATTCTATGTTTTGGAAATGCAATCAACTTGGTTAGTTAAAGTTAAGGATCCTCAAATGAAAGATCCATTATAGAAAAAAATTTCAAGAGAAGCGAAGCTTGTTACTGTGAAGAAGGAATTCCAGTACAAGGATGAAACACTACACTACGGAGATCGTCTCTATGTACCAAATATGGAAGGACTTAGGCAACAAGTCCTACAGGAGGCACATAGTAGTACTTTGAATGTTCACCCTAGCATTAGTAAGATGTATCATGATCTAAAGACACATTTTTGGTGGCCAAGACTTAAAAAGGATGTAGGAGGACATGTGGCAAAGTGTTTGACATGCCAAATGGTTAAGGCTAAATATCAAAATCCAGTGAGTACACTTCAGAGTTTACCTCCTCCAGTGAGAAAGTGGAGGTCCATTACTATGGATTTCCTAGTAGGATTGCCAAATACCCGGAATCAGCATGATGCTATATGGGTAGTGGTTGATCGGCTGACGAAGTTGGCACACTTTATACCTATCAAGATCACTTATACATTGGAGAGATTGGCTCAGTTGTATCTCAAGGAGATTGTAAGACTCCATGGTATACCGGATCAGATTATATTTGATAAAGATCCTTGGTTTGTGTCACGATTTTGGAATGCTTTCCAGGAGGTATTGGGAAGCAAGGTTAGTGTTAGTACCGCTTTCTATCCTTTAGACTAATGGGCAGTCTGAGAGAGTAATCCAAACTTTGGAGGATATGTTACGTATGTGTGCTATTGATTTCAGAGGTGATTGGGATCAAAATTTACCATTCATCGAGTTTGATTATAATAACAGTCATCAAACTGTTATAAGTATGGCACCATACGAGGCTCTATAGGAGACATTGTATGATGCCACATTGTTGGGTGGGCCCTATAGACAGGATAGTTATCGGTTATGAGATCATAGCTGATACCATAGTTAAGATCAAATTAATCCAGAAATGGATTAAGACAGCTAATGAAAGACAGACCAAGTATGCAAATTTGAGAAGAAGAGATTTGAGTTTTCAAGTTGGGGACAAAGTACTTCTCCAAGTGTCACCCATGAAAGGAGCTACCCATTTTGGGCAGAGGGGTAAGTTAGCTCTTATGAAGTATTGGAGAAAATAGGGAAGGTTGCTTATTGATTGGCGTTACCACCTAACCTATCCCAAGTGCATAGCGTATTTCACATTAGTCTACTTAGGAAATGCACAATGGATCCAAGACAGGTAGTTAATCCTTCAGTGGTACTCATCCAGGAAGACTTGACCTATGAAGAGAAACCCATTCAAATACTTGATAAGCAAGTCAAGAAACTGCGAACTAAGTGGATTCCCATGGTTAAGATCCTTTGATCTAACCATAGTAAGGAGGAAGCTAATTGGGAAATGGAGCAGGATATGTTGAAAAGATATCCTAGTGTTTTTCCAGAGTTGTAACGGAATTTGGGGGACCAAATTCCAAAATGAGGGAAGAATGTTATGGCTCTCCTAATGGGAAGCATTTCTGAGGAAGGTAAATTGCTCTAAATTAAGTTTGGAACTTTAATTCAAGTTTACATAGCAAGAATAGGAAAGTTTAGTAAAGTTCACTAAGTTCTGAAAAGGTTAAGGCGCTAAATGAGGTTCGGATTTGCATCACGACAAGTCAAGCTAGGCCCTGAGTGGTTAAAATGATTTTTTATAACCTAACTTTTAACTTTAACCCAAACTTGAAATAAACAAAATTGATCAAGAATGACTAAGGTTATCAAAAGGAGGGGGCTTAAGTGTTCCATGTCTAATACTTTGGTGGCTTGAATTTTAAATATGGTTTATAAGGTTTATAAGATGATAAAGTGAGGGATGGCTGCCATAACCCGAGTTGACCCTTCACACCATCATTTCTTCATCCAATTGAGCCCAAAATCAAGAGTTTTTGGTAAAAAGAGGAGCTACCATAAGTATATAGGCCATTGAAAGCTTGTTTCAAGCATAAAATCATGGTTTTGGAGCTTGGATGCACATTTCCTTCTATCCCCTGTTTTTGATACGAGGTAATGATTTCATGTTTATTAGTTGATTGGGAGCTTTGTTTTTGGTTAGGAGTTAATAACTTGATGTTTTGCACCCATATTTGCTTGGAACTTAGGTTGGAGTTTGTGGAATTTGGTTGGTGAAAAAGAGTTGCATAATTCTTGCTTGTTACTTGGAGTTAAGGTAAGGGAGTTGTGTTTTTTAGTTCTATTAATTCTATTGGAATGAGTTTGCTTGAAGAATTTGAGTAGTTCTAGCAATAGCATTAGTTAGTGGGCAAGGTTGAATTATGGTGGACTATGAGGTTTGTGATGATTGGAATAATGTTATAATGCATCATAGATTGGCTTGTGATAGTTGGTTGTAATCTATGCAACATGTTTTACATGTATGTGAAGTTTAGAGGCTATCCCAGCATGTTTGATATGTTTGGGAAGTATCCAAAATTCATAGTAGCGAAATTGGGAATTTTCTAGGCTGTCGCAGGTATTGGCGACGCAACCCCAATCGTCGCTAGTACCCATGACGCGTCACCGTTACAGGAAAAACTGGCTGAATGTTACCAACTGTGGTGACATGTCACCACAAGCATGTTGGCTGAATTTTCCAAGTTTTGCTAGGAAGGTCAAGGGCAAACCTAAGGGGATTCTTAGGGTACCTTGGGGTCTAAGCATTCCGAGGGTACTCCAAGACATTCAAAAGTCCTTCAAGACCCAGGAGTTTTCTTGAGTTTTGTAAAGCTTTATGGTTACTTGTACCATAAGCAAGAAAACTAGTTTACAAAGGATCACAACTAGGTATCACTGGCTTGGGTGAAAGGTTTAGAACCTTTAGTAGCCTAGCCGTGCATTTAGCCACAAGGTTACAAGGTGAAACCTTAGTGCATCTAGTCTACAAGGTCTTTATGGCCTAGTCTACAATAGTCCCACCATAATGCCCCTGTACAACATAAATGAAAGAGGTTCAACTGGTGATTTATCACTATTTAGGCTGGCAAGCTAAGCTTGCTAAAGAACAAGGCAATGCCTTGTCGTTCAAGGACCAAGATGAAGAAAGGTCTTAAGGGACCTAGGTATATACATATATTAGACCCTCAAGCTGTATGAGCTCACAACAGGTTACATATGTTTTGTTATGTGGAGTCCTTAGTAACTTTTCTTGCAAGCAAAGTGAAGACCCTTACTAAGAATTTCTGAATTCTCATTCCCTAGTTATGTTGTGCAGATTCTGAAGTTGTTGGGCCAGGTAACCGTTGAGGGTTATCATAGTAATGGCTTTTGTTATAGGTATTGTACTTGAGAATCTCTATGATTCTAGTCTAAATAGGTAACTTGTTGATTAAGTAACAGTACTAGCTACAGTCTTCCTTTGGCTGCAGAGCCTAGTACCACGTGGACAAAGACTTTTGTGACTCACTACTGGGACTTGCATCCAAGGTGGGAGTTAGTTCAAGAAGATCTTAGTTGAGGCTTGTATATATAGTACTCCTAGTTGCCTCAATTGTCTATGTTTTGAGGGGTCCGAGACCCTAGGGTTGCTCTTGGGTGAGGACATTAGTCTATTTTGTGTATGAATGCTCCCACACAGTTATTATGTGTAGTAAATTCACATATATGTTGATTTTGTATGCTTTGGCTATTTGAACTTATCTTCAATGGAAATGTCTTGGCCAAGTCAATATTTTATGGATTTTATTAATCCAAGTCAAAGCATGAAAAGCATGCATTTTGCATATTCTAGGTTAATCAACTAGTATCACGGAGTTTTAATTCGCGCACATATATAGCTAGCCAATTGCAACCACAATAAGACCAGCTCTTACAAGCTTCCTTGGCAGGGGCCAAGGATGGCCGTGTCATAGCCACATTTTGGATCTCCTCCATGAAGGCTAAAAGCACTTATAAGTGATATCTAATAGTGGATCATTGATGGTTGTGTGCTCCTTCTTCAGCCTCTCTTGCATTTTGTTTAGTCACCGATAGATATTAATAATAATGACCTTTGGCTTCTTCTGGTTCATTCTTCTCCATCGATTTACTGGCGGGTCTGTCATTCCTCATGGCTTGAAGGTCGGCCTAGTGATGTATCCTTGGTGGCTCTCTATCTCTTCATCTAGTAGCTAAGGGAGACCATCCAAATCTCTTGTCAAAGATATTCCTACAAAATCTCAAGTAGGTTATGCTTCAGAATGCTAATCTGCTTGTTCGTCCTGCCTGTAGAAGCCTTCCTTCACGTTGGATCACTCTGCAAATCTACTTCTTGGCTCCTAGACTAATAGTAGGAGTGTTCAAGGTCAATAGGGGATATTCTCTTTGCCCCATCGGGGCATCATCTTTGATTTGCTCTCAGCCAGTTTCATTGTTCAGGCATGATCTCTTGGTCTCAACCATGATTAATGTTCACTCAAACAATGCCAAGTTAATATTCGAAGTACTTGGTGGGGTGCTTGAGATCTTTTGAATAAGGATAGTTGTATCTAAAATTAAAGATAAGGTTAGGGGCCATAGAGTTTTGCATCCAGGGAAATCACTTATGATGCCTAAGACAGCAGAGACTCGAGAAAAACATTTTAAGCTTAGAGAAAGTTTTAATTCTGTATACAGAATGTACAACATCACATTGTGAAGAAGACTTCTTATACGCCCTAAGTCATGGTGATCATGGGAGGAAACTCTTCCTAGTATGTGATCATCCCTGTGATCCAGGGGATTGCTCCTTTTCCTTGAGTTGAACGTCCTAACAATCAACTCGCTAATATTTAACTCATAAGTGGCACTTCATGAGTAAACCTCCAATAGCCCTTCCTAAGAAGCAGGGCAAAAACCCAACAGGGCATTAGAAGACAAATTTTCTTTATTCATAGATCAACATTTGTTAACAGAAATCATAAAGAGCATTTTAGAGGAGACCAATTTTTGTTCAATTTTGGATGGAAGTGAATGACTAAATTAATGCATTAAAATTAAAAAAAAATGTATAAATATTCTCCAAAGTAGTATGGTTATGGGGAAATACACAAACAAAGTGAAGTGATTAATTAAGTTTCACAAGGAAGATAAAACAATTAAAGAAATGGTGAAATCCACTCGAGGTCCCTTACCTCATATTTCATATTCCAACTAGGTTCCTTTTGTCAATTTCACCATTAAATCGAATGAAAAATGTTGACTTGGCATTAATTAACATAAAAATAAATGTAAAATAACAAGTTTGGTACTTAATATTCTCGATTTCTCTTGTACAACTTTCTGAGACGGACTTTTCCAAAAATCGGCACCATAAAAACTCTCCCACTTTTCTTTCTTTAGCCTCAACATCGTTTCCTCTACCACCTCTAAATCTGACAAACTCAATTTTCTATCAGCCTCATTTCCTCCACACACATGATTTAATCAATCTGGGAATCTATTCTGTCACAAAATCAACAGCAGCAACAACCCCTTCGTAAGAAATATCCATTGCCAACCATTCTTTAGCACCATTTGGCACAGCCCGGTGGGGACTTTGTAGACAATGAAAAGGATGAAGTTGGCTAGACCTAGTGGGTAGCAACAGCACACTATCATATAGTTTGCCATTGTCTCGCCTTATACCTCTAGGAGGTAGAACACTTCCCATGGTTACCTTTTCTACATCTAGTGACAACGGATGTGCCCAATCAACTACACAGAAGTGCATGCTTCTTGTTAGACAAGCTATCCTAGATGATGATCTAGGCAACCATCAGATTGAACGGCGTAGTCGTGTAGGGATTGATGAGCTTGATCAACATCCGATGATGTCTTTGTGATTCCCCTTGATAATAAGATGTTATTTATTGAAACTATTAGCTACTGATGTTCAATTTAGGCTTATGGGTCTGATATGGGATTTAACGATTGATTTGAATTTGGAGGTGAATCGATGGACCTAAACAATAGAGGAGCCTTCCTTCTACATTGTGCTCTCAAGCCCACAATGCTTCCATGGTGGCTCCAACTAGAGAAGGAAGATGTGGCAAAGGAAATCTTGGCAAAAGAGTGTGATGAGGTGGAAGAAAAGTAGCAGCGGAGTGTAGAGTTAAGAGTGGATCCAATCTCAATTGGCAGGTGAGTAAAAGGGGTTAGTAAATAGTGAGTTGCACGAGTAGAAGAGTCAAATTTGATGATAGGTCACGAATCAGGTCAGACTTAAATGGTGCATGGTTGGGCGATGGTGGATGTAACGGCTCTCCAAAAATTTGGGTCATAATTACTGAGGTAACATTAGTTATTTTAATAATTTAATATACTTAGAATATTTAATGCAAGAAAATTCTCGGTTTAATAAAGTATAGTAGTTTAAAGATGACAAAATTGGTCATTTAAGAAAAACCAGACCAAGAAGGGCATTTTAGTCATTTCATATAGTGACCCATTTTTATTTCACGGTTGGGTAGAGGATGAAAAAATATTAAATTTAAGATATCACGGTTTTTCATAATTCTCGCTCTACCCCTGTGAAATTGTGACTTGACTAAATTGTATGTAAATGGTTTATGTGTAACTCTCAAAAGTATCAAGCCTAAATTGCACGTATCTCAAAGATAAGGACTGGGCGTGTAATTAAGGTGAAGGAGGATTCAGACGTGAAATAACTCCGGTTTTGGTCCTAAGGTTTCTGTTCGGTCCTGGATAATTCCCCAACGTACTACTGTGTACAAAGAAGGGACCAGGTGTGTGGCATGTGCCATTTAAGCCTACATAAGTTGACTTTCAATGATTTACTCAGCCATCTTCTTCCTCCAGATCCAGACTACCTGAAACCTTTCTGCCCCCTTCAAAACTCTATAGCTAAACCAAATCCAAGCTCCAATCCATCAAATTCAAGCACAATTAAGCTAATTTTTTAAGGAAAATCAAGTATGGAACCATCCTAGGCTTGAATTTCAAGTTACTTGTTCAAGTAAGTTTTGTTTCGTTCTTTCCCTATTTTTGAGCTTCTTACGGATCTGTAGCTGCTAGAAAATCTGTCTTTAAGCTAGTTCTTGCTTGTTTATTAAGGGAAAAACAACAAGAAAAGCTTAGGAATCAAGCTTAAGTAGGAAGAAACCCAAACCCGGTTTGATTCAAGGGTAAAAGCTAATTTAGTTATTTCTTGTTCTTGATTAATTCCAGGTTTTATAGGTTGATTAATCTGGAATTTATTGTGTTTAAATCAAATTTTGTTGAGCAAGAAATAAGAAATTAAAGAGGACCGAGAAACATTTTATATGTGTGTTGAGTAAAGAGCCGGTTAATTGGAATCCATTGAGAAGGTTATTCCTAACCACTTAATCCATAAGGATGGTTGTGGTATTATCCTAATTATGGTTTATTTATGTAGCTAAATGATCAATTAAAAGAAAAATACTCAAGCTACTATAAAGGTACAAAAAAGGATACAAAACCGAGACCATAAAGACACTGAAGTTGGTGTTTACTTGCATTAATTATTCAAGGTAAGGGATTTTAAGTTCAAATTAAAATTGATGCATTATGTATTTTTACAATGCATTAATTAAAAGAGTAAGAGGTGGAAAAGAAGTGACTTAAGGACTATGTAATTAAATAGCCCTTAAGTAAGTATACAGGGTACTAAGTATTCAAGATTAGCTTTGACGCTCAAAAGTATCCTAGCTAAGCTACCAAGCTTAGTAAGAATGAGCCACCAAGAACTCCTGTACAGTGTGAGTAAGGGCAAGTAATGGCAAGTCAAGCTTGCTAAGGCAAAAGTTAAGCTCTTGTAAGAGTAAGGGTAAGCAATGGCAAGCCAAGCTTAGTAAGGCAAGAGTTAAGCTCTTGTAAGAACGACTAAGTCGAGGATGGGTTCCCCGCCATAGAACCCGTACTAGTGGCCATTAGTCAAGACCTTATAACGTTTTGAGCTCACGTTAAGATGTGTATATATATTATATATGTTGGGTCCTAAAGTTTATTTTGTAGGTATTTAATTCCTTACTGAGAATTTATGATTCTCAATCCCTTAAGTATCACATTCTGCAGATACTAGTAGTGTGAAACCTAACACCCACTGAAGGGTTGTTAAGCAAGGTTTTGGTGAAGATATTTAAAATACCATGAATCTTTAATGATTCTAAGTTATTGGTTAGTAATATTATTGTACTTGTTAGTGTTGTGCCCAAAAAGCCAATCATGAGATGATTGTATTTTTGCACATTGAGTCATGATATTTTATTTAGGCATTAATCCAGCAATTTTGTTTGTTGTTTTGTTTCTGCGTAACGTAATAAACATAATTGTAACCCTAGAATAATGATATTCTTAAACATCCCTATTCTAGTATTATTGTGGAGCGGGTTGCAATAATACATAATGACTAGCATATGTGGAGACTAATATGAGATATGTAGTCTACCTATGGGTACAAGTTTGAGAACTTGTGTCCTGGACCGACCCACCATGAGAACACTTCATGGATCGTTATGAGTGTCATAAGTGATTCAAATAGTGATCATGGTATATGTAGTCCTTCGACCTAAGATCATCAAGGTTCCCTACATGTGAGTCACATACTTTGATACTTTCCTTTGTTGCTCGTAACTGAGTGAACTTGAAGGAGGTCATTAGGTATGTCACATATCATACGGAGGCATTTGTATGATCAAGATGGGATTTGTCCCTCCTATGTAACGGGAGTGATATCTTCGGGCCCCTTGATAGAGTGAGACTTAGAAAATGCATGGCTATGCTCCGATGAGTTGATATACGATATCAAAGTCATCAGTTTAAGTTGGTCTACTCAGTAATCAAGAAACCAAAGATTGGGCTATACGAGAATGACACATTCCATGTCTCGTGCTTAGTCTTGATATCTTGGACAAAGGGACAATGGCATATATCGGTGATGATCATAAAGGTTTAGTCGATTCACCGACAATCTTGTCACTTGGGTAGCAATGATGTGTTGCTAGACACCGCTCATTGCTTATGATCATAAATGTGATTTATGATCATTGCCAACATGGCAAGAGCCTATTGGGTCGCACACATAGAGCTATTTGGATCATTAGAGTGCATGGGCTAATTATTTGGGTTATGGTTTCACTTTAATTTCGTATTAATAATGGGCCCAAGAGTTGAGCCATTATTAAGCCCGAAATTAAATCCTAATTGGATTAGGGCTTTGAAACCCATTAGGCCTGGAAGTTGAGTCTCACTATAAATACAACTTTTAAGTGAGAAATTCGCAGGTCTCCTTGCCCTAGCCTCCCAAAAGGACAGCCGCACTCTTCTCTTGCAATTCCTTGGAGGACGCAAGCTAGCACTGCGAGCGCAAGAGAAACGCATCTGCCGGGACGTGGTGGAAGCGTGGTGATCCCGAGAGGCTCGTGTGGATACCATAGAGAGCTTGAACACGTCAACTGTTCAGGTTTTGTGATTCAACTCTACAGTTGAGTGAGAGATCTCAACCGAAAATTAGGTATGAAAATTTTTGAACACCCGGTTTACCCCGTTTCACTTGGATCCTGGAGGGTTTCGGTTAAATTCCGCTGCGCTGTTTGGCTCCCGAAACCCATCAGTGGTATCAGAGCTACTGGTGAAACCCTAAATCGGGATTGAGTGTTGAATCGCATGATGCTATGTGTTCGGTTGCTTTTCGGCCATGATTAATTAGATTGATTCATGATGCATGAAACTGGAATTCGTAATGAACATATGAGATATATGAAGAAACGACACAAATTGGTTAATGAGATTAACCCAAAATTGATAGGTATGAGATACCTATATGGATTAGGATTCTTGCAATAGTTGCAAAAACCCTAGCTTTGTTCGGATTCGGCCTATTCGGGCACCGAAAGTAAGGTATTTTTGGTGGCTCGAATAGAGGAGTCTCGGGTGCCTACTTGCTCAAAATAGAAGATTTCGGGCTAAGCAATTGTAAGACAATTTTTTGCGCAGGGGGGCGCTGCCCCCCACGCCCCCCGCAAGGGCGGCTCCCCTTGACCTCGTCCGCTGACCGGTCAGCGGAACCACCGCCCACTGACCGGCCAGCGGGACCGCCGTATGCGAAGCGCCACATAAATAAAAACTGGTTAATCAACACACGAAAATTGGCATGCATCTTTGTTGAATGAGATTTGACATGATATGCTGATTGGTGTTTGAAGCATGGTGCATGGTTATAGCCCTTGATTGGTTGTACTTGTAAATACGGCCTGCGAGTCGTGCCTTTTCTTATCACTCTCATTGTACATTCTCTTCTCACCTTACTCCCCTCGAATGTAACTCGAGGTTTCTATTATTGATGTAATGGTGCATTATGGGATCATCCAAGGTGGTATGTCCAAGGATCATCCAAGGTGGTCCAAGGAGGTGACAACAAAAGGGCAACCAAGAAAGGAAGAGAAGGAGCTTGTGAAGACTCTTTTCTTTTCTTAGGCTTTTATGATATTCTCATTGGCTTGAGAATATCGCATAGTTTGGGCTATAACCATGTCACGTTTATTTCTTGTAAGCATGAGATGCATGTTTTATATTTGTATGTGATGCATGTATAAGACAACCGGAGATAACAAATTGGTGAGATCAAAAGAAAAAAATCCCTCAAACAAATATTAAGTCATTAAATGTGATGCCTTCCAAATGTTGGCACTCGTCAAGACTTTGATCAACATTAGGTGGGTTTGCCAAAGCAAAGCACCTATGTTCATCTTGGTAAGGCGCGATGGGATAATAGTGATATCCAAATTGCTAACTTTGGGTCCGACTTAACTAAGTCATCCTAATAGGATTAGGGACTTAGAGGCATAGAGTTGGGCTTAAGTTCATGAGATGAGCTTGGACAAGTGTTGTTCACCCAACTATCCAAGAGTTGCATAAGATGCAATTGGCAAGAGAGTTGCCTACCTAAATAGCTGTAACTTGAGAGAAAAGCCAAAGCTGACTCAGGTTGTGGTCAAATATGGATCTTGGCCCACTAGAATACCTTAGCGCCGAGGTGTTCCGAAATAATATCGAGGGTTATTATTTTGAGGAAAATAGTGGGAGTATCGTTTAATAAAAGTCCTTATTAAATGAATTAAAATACATGACTCTTACACTGCATATTTACTGTTGTAGATAACCATGGCACAAAACACATCGACACTTTCGTTGCGATCGATCCTTGAGAAGGAAAAACTGAATGGGACCAACTTTCTCAAATGGTACCGAAACTTGAGGATAGTCCTCAAGCAAGAGAGAAAGGCTTATGTCCTAGAGCAGCCCATTCCGAATGAGCCTGCTGCCACTGCTCCAAGAGCTGAAAGGGATGCTCACAAGAGGCATTCTGATGATGCTTTGGATGTTGCATGCCTCATGCTTATTACCATGGAATCTGAGCTTCAGAAGCAACATGAGAACATGGGGGCGTTCGATATGATCGAACATCTCAAAATGCTTTTCCAAGAGCAAGCTAGGCATGAGAGGTTTGAGACCTCTAAGGCATTGTTTCAGTGCAAGATGTCTGAGGGAAGTCCCGTGGGTCCTCATGTTCTCAAGATGATTGGGTACATTGAGAATCTGGAGAATTTGGGATTTGCTCTTCAGAAAGAGTTGGCTATTGATGTAGTCTTGCAATCGTTGCCTGAAAGCTACAGTCAGTTTGTCATGAACTATAACATGAATGACCTTGACAAGTCCCTCCCTGAATTGCTCAACATGTTGAGAACTGTTGAGCAAAACCTTAAGAAGGCTAAGCCCATTTTGATGGTTCAAAAGGGCAAGGGAAAGGGAAAAGCCAACAAGAAGAAGGATAAAGCTAATGGAAAGTCCAATGCTAATTCTTCTTCAGCTGCACTGAAACCAAAGGGTGGTGTGGCAAAGGAAGGGGAGTGCTTCCATTGTAAGCAACCTGGACACTGGAAGCGCAACTGCAAGCTCTATCTTGAAGAACTTGCTAAGGAAAAGGGAAGTAAGACTTCCACTTCAGGTATTTTTGTTATAGAGGCTAACTTTTCTACTTCCTCATCTTGGGTATTGGATACTGGATGTGGATCTCACATTTGTGCAAATGTGCAGGATCTAAGTAGAAGTAGAAGATTGGCCCGAGGTGAAGTGGACCTACGTGTTGGAAATGGAGCAAGGGTTGCTGCCTTAGCCGTAGGGACTTATGTTCTCACTTTACCTAGTGGATTAGTTTTAGAATTAGACAACTGCTACTTTGTGCCTACTATTAGTAGAAATTTGATTTCTGTTTCTTGTTTGGACAAGAAAGGTTTTTCATTTATAATAAAGGACAAATGTTGTTCTATTTATTTGAATGAAATCTTTTATGGTAGTGCTCAACTTAGCAATGGGTTGTATGTTCTAGACCTCGAAGATCCAATCTATAATGTGAATACCAAGAAGGTCAGATTAAATGATTCAAACCCGACCTATCTCTGGCACTGTCGCTTGGGCCATATAAATGAGACCCGCATATCCAAGCTCCATAAGGATGGACTCTTGGACTCATTTGATTTTGAATCATATGAGACATGTGAGTCATGTTTGTTGGGCAAGATGACCAAAGCCCCATTCACAGGGCAAAGTGAAAGGGCTAATGACTTACTAGGACTCATACATAGTGATGTATGTGGCCCTATGTCTACACAAGCTAGAGGAGGTTTCCAATACTTCATTACTTTCACTGATGACTTCAGCAGATATGGCTATGTGTATCTTATGAGACACAAGTCAGAATCCTTTGAAAAGTTCAAAGAATTCAAGAATGAAGTAGAGAATCAACTCGGGAAGAGTATCAAAGTGCTTCGATCAGATCGAGGTGGAGAGTACTTGGATCGAGAATTCCTTGACTATCTGAAGGAGTGTGGTATAGTATCACAACTCACTCCACCAGGTACACCTCAATGGAATGGTGTATCTGAAAGGAGAAATCGAACTCTGTTAGACATGGTTCGCTCTATGATGAGTCAAGCTGACCTTCCAAACTCCTTTTGGGGACATGCTCTAGAGACAGCCGCTTTTACACTAAACCGAGTTCCATCTAAATCGGTTCAAAAGACACCATATGAGATATGGAGTGGGAGGCGTCCCAATTTGTCTTTTATGAAGATTTGGGGCTGTGACGCTTATGTGAAACGTCAATCCTCTGACAAACTAGGGCCCAAATCTAAAAAATGCCTTTTTGTTGGGTATCCCAAAGAAACAAAGGGTTACTATTTCTACAATCCTTCTGAGCAAAAAGTGTTTGTTGCTCGAACTGGTGTCTTTTTAGAGAAAGAGTTTATCTCTAAAGGAACTAGTGGGAGGAAAGTAGAACTTGAAGAAATTCAAGAACAACAAGGAGACATCGAACCTGAAATGGAACCTGAACAGACACCACAAGATGTTGTGGTTCAAGAGTCTGTTCCTGTAGCACAGAGCCCACGTAGGTCTGGTAGGATTCGGCGTGAGCCCGAGAGATATGGATTTCTCGTGACTCACACTGGTGATGTGATGCTCATGGATCAGGATGAGCCCACAACCTACCAACAAGCTATGTCGGGGCCTGACTCTGAGAAGTGGCTAGTGGCCATGAAATCCGAGATGGAATCCATGTATGAAAACCAAGTATGGACTTTGGTTGACCCACCTGAAGGGGTAAAACCCATAGGGTGCAAATGGGTTTTCAAGAAGAAAACTGACATGGATGGTAATGTGATTACCTTTAAGGGACGATTGGTTGCAAAAGGTTTCAAGCAAATTCATGGTATTGACTATGATGAAACTTTTTCACCAGTTGCTATGCTTAAATCCATCCGAATTTTGTTTGCTATTGCTGCACACTATGATTATGAGATATGGCAAATGGATGTCAAAACTGCATTCCTAAATGGAAAGCTACTTGAGGATGTGTACATGACACAACCTGAGGGTTTTGTCACTCCTGAGAATGCCAATAAAGTGTGCAAGTTGCAAAGGTCCATTTATGGACTGAAGCAAGCTTCTCGAAGTTGGAATCTTCATTTTGATGAAGCAATCAAAGAGTTTGGTTTTATAAAAAATGAAGATGAACCTTGTGTCTACAAGAAGGTTAGTGGGAGCACTATTGTCTTCTTGGTGTTGTATGTAGATGACATACTACTCATCGGGAATGACATTCCTGAGCTACAGTCTGTGAAGACTTGGCTAGGGAAATGTTTCTCTATGAAGGACTTGGGTGAAGCAGCCTATGTGTTAGGCATCAGGATCTATAGAGATAGATCTAGAAAGCTTCTTGGCCTAAGTCAAAGTACATATATTGACAAGGTGCTAAAGAGGTTTAGCATGCAAGATTCCAAGAAAGGATTCTTGCCCATGTCACATGGTATCACTCTTTCTAGATCTTAGTGTCCGAGTACACCCGAGGAGAGAGAGCGCATGAGTAAGATTCCATATGCCTCAGCAATTGGATCTATCATGTATGCCATGATATGTACTCATCCCGATGTCTCATATGCTTTGAGCATGACGAGTAGGTACCAATCGAACCCCGGTGAGAGTCACTGGACAGCTGTTAAGAACATCCTTAAGTACTTACGAAGGACTAAGGATGCATTCTTGGTCTTTGGAGGTGAAGATGAGCTCGTTGTAAGGGGTTACACCGATGCAAGCTTCCAATCCGATAAGGATGATTTTAGATCGCAATCTGGTTATGTGTTTTGTATTGGTGGTGGTGCTGTGAGCTGGAAGAGTTCAAAGCAAGAGACAGTAGCTGACTCTACAACAGAATCTGAGTACATTGCCGCCTCTGATGCTGCGAAGGAGGCAGTTTGGATCAAGAAGTTCATCACTGAACTTGGAGTGGTTCCAAGCATTGCCGACCCGATAGAGCTCTATTGTGACAACAATGGAGCAATCGCACAGGCTAAGGAACCTCGATCTCACCAGCGATCCAAACACATACTCCGACGCTATCATCTCATCAGGGAGATCATCGAGAGGGGTGATGTAAGGATATGCAGGACTTCGACAGACAGCAACATTGCTGATCCACTGACAAAGCCCCTTACGCAGCAGAAGCATGATAGCCATTCTAGGTCCATCGGTATTAGATACATGGATGATTGGCTTTTAGTGCAAGTGGGAGATTGTTAGTGTTGTGCCCAAAAAGCCAATCATGAGATGATTGTATTTTTGCACATTGAGTCATGATATTTTATTGAGGCATTAATCCAGCAATTATGTTTGTTGTTTTGTTTCTGCGTAACGTAATAAACATAATTGTAACCCTAGAATAATGATATTCTTAAACGTCCCTAGTCTAGTATTATTGTGGAGCGGGTTGCAATAATACATAATGACTAGCATATGTGGAGACTAATATGAGATATGTAGTCTACATATGGGTACAAGTTGGAGAACTTGTGTACTGGACCGACCCACCATGAGAACACTACATGGATCATTATATGAGTGTCATAAGTGATTCTCATAGTGATCATGGTATATGTAGTCCTTCGACCTAAGATCATCAAGGTTCCCTACATGTGAGTCACATACTTTGATACTTTCCTTTGTTGCTCGTAACTGAGTGAACTTGAAGGAGGTCATTGGGTATGTCACATATCATGCGGAGGGATTTGTATGATCAAGATGGGATTTGTCCCTCCTATGTAACGGGAGTGATATCTTCGGGCCCCTTGATAGAGTGAGACTTAGAAAATGCATGGCCATGCTCGGATGAGTTGATATACGATATCAATGTCATCAGTTTAAGTTGGTCTACTCGGTAATCAAGAAACCAAAGATTGGGCTATACGAGAGTGACACATTCCATGTCTCGTGCTTAGTCTTGATATCTTGGACAAAGGGACAATGGCATATATCGGTGATGATCATAAAGGTTTAGTCGAATCATCGACAATCTTGTCACTTGGGTAGCAATGATGTGTTGCTAGACACCGCTCATTGCTTATGATCATAAATGTGATTTATGATCATTGCCAACGTGGTAAGAGCCTATTGGGTCGCACACATAGAGCTATTTGGATCATTAGAGTGCATGGGCTAATTATTTGGGTTATGGTTTCACTTTAATTTCGTATTAATAATGGGCCAAGGAGTTGAGCCATTATTAAGCCCGAAATTAAATCCTAATTGGATTAGGGTTTTGAAACCCATTAGGCCTGGAAGTTGAGTCTCACTATAAATACAACTTTTAAGTGAGAAATTCGCAGGTCTCCTTGCCCTAGCCTCCCAAAAGGACAGCCGCACTCTTCTCTTCCAATTCCTTGGAGGACGCAAGCTAGCACTGCGAACGCAAGAGAAACGCATCTGCCGGGACGTGGTGGAAGCGTGCTGATCCCGAGAGGCTTGTGTGGATACCATAGAGAGCCTGAACACGTCAACTGTTCAAGTTTTGTGATTTGACTCTACAGTTGAGTGAGAGATCTCAACCGAAAATTAGGTATGAAATTTTTGAACACCCAGTTTACCCCGTTTCACTTGGATCCTGGAGGGTTTCAGTTAAATTCCGCTGCGCTGTTTGGCTCCCGAAACCCAACAGTACTAACTAAGTTATTTAAAATAGCCTTAACAGATACAGGCAAAGTGCATAAGGAGAAGTTGGATCTCTCATTTCTGGACCTTCTGTGCTCAAGTGGGAGTTATTTTGATAGTCTCAAACTTTGTACATATTGGGTACTTAGGTACCAAGGAAATGCCTCTAGTTTGACTAGTGTGTATAGACTTACTTAGTGTATATATTTGTATATGCACTATGGTTGGTTATGGATGTACATAAGTTAAGTGTTATGTATACATAAGTTAATACTTGCAGTTTAAATAAACATGTTTATATAACTTCGATAACTGTTTCAAATGTTTTATGAACTAATGGAAACTATTTTGAAAAGTTTTATTTATTATTTTTATTAGTTCTCTCCAAATGCCGAAGTTAAGCATGTATGAATTCATGTCATCTAATAATCAACTAGTATGAAGTTTTAAACAACTCAAGTATTAGCTTAACCATTTGCAACTAAGAGCAGGAATACTAAATTCTAATTATCCTAAGATCCTAGGAACACCCTATATCAGGGTAAGCGAGAAGTTTCCCTCACAATGGAGGGGTGGAGGGAGGAGTTGGCAGGAGAGAAGGCATGAGAGGTAGTGGTAAAGAGGAGGATCACCCAAATTGGGGTGTAAAAAGTTTAGAATTATTGATTGAAGAGAACTAAAATTGTTATTTTACATTTGTTTCAATGTTAATTAATGTCATATTAGCATTTTTCATCAGATTTAACTGTAAAATTGGCAGTAAGAACTCAATTAGTACTGACAGTATGAAATAAGGGACTTTAGTAAGACAACCTTAAACTCAGGTATCAATTTAGGATATGAGACTAAGGTAAAAGACCTAACATGAACGCCATTGAAAAAAAGTTAATTTTGTTAGTCTCTGCAGAACAAATGTGATTATGCATATCTTTAAGAGGAGGGTGGGGGTAGGGGTAAAAATGGGCGGGGCCGAGCTTGAGCCCACTAGGCTCGAGCTTGGCCCTTTTGATATTCGGCACTACCCGAGCTCGAGCTCGAATTGCTCGAGCCCAAATTTTCAGGCTCGAGCTCGACTCGAGATAGGCTCGAGCTAGGCCTGAGGGCTTGTTGGGCTCGAATGACATATACAAATCTTTAGTCTTAGAATTATAATTTAGATGAAAGATAGAGACTAAATCTGTAATTTTCTACAGAGATAGCGAGAGAAGGGAAAATGACAGATCATATCCTAAAATTTATAATTCTTTTTCAGCTTTACCCTGATTTCACAAATCTCACAAATGAGCCATCACCTTCTTCAAGACGAGCCGAAAGTATGATTCAAGCTGCAGTAGCCTTATCGGGTGCGTGGGAGCGAGATCAGCCAGCACAATATCCTGGTACCCAATCAACACAAACATCGAAGCCAAATAAGTGAATACAGAAACAAAATTTCACAAACTCGAAGACCTTCGAGTCACTGGCGGCGGTGGAGGGGATGAGGTTAGAGTCCAAGACTCGGAGGATGCTGGGGCAAACATCGGAGAGCTCGATTGTTCGTTCGACAGTAACCGATTATGCGTTCTACTAGTGCGTCGCAGACGGCAGCGTGAGAGATGAAAGGATTTTGGTGCGTTGCAGACTCGCAGCGTGAGAGTTCTAGATGAGAAGAGACCGCGACACCGCCTGATTCTTCCTGCCTGAGGCCGCCGAACAGCAGATTATGGCAAGGGCATGGACCGCGTGGTGCTTCGAAGAGGATTCGAGTGGTCTGATTCTAGAGGGCGACTAGGAGTAGGGCGAAATGAAGGCCGAACCAAAGGACAACTGGACAAGGGACAGGGAGGGAAATGGACTAAGGGGAAAGGGACTAAGGGAATGGGCTGGGAACTTGGGAAACATAGGACAGGCCCAATAAACTTAATATTGGGCCTATTAACCTCGAGAGCCTAAAGGGCCGAATATGTGTAGGCTCGAGCTCGGCTCAAAAATAACTCGAGCCTAATTTTGGGCTCAGGCTCAACCTCGAGCTCGAAAATACCTGACTTGAAAATCTATTACTCGAGCTCGAGCTTGAGCTACCCGAATAAAGCCCAGCCCCTTTTCACCGCTAGGTGGGGGGACTATGTGTTATAGCCCTTCTAGTGGGAAGCGAAATTGCGGAAGGTAAAATGTTTTAAATTAAGTTTAGAACTTTAATTTAAGTTCACATAGTAGGAATAGAGAAGTTTAGCAAAGTTCACTAAGTTCCGAGAAAAATAAAGCACTAAACGAAGTTCAGGGGAAAAATGGTAATTTTGCATCCTAAATAGCTGGGACGAGTCCCGAGTGTTTTAAAATGAATTTTTATAACTTAACTTTCAACCTTAACTCAAACTTAAAGAATAGATAAGAATTTAATCAAGAATCACTAAGTTACAAAGATATGGGCTTAATTGTATTAAGCTTGATACTTTGAGGCCTTTGGGGTTAAGTGAGGGTTTAAGAGGGGAAAGTGAGACTATGGCTGCCATAATCCAGTTTCCAGCCTTCTCACCCTCATTTTGCTCTCAAATTAAGCTTGGAATCAAGTGATCTTGGTGTCAAGTGGTGCAATTCAAAGTATACAAGCTAGGAGAAGCTAGTTTCAAGCTTGAAACCATGATTTTGAAGCTTGGAAGGGCGTTTTTCCACATCCCCTATTTTTGAACGAGGTAAGAAATGTGTTCTTAATTGAATTCATGTTTTTTAGTTAGTTTGAAGCTTTGGGTTTTGGTTAGAGAGTGAAGTTTGATGATTAGTGCTTTGTTTTTGGATTGGAACTTGTGTAGAACTTTGGTGAGCTTGGTTGATCGAAAAAGGGATTGATTCTTGCTTGTTACTTCAAGTTGAGGTAAGGGAGATATGTTTTCAAGTTCATCTAATGCCATTAGCTTGAGTTTGCTTGAAGAATTTGAGTGGTTTTAGCTATGGCATTAGTTAAAGATTTTGGTTGAATTGTGGTGGACTAGAGGATTTGGGAGGATTGGATTAATGTTACAAGGCATCATAGCTTAGCTTGTGATAGTTGGTTATGTTCTATGCAACATGTTCTATGATTGTATGAAATTTGGAGGCATTCCATGCATGTTTCGTATGTGTAGGAATCGTCCAAAGTTCATAGCAGCAAAATGCGCCAAATTCTGCATTTCTGCAGATTGGCGACGCGTCACCAATTACAGGTCGACCCTAGCGACGCGTCACCAATCCAGAAAATTGTCACCAAACGTCCCTAACAGTGGCAACGCGTCGCCACAGACAAAAATCCAAATTTTTCACATTTTGCTAGCTTGATCCAAGTGAGACCTAAGGGGGTTCTTAGCGTACCTAGGGGTCTAAGGATTCCGGGGGTACTCCGAGATTTTCAAAAGTCCCACAAAATATAAGAGTTTCCTTGAGTTTTGTAGAGTTTTGAGGTTGCTTGTGCAACAAGCAAGGAAACTATGTTGCAAATGAGCATAATTAGCTACCACTAGCTCAGGTGAAAGGTTTAGAACCCTTGTCGGCCTAGCCGTGCTGTAGCCACGAGGTCACAAGACGAAACCTTGTTCATCTAGTCTACAACAAAGAGGTCTTGTGACCTAGTCTACAAAGTTCCACCATAATTCCCCTGCATAACGACTATAGGAAGGCTACATGATTGCATCCAGTAAGCTTCGGCTTGCTAGGAGCGGGTTAGTGATCAGAACTCGCTAGGCACGGAGTGATGCACCGTGAAGAGGACTAGTTGAGGAGAGGTCTTTATGGCCTAGTTATATGTGCATATAATAGACCCTCATGCTATGTGAGCTCGCAGCAAGTTTACATATGTTTATCATATGTCCAGTCCTAGTAATTTTCTTGTAGGTACACGGAAGACCCCTTACTGAGAATTGTCGAATTCTCACTCCCTAGTTTTGTTATGCAGAGAATGAAGTTGCTGGACCGGGTAATCGTTGAGGATTATCGCGGTAGTGTTCTTTTGTGTGCACAGGTACGGCATTTGAGAATCCTTGTGATTCTAGTCTACACAAGTACTTAGTTGGTTTGTTGGTCAAGTAACAGTACTAACTAGTATCTTCCTTTGACTACAGAGCCTAGTAGCACTTGGCAAAGGACTTTTGAGACTCACCACTGGGACATGTATCCAAGGTGGGAGTTAAGTCAAAGAGATCTCAGTAGAGGCTTGTATTTATACAGTACTTTTAGTTGGCTCCATAGTCTATGTTATGAGGAGTCCTCGACTCTAGGATTGCTCTTGGGTGAGGGCATTAGTCTACTTTATGTATGAATGTTCTCACGAGTTGTTATGTGTAGTAAACTCACACAAATGTTGATTTTGTATAATTTGGCTATTTATATTTATTTTGTGTAGAAATTACTTAGCCAAGTTAATGTTTTATAGTTTTAATAAACCAAGTCAAAGCATGAAGAGCATGCATATTGCATATTCTAGGATAATCAACTAGTATCATGAGATTTAATCCGCACACATACATAACTAGCCAATTACAATCCACTGTGAACCCAGCTCTCACAGGATTTCCTGGGCAGGGACCAAAGATGGCCGTGTCACTATGTATTTGAAAAGGCCGTGTCACTATGCATTTGAAAAGAGACTAACGGTAAAGAAAATTTAAATCCGGATTCCAAATCAATCTACATTCCGTAAAAGCCCGGTTTGAATTTGAATAATCCGACCGTTGGGCTGCTCTCTCCCCAGGCGTTCCCTTATAAAAACTTATCGCCCTTCCGCCGCTCTGGTAAACCCATTTTTCTCTTCCTTCGTTTCCTTGTCGCTCTCTTCCTTCTCCCACTGCAATGGCAGACACAGCTGTTCTCGATGTGCCTGCCAAGAGATCAAGAAACAACGGAAGAAAAGCGCTGAAACAAAAAACCCCGTCTGAAAACGCGGCCAACATCATGGCACAGAAGCTCTCCCAGGCTTCTCCCATTCCGGCTGCGTCACAGTTGGAGACCGATCCGGCCAAGGAGAACCATGAATCGCTCTCTCAGGCGCGATCGTCTCCAAAGAAATCCAAGGCCAGGAAGGGGAAGGGAAAGCAGCAGTCGTTCGAGAAGCAGATGGAGGAAATGCAGGAAATGTTGCAGAAGCTGAATATCGAGAAGGAGAAGACGGAGGAGCTTCTCAAGGAGAAGGATGAGATGTTGAAGATGAAGGATGAGGAGCTGGAGACCAAGGGAAAGGAGCAAGAGAAACTTCAGGTTGAGTTGAAGAAGTTGCAGAAAATCAAGGAGTTCAAGCCGACGATGGTGCGGTTTGTTGTTTCCCTTATTTTTTGTTTTTTTCAATTTCTCTGACAAGTGTTTAATATTTTGCTCAAATCATGTTCTGGGTCGAAACTATGCTCCAGATCATGTTAATGATGTTCACCATGTATTCGATTTTTTGCTTGCTCTTTTTTCTTTCTTCCTTTCTTTCCTTTTTTTTTTTTTTTGTTTTTTTTTGTTTTTGGTGTTCGAACCATGATTTGTTCTTTATTTTTCATACAATAACTTGTCTGCAAGTGTTCGACGTTTTGCCTAGTCATGTTCTGAACTGGAATTGGTTTTTATATGCTTTTCAGACTTTCCCCATTGCTCAGCCCTCCACGGACAAGGAGCAAGATAAGAAGGAGAAGAAGAAGGGTTGCCCGGAAAAGAAGAGACCATCCGCGCCTTACATTTTGTGGTGCAAAGACCAGTGGAATGAGGTGAAGAAACAAAACCCAGAAGCTGAGTTTAAGGAGATCTTGAACATTCTGGGGGCAAAATGGAAGAACATTTCAGCAGAAGAAAAGAAGCCGTATGAGGGGAGATATCAGGCAGAGAAAGAAGCGTATCTGCAGGTGATTGCAAAAGAGAAGCGTGAAGCTGAGGCAATGAAGTTGCTGGAAGATGAGCACAGACAGAAGACAGCCATGGAGCTGCTTGATCAATATCTGCAGTTCAAACAGGAGGCAGAGAAGGAGAACAAAAAGACCAAGTAAGTCCCATCAATGTCACCAACTAATCTCCATCTTTATTCTCCATCTGTATTGTAATTGGTTTTGCTTCTTCTCTTACAGGAAAGAAAGGGATCCTGAGAAGCCAAAGAAAGCAATGTCAGCATTTTTCTTGTTTTCGAATGGGAGGCGAGCAGATTTATTGGAAGAGAACAAGAATGTGACTGAGATAGCAAAAATCACTGGCGAAGAATGGAAGAACATGACTGAGAAACAAAGAAAGCCTTATGAAGAGGTAAGCTTGAGGCCGTGACCAATTAAGTTGTGCTTGAAGTTGGGGCCTAACCTTTTGGATGTTTTGAAACGCAGGCAGCCAAAAAGAACAAGGCGAAGTACTTGCAAGAAATGGAGGCTTACAAGCAGAAAAAGGAGGAGGAAGCTCTTAATCAGAGGAAGGAAGTGGAGGAGCTGATGAAACTTCGGAAGCAGGAAGCTCTGCAACTGCTCAAGAAGAAAGAGAGAACAGAAAACATGATCAAGGTTGTCCCCTCCGGCCCTCAAGTTAATTTCAACTTGATGCATTAACTCGACTTGTCCATGGCTGTTGATCCGTTCAATACTGACATGTAGAAAAACAAGGAGAAGCGCCAAAAGAAGAAAGAGGAAAATTCTGATCCTAATAAGCCAAAGAAGCCAGCTTCCTCCTTCGTTCTTTTCAGGTATTTTGTTCCGAATTTACTACTCCCTCCGTCCCGTTTTAATTGAAACATTTGGCTGGGCACGGAGATTAAGGTGTATATAATTTGTGTTAATTTTTTATGTAGTAAAAGTTTAAATAATGATTAAAAAAGGAAAGATTCTTTTTTGGGTTTTGTGCAGTGAGAGGTTGAGTGGAGATTAAAAAAGAGAGTCTTTATTGGGTTTCGTGTAAAAGGATTATTTAATTGTTTGAACTTTCCAAAAGAGGAAACGTTTCAACCTTTTTGAGACTTCCCAAAAAGGAATACGTTTCAATTAAATTGGGACGGAGGGAGTATTAAATTTTGTCAGACCAAATTGCTTAGCTATGCCTTTTCTCTCTTCTTTTCAGCAAAGAAGCAAGGAAACTCTTCTTGCAGGAACACCCAGGAACCAATAACTCCACCCTTACAGCAATAATTTCAGTGAAATGGAAGGTATCTTTCAAGCCATTGCTAATCATTTATTGTTTCATGTGTATGATTGTGTATTATCAAATACCATAAATGAGTTTTTTGAACTCTTGATTTGGTGTTATTGATCAGGAACTGAGTGATGAGGAGAGAAATGTATGGAATGGGAAGGCAGCTGAAGCCAAGGCAGCATATAAGAAAGAACTGGAGGAGTACAACAATAATGCAGACAACATGGATACCAAAAGCAAGCAGCAGAAGTGAATTTGTAACTTATCATCATCTGCCATTGATGATGTTCAAGTGTAAGTTGAACATCTATTTAGACTTGCCATTCGCTCTGTGATTTCTGTTCCATTTATTCAAGTGTAGCTTCTTCTGACGGCAACTGACCATGAATGAAATTGGCATTCGTAAATGAGTCACTAAATTTATTGATGATAATTATCCTATATGGATCCCATTTTCTTGATGCTAATCCCATTTGTCTGCGCAATATTATCTGGGAGATAAGACAGTATGGATACGGTGTATTTCGTCTGTTTCTGTTGTTATGTGCGTGTGTACACAAGAGTCACGGCACGCTACTTGACCTCAATTTCGTTAAGCAAGGGAAATTAGAAGATGACCGCAATGTCGACAAGATAAAGTGGTGCATCTTGTTCTTGATGCTAGACAAGATAAGGTGTTTCGTCATAGTGGTAATCAAGTCGAATTCATCGATCTTGATTTCTGAATTTCGAGAGGGTAGTAGTTTACGTTTGGGTTAATGCGACGGTTCGCCCCTAAAATCTTCTATTTACTTAAAACGTGTGGTCTCAAATTTTATTTCTACAATCTAAACAAGTAATCTATATAATTACAAGAAATTGCGACATTGGCTAATTACAAGTAAACTGAATAATTTTTAAATTAAATCATTAAAATCAGATAATTTTTATTTGTGAAAGTTTCTTCAACCCGCTTTTATGCTCAGAGTGATAATTTAAAAGTTAAAGAGATTCTCATATGCTGGTAGGAAAAACTGTGTCAATTACTTTGTGAAAGGTTCTTTGGACAAAAAAAAAAAAGAGTAAACTAAACTAAAAATATTGAAGGGAATATTGAAGGAAATAAAGGATAAAAAAAAGAAAAAAAAATGTGAAAAATGAACAAGAAGAGCAAAATAAAAAAACTTTCAAAAGAAAAATATATAAAAAATGAAGCGAAAGAAGAAAAAAGAAAAATTGAACAATTTATATAATAATTTACTTCATAATATTTTTATAAAAGCAATATTAAAATTAGAAGAATTCAAGAGAGAAAAATTAAAGATAGTATACATATTATCATATTTTTATAACTAAACTAAAAAATAGAGAAGCTTTATGTGCCAAATAGAGAAGCTTCCTATCGGCCAATAAAACTGAGTGCCGTTCTTGGGTTGATTGTTGATAGCCGAAGTGCCTATCACCCTCCAAACCCGTAAACTCGGTTAAGGCACCATCCTCGGAAAGAAAAGCACCAACTGCAAGGGACGCGAGCACCGACTTCGGAAATGAGGGTGTCCGGCCCCTTTTACATCCGACCTCGGTAATTCTTCATCGTCCCTGGAAACGATAGTAACAACCTCGGGAATACGGTGCATCACCATCCTCGGTAAGGTGACCAAACCACCTTCGGCAGGGGAGAACGTCCCCGAACAGGACAACCCTCGGCTAAGATATTCCTGGATTACTGGAATGATCTCGGAAGGAAGTCCTCCTGCTCCAAAGAGCTCTCTTCTACCGAAGGGACCTCAGGAGTACGGCAGAAACAATTAAGGAGCCTCTGACACACCGTATCCATATGTTCTTCAACACGCCGCCCCTAAACACGCTCTGACACGCCGCCCGCGTACGGCCTAGGCGGCCTATGGCAGGCTAAATGTTCCTCCTTCTCCCGAAGATACGGATCACATGTGACCGAACACGTGTCATAATCTGGGTCGGCCATGTCAAATGAACTTTTACTGTTCACCTCCCTATAAATATTCGGTAAACACCCCAGGTAAAGGGAAATCTCTCCATTTACTACTCACTCCCCAATTCCAAAACACTGACTTGGGCGTCGGAGGCTCCTCCCCGGAAAAACACCCCGGGGACCTCCTAACCCTTGTTTTTCTGAGTCTTTGCAGCCTTCCTCCTACTGGAGCTTCCTCACCTAGCCATCCTCTCACCGGCAGTCTTTGCTCCAGGCTCACCATGTCACACAACGACGATGCCGGAGTTCATCATTTGGCGCCGTCTGTGGGAAACATCTCCCAGGTCGCCGTCGTAGAGACTCGGCGCTCAAAGGACAAAAGGCTCCAAAAGTCCACCTCCGCGCCGGAGGCTTAGCCGATGACCCAGCAGCCCACTGCAGAGACTTCTACGCCGGAAGACGATCGCCATCTTACAGTGACGATGAACTTCTTGCTAGACTTCTAGCGCTCCATCATCGCCGAAATGATGCGGCAGCTCGACCAGAGGTGGCCCCAACCTCCACCGGGCCGAGGGACGTCCCCTTCGGCAGTAACCCGAGAGAGAGGCACGAGGTCCACTTACCAAAGTTTCGGGAATGAGGACTCTCTTGACGCATCTTCAATTGAGGACGTGCCCTCTAAGGCACGACCTGTTAGGGAACAAGCCCCAAAGGAGGCTAGGGCTTCCTCTCGACGGAGTCCATCCCTGTACCGGAGGTCTGTGTCTCCTCGTCGCCGAAGTTATTCTCCGAAAAGGAGAAGGAGTTCGCCATTGCAAGTGGCCGCCAGGCAGTAAGGGGAAGCCGACATGGCTGCCCTTATGGAAAAGATCCTCGGAAGGCTGGAACAGGTTGAGAGGCAGATCTCCCGAAAAACCAGTCTGGTCGAGATTGTCTGACACTTATAATGGAGAAGAGTCACCTTTCGTGCGGGAAGTGGTGGAGGCACCCATGCCCAGTGACTTCAGGGTGCCACGCTTGGAAACCTACGACGGGCATAGTGATCCCCAGGCGCACCTCACAAAGTACAAACGAAGCATGGTGCTCCATGGCGCCGATGACACCCTCTGCAAGTGTTTTGAGGTGACCCTCTCCTGTCCGGCAACGGCATGGTACAACTTCCTGGCTCATGGAACCTTGCTAAGTTTCCAATAGTTGTCTACTGCTTTCACCCAACAATTTATTGGCAGCAGGCCAACAGCCAAGATGCCAGTACAGAAGTTCGACATAGCACAGCGGAGTGGGGAAACCATTTGCGACTATATCGAAATGTTGAACCGAGAAGCACTAAACGTGCCAGAGTTTTGGCCTGAGATCCGTATCCTCGTGATGATAAGAGGACTTTGGAGGGACTCCCAGCTCTTCTATGAGTTCTCTAAGGAGCCTCCAGATACCTTGGGGAAGTTCTACTGAAGGGCCGAACAGCACATGACGGCCGAAGAACTCAGAATGGGGGGACCAAAGGTGGAACACCCTCGATCCGAAAGACCAAGTCACCAGCCTTGACACTAAAATGAGGTTGGAGGAAGGCCCCGAAAGCAAAGGTGTAAAAGGCCAATGACGTTCACTCCCCTGAACGCCACAAGAGCCAGCATTCTTATGGCCTTGGAAAGGTAAGGGACTATAGTCCCAAGGCCAAAGGCTATGACCTCGAAAAATAAGAAAAATATGAAGAAGTTCTGCCAATTCCACCGAGATCATGGCCACAACACTGAATACTGCTTCCAGTTAAAAAAGTACATTGAGTCCCTGATAAAACAAGGCCAACTTCGCGCGGTACCTACAGATGCCTTCTCTGAAGGGAAGAAAGGAGGAACAAGGAAGGGGGGATGAGGAGGACTATGATTTCGACAGACGATGGGACCGAAGTCCTCGAAAGAACCCACCACCATCGGCAGGGGTCATCCAAACCATCACTACAAGGATACCCTCAACCGAAAGGAAAAGAAAGATAAGGGAGATCTCTGTGGAGTATGGGAACTCGCCGAACAGGCTTGTTCGCAAAGATGGGTCCACTGTGAAATTCCCCCATCATGACCCACTCCTCATCACGGCAAGGATAGGGAGTTGGGACGTCAAGAGAGTACTCCTGGATGACGGCTCCAGCACCGACGTCATATTCTCGCATCTACTGCCTAAATTAGGCATCTCAAGAGGTGACCTCAATACAGTCAATTCCCCTACCTTCGGGGTTGGGCCATCCGAGCTCCCAATTCTCGGATCCATCGACCTACCTCTAATGTTGAAGGGGACTTCACCTCAGAATCAGGAAGAATTATTTGCCTCTGTTATGACAAGATTCATCGTCATTGATGTTCCCTCATTATACAACGCCATCCTCGGGAGGCAAACTCAAGGCAATCTCCACATCTGCCCGGATATGAAATACTTAATGGTCATCTTCGCAACCAAAGAAGGAGATGCAGAGATCTTCATTAACCAAGCCGAAGTCAGGAAGGTCTTCACCAGGGCTAGACAAAGCCCGGCCAAGGTCCAAGTACAAACTTCGGCTACGGGAGAAACAGTCACAACAGGCGAAGCAACAGCGAGGGAAGAAACAGAAGAACTAGAGAAAGTAGAGACAGAAGACGTATAGTTGGTCCCCGGCCGAAACACCCGAGTAGGTAAAAAACTGGCCAAGGGTAACAAAGATAGGCTTGTATATTTCTTATTAATGAACAAAGATCTATTCGCCTACTCTCTGAAAGACATGCCCAGGGTCGACCCCAGCATAATCCACCATACTCTCAAAGTTTGCCTGGACGCTAGGCCGGTTCGGCAGAAAAAATGGAACCTATCGTCTCATAAAAGTTCCTTCGTTAAAGCCGAGGTTAGGCACCTGATTGAGGCAGGGGTCATAAGAGAAGTCAAATACCCCGAATGGCTGAGCAACGTGGTCATCGCCATGAAGGAAGAGAGTGAAAAGCTATGAATGTGCATCGATTTTCGGAACTTAAATGATGCTTATCCAAAGGACTCTTACCCTTTGCCAGCTTCAATCGCCGAATACGGTCTCCTCAGTTTCCTCGATGCTTTCAGCGGGTATGATCAAATTTGGATGCCCTGAAGATGAAGAAAAAACCGCCTTCGTCACCGAAGTTGGTACCTACTGTTATGTCAGAATGCCCTTTGGGCTTAAAAATGTAGGGGCTACCTATCAGAGGTTGATGAATAGAGTGTTCGACTCTCAGATTGGGAGAAACATGGAGGCATATGTCGATGATATGATAATTAAGAGCAGGATGCCTAGTAATCATATCGATGACTTAAACGAAACCTTTCAACGACTTCGGGAGTTTGGCATTCGCCTTAATCCCGAGAAGTGCGTGTTCGGAGTAAGTGTAGGTAAGTTCCTTGGGTTTATGGTGTCGGAAAGGGGGATAGACGCCAACCTCAAAAAGGTCAAAGCCCTGCTAGGTTTCCGAACACCGACAACCATTAAATATATACAAAGGCTTACCGGAAGAATCACTTCTGTTAGTAGGTTCATTTCCAAGTACGGCGACCGATGTCAGCTGTTCTTCAAAGTGCTTACTAACCAAGGAGCACCCTTGGAACCCAGAATGCCAGAAAGCTTGGGAAGAACTTAAAAGTTACCTAACCTGTCTGCCTACACTTCGGCAACCACAGGAAGGGGAACCTATCATCCTCTACCTCGCTGTCACTGAAAAAACTGTGAGTTCAGTCCTAGTGAAAGAAGAGGGTGGGAGGCAGTGGCTAGGATATTATATGAGCAAGTCCCTACATGGTGCCGAAGTCAGGTACCCATTGCTCCAAAAAGCCATCTATGCCTTAGTACTCGCGGGGAGAAGGCTATGGCCCTACTTTCAAGGACATCCCATCATTGTCCGAAGCAACCTACCTCTACGCGACATAATGAAAAAGGTAGAGCATTTGGGAAGGTTTTCAAAATGGTGTATCGAGTTCGAAGAGTATGATGTCACTTATGAGCCAAGAAGAACAATAAAGGCCCAAGCATTGGAAAATTTCATCGTCAAAATTCCAAGAATCGAGGATGCTGAAGTCACCTTGGAAGATCTGATAAGGATTGAACCCGAGTAGAAACTCTTCGTCGATGGAGCCTCAGGTGCCGAACACCAAGGCGCTGGCGTAGTTCTTCGGGGGCCCGAAGGCATGTAAGCCACCAAAGCCATCAAATTCGGTTTTGATGTCAACAACAAAATCGCCGAATATGAAGCCCTCGCAAGACTAAAACTGGCCAAAAGAGTCGGTGTAAGAAACCTTAAGGCCCACAGCGACTCACAGCTGGTAGTCCGGCAAATGAAAGGAGACTACGTTGCAAAGGATCCAACCTTGGCAAAATACCATGACCTCGTCAAGGAGCTTATTAAAGAGTTCGACTCGGTACAAATAGAAAACGTGCCTCGAAGAGATAACGCTCAAGCCGATACCTTGGCCAAATCCAAGGAACCCACCGAGGTGCTAAAACAACCTAGCACGGAGCTAATGTGCATAGCAACCTCGGAAGAAGGATGGCAAGATTCCATCAAAAAATACCTGGCAACTTCAATACTACCCGAAGACCCTACTGAGGCCGCAAAGGTACGAAAGCGCTCTGAGAGATACTTCCTCATCGGGGATGAACTGTACAGACAAGGGTATAAGTGAAAAGGATGTCAGAACAGTCCTCGAGGAAGTTCATGAGGGGATCTGTGGTTCCCACCTAGGAACGGACGCCTTCGTCGGAGTGATACTTCGCCAAGGTTACTTCTGTCCTACCCTAAGGAAGGATGCAAGACAATTTGTCCGAAAGTGTGACAAATGCCAAAGACACACTAACATCCAAAGGTTACCCTCGGAGTTAATAACCTCAGCCAATTATCCCTGTCCATTTGCAGTATGGGGCATTGACCTCATCGGGCCACTCCCGACTGCACTTGGAGGAGTGAAGTTCTGTGTTATTGCAGTGGATTACTTCACTAAATGGGTCGAGGCAGAGCCTCTGGCGATAATTTTGGCAAAGGACATACAAAAATTTGTTTGGAAAAACATCATATGCCGATTTGGCATACCGAGGGTAATAATGGCCGACAATGGCACCCAGTTTACAGACAAAGGGTTCCAAGGATTCGTGGCTAACCTCGGCATTAAGCTACACTTCGCCCCGGTAGCCCATCCTTAGAGCAACGGGCAGGTAGAGGTATCCAACAGAACCATAAAAGATGGCCTGAAAAAGAGATTGGGTGAGGCAAAGGGAAAAAGGTCAAGGGAACTTTCTAGTGTGCTATAGAGCTATCGGACAACACCCCGAAGAGCCACAGGTGAGACGCCTTTTTCACTCGTCTTCGGCACGGAGGCCATCATCCCAATCGAGGTAGTCCAGCCATCGGTTAGGGTACAAATGTTCAACGAAGGAAGAAATGACCTCGGCTTGAGAACTAAGCTCAACTTAATTGACGAACACAGAGAAATGGCCGAGCTCAAGAGAAAAGCCTTCCAGCAAAAAGTGGCTATGGCCGCGAACTTACGCGTCAGGAAAAAAGAAATTAAAAAGGGAGACCTAGTTTTCTGAAAAGCTGAGTTTAAACCCTGAAGACCATCTCACGGAGTACTTCGAGCTAACTAGGATGGAGCTTATCTGGTCCTCGATGAAGTTCAAAAATGAGTCCACAAGCTCGGTGATCCCGAAGGTGGAGAACTAAAAAATACTCGTCTGGAAATTGTACGGTTAGAAATTTTTCTAAGTACAAAGAAATTTTCTGGAAGAATAACTCCACCTAAGAAATCCAGCCAAACAAGATGCATATAAGCACTTGTGAAAATGGTGTTTTTCCTCCAAAGTTGGTTGGGTCATTTTCCCCGAAGGATGCATTGACCGAACACGGCTGCTGAAAATGAGTCAAATATTGACTTAAGGAATTCGTCGAAGTTAGCATTTTCCCAAAGATGGTCGATAAAAAGTACAAAAAGTATCTTACTAAGGGTCCCGGACTAAAAGTGGTCAAGACAACTCTTGGAGATGAAAATTATTGGGGACTTAGGCAAATTTTGAAAGAAAAGTGTTATTAAGAAAGCCTTTTTACAAGGAGGAAATTACAAGAAAAAGACTACAAAAAAGAAGAAGAAAAGAAAGCAAAGCCCTAAGACATCTAAGGGACCCTGGCGTCGTGAGATGCTCCATCCCCTTTGTCCTTAGTTGCCGTCGTCGGTGCCGAAGGAGGGGCAAAGGGGAGATTCATGAACTCGATCTTCGACCAGGTCTAGCGAGGCCCCTCGGGGATGTTCAGGGAAGCTAGGAAGAAGAGGTCGAGGTTTGGATGCTTGGCTTGGCTTGGTGTCGAGCCAGGCAGAAACCATCTTAGAAGCCAACCTTGGTTTCCTGGTTAGCCTTGTCCAGCTCGGCCAACAATTCTTCCACTTTGCTTTCCAGATCGGCCACCTCCTTCTCCAACTTCTTCATGTTCGTCTTCTTCTTCTTCTTTGTTTCCTTCTTCAAAGCCTCAACCTCGGCTTGAAGGGCAGCGTTGTCAGCGAGGGCCTTCGCCAGGAGAGTGGAGTCTTCCTCTTTCTACTTTTCATAAGCCTCATTCGCTGAGTCAGGTTGACGACCTTCACGCCGAGGTCGGACATTTTTTGGGAAAAATCCTTCAGGAGCTCTTCTTGGCCCTTCAGGAATTCCTCCCGAAGCTTGGCAACCTCTTCATTGGCTATTCGGCTCAACTCGGTGTTTTTGATGACCGAGTTGGCATAAAAGACCTTGGCTCCAGGCGATCTTCGGGCCAGGCTCGGACCGAAGATTGTTTCGCTGCCAAAGCTCTGAAGTATCCACTATACCCCATGAGTTGCAAAAAAAGGAGGAAAAAACTTGGTAAAAATCACACAAAGAAAGCCAAACACTTAGAAAAAGTTGGGAGAAAAAATCATAAAGGGCCTGAAGGATACCTGGGCAGCATGCTCAGACATCTTGGCGGTGAGAACCTCCTTGTTCACGCATTTTTCGGCGACCACTTTGAAGGAAGCCTGAGTGAGAACCCCCCTCGCCATCTGAGGGGCCATCTGCTGGCAGTCATCGGAGAACAAATTCATGTCCTCCGTGAAAGCCCAGAAAGGCTCCATCGGGACTTTATCCTTCGGGATATGGGAATCCTGAAGGGCCCGCCTCCAAGCATGTTCCACCATCCATGATGAGGGCGTCATTTCCTCTGTAAAGTCAAGGCAAAGCTCCATTAAGACATTGATCTTCAAGTCACAAAATTGAGAGCACTAAAGATTGTCTAAGGGACAATCCTGGCGGCACCTCGGCAACGTCGTCGTCGGAGTCCCGAACCTCCTCTACCTCGGCAGGAACATGTTTGCCCTTACTTCTTTGGCGCTCCTTAAGATCCTCGGCAGAAGGGCCTTCTGCCAAAGAGCCTAGAAGGTCCGCCAAAGTAGCGAGACTCCGGACAATGGATCTGACAGCGGCTCTGGTGGCAGAACTGCTTGGACCTCGGGGAGATTCTCAGCCTCTGCAACATCCTCAGGAGGTGGGGGAAGGGGGTCCTTCTTCGACTTCTTTGCCTAAGATGGACGGGCCCCAGATGTTTTTCGCCGCTTCTAGGCCCTTTTATTCGTTTGTTCCCCTTTCTCGGCTTGACCGAGGAAAAGGGATTTGTAGAACGCGGCCGACTGATCGCCCATCTCTGAAAAAGTAGAAAAATATCAGTGAGAGTCCAAAAGGATACTTATACTAAAAACTGGAAAGAAACTTACTTTCAAAAAGGGCTTCGAAAGAGAGCTCCCCCCGACTGAGCATCACTAGCCAGGACTCCTTCCCGTCGGCTTCAGGAGCTAGCATGTCGAGGTCCGTCTTATGCTCTTTGAGCACCCTCAGCTCCCAAAGGACCTCCTCGGTCATGAGGTCCCATCTAATGGGGAAGGGATACAAGGAATGAGGTGGGACCTCGGCATCCCAGTCGGCGACAGCCCGGATACGGCTGTCGAAGTCCACAAATCTCGTCGCCAACTCAGGAGTTAGCAACTTTTTGGGGTTAATGACGTCCGTCTCCAGCTTTCCCCGAGCCCACCTAGTCGGCATGCCCGACCATGCCTCCACCACCTTCAGGAAGAAGAACTTCCTTTGCCACCCTCGCCAACTGTCATTAGTGCCAAAGGTGAACATATATTTTTTGCTCCCCAATCCCCGAGGCAGCATGAAATAGATGCCACCCTTCGGGACCAAATAGAGCTTGTAGTACTGCATGAAAAGGATGAAGTGGGGTTCTACCTTGAAAACCCCATACATGTAGAGAAAGGCGTTAAAATAACAGTAGGAGTTGGGTGGAAGCTGATTCACGGCTAAGCCATGGAATTGGCAAAAGTCGCAAATCATCTTCGGCGGATGAAACGGAAGTCCGGTCTTCAGTTGGGTACAGAAGATAATGACCTCATCCCTACTGTTCATAAGGCTGAAATGACCAGGATGAGGTAGTTTGGTGGTGGCATAAGAGGGAAGAAAGAACTTGGTCATCCATTTCGCTAACTTCTCCAAAGTGGAGCAACAAGTGTGAGACATGAGAGGTTGTCAGCTCTCGGTAATAGCTTGAACAGACATAAGAGAAACAGGGGAAGACATGTTCGGCAAAAGAAAAGTGAGTTCGGAAGAAGAATCAAGGGACTTCGGGAAGAGAGGAAGAAGTTTCGGGGACTAGAAAAAACAGAAACTAAAACAACCAAAAGACCTCTGAAAAATAAACCCACCGAAACGTTTGCCGAAGTCTGGATTAGAGGACGCCATCGTAGATGGCTGTCGGAAATCGCTCCGCTATTGGCACCACCATGAAAAGAGGAGGAAGAGAAGGAAAAGCTTAGAAACAGATGATAGCAAAAGAAGAATAGAAGAGAACAAATGAGGGGAAGAAGGGTTTATATAGGCCGAATAGGGGTAGTCGAATCGTCGCCATAACTACCCTGCAAAGGCGAACCGTCGCCATAATTGCCCCTCGAAGGCGAAAGGATGCGGCTCGTGTAACCGACGTGACTGCCCCCAACCATCACGTGCAACATGTCATCCAATGCAAGAAACTAGGGCACGCTTTTTGACACCGTGAAAACCTAGGCACGTCTATCCATAACTAACATGCCTGGTTACGAGACACGACGGTTCACTGACCTGCAGAAGAAAAAGTAAAAATAAAGGGAGTACGCGCCCTGATATCGCCAAGGGACTGAGTGATGATGCCTCGGCTAGGAAGGAACGCCTTCGGGCGACGAAGCGCCTCCTTGAACAGTGTCCCGCTCGGAGTCCGGCAGAATGTCCTCTAGGAGACTAGAGCCGAAGTCTCCACTTCGACTTTTCAAGGGGGGCATGTGATAGCCGAAGTGCCTATCACCCTTCAAACCCGTAAGCTTGGCACCCTCGGAAAGAAAAGCACTGCAAGGGACGCGAGCACCGACTTCGGAAAGGAGGGTGTCCTGCCCCTCTTACATCCGACCTCGGTAATTCTTCATTGTCCCTAGAGACGACAGTACCAACCTCGGGAATACGGTACATCACCATTCTCGGTAAGGTGACCAAACCACCTTCGGCAGGGGAGAACGTCCCTGAACAGGACAACCCTTGGCTAAGATATTCCTGGATTACTGGAATGATCTCGAAAGGAAGTCCTCCTGCTCCGAAGAGCTCTCTTCTACCGAAGGGACCTCAGGAGTACGGTAGAAACAATTAAGGAGCCTCTGACACATTATACCCGTATGTTCTTCAACACGCCGCCCCCAGACACGCTCTAACACACCGCCTCCAGACACGCTCTAACACACCGCCTCCAGACACGCTCTAACACGCCGCCCGCGTACGGCTTAGGCTCCTGCCCAGGCGGCCTGTGGCCGGCTAAATGTTCCCCCTTCTCCTGAAGGTACGGATCGCATCTGACCGAACACGTGTCATAATCTGGGCCGGCCATGTCAAACGAACTTTTATTGTTCACCTCCCTATAAATATTCGGTAAGCACCCCAGGTAAAGGGATTGGACTTTAATGGGAAATCCCTCCATTTACTACTCACTCCACAATTCCAAAACACTTACTTGGGCGTCGGAGATTCCTCCCCGGAAAAACACCCCGGGGACCTTCTAACCCTTGTTTTTCTGAGTCTTTGTAGCCTTCCTCCTACCAGAGCTTCCTCACCTAGGCATCCTCTCACCGACAGTCTTTGCTCCAGGGTTACCATGTCACACAACGATGATGCTTGAAGGCATCAATTGTCAAACTAATTGAGCTTTGGTTGATACTAACGAAATCCTATTATTAAATAAAATTACACAGGATATATTAATGAACCCTAAATGAATTTATCCCCAATTAGTTACTAGTGAAGATTCTTTTAACCAGAGAGATTTTAGATACCAAAACGAAGATTGATTCTATCCGGATTTTGCAGAATGAAATGACCAACATACCCTCGTGTGAAATATTTCAGGTCAAGCATGCTTGTGCAAACTGAATGAACAACAAAAAAGCAGCAAAAAAAAAAAAAAACCTAAAGAACGACAGAACCGAGAGGACAGATTCCCGTCTGACAAGTTTATAGCGAAAAGAAATAACCAAAGAGCGAGCATTTCTGGGTGGCAAACCAAAACGCCAGCAACAATCAAACTCCACCGTCACCGCGACCACCAAGTCTGAAGCTGACAGTCGAATAGAATGGCATCGCCTCAGCAACTCGAATCCCGGCTCCAGTCCGACGCCGGAGCAGCCTTCGTCCTCGAATCAAAAGGCACGAACAAGAAACAAAATTCTATTCAATCGTACTGATTCAATGCTCTCATCGATCGATTCACTATTCATTTATGATGTTGCTAGTGTTTCCGAACAGGTAATTGGTGGCATGCTGGTTTTCACCTGACGACGGCGATCGTGGGTCCGACGATACTGACTCTGCCGTACGCTTTCCGGGGACTGGGATGGGCGTTAGGGTTCTTCTGCCTGACGGTGATGGGCGGAGTGACTTTCTACTCCTACTACCTGATGTCGCAGGTGCTGGACCACTGCGAGAAGGCCGGACGCCGCCACATACGATTCAGGGAACTCGCCGCCGACGTATTGGGTAAGAACTAAGAACTCGGTAGCGACATTCTTGTTGATTTATGTGGGCTACTTGGTTGTGCTGCGGTTGTGGCAAGTCGTGTCGTCGGCCGTTTTGTTTTTCCGGTGATCTCGGGTGTGCTGTTTGCTGCTTTTTCGGGGGTTGCTGGAAATTTTGACTTTCTTGGGGCGACGTCATTCTCGGCACGTGGAATTAAGAGATAGGATATGATTTCGGAAATTACTAAATTGATTCAATTTCTCAAATAAAATTTTATAAACTGTTTGCACTTTGCGATTTTGTTTTTCGAGGTGAATTACTGCACGATTTTTATTGCCGACTGCAATTTTTGCGTTTGGGTGATTTACAATCGGACATAAAAACCAATTTTAACCAATTTCAAAAATTATTTTTGCAAAAATAAGTAATTTTATTAATTTTTCAAATCTAGGCATGAAGAATATTTATGAATTTTATTTTTAAAAGTATGACTAAAATGATTATTACGTAAATTTAGTTTTACCTTTTAAATGACTTTAATTTTAAATAAAAAATAAAAATGAAACTAAATAGTAAAATAAACATAGTATGCCGCTCGTAAAATATGCACTTTCTTCCTGCCTTTTTAATACAGTCCGACAGTAGTTTCTGAAATATTAATTTAGACATTATAATAGTTATTTTTCAATAATTTTAATCTGCATGGTATTTTTTATATAGTTAATGGATATTTTACATTATTAGTTTTTTTTTATATTTCTTTCAGTTTTTAACACAATATTTTTAAAATGTCAATTAATTATACCATATAGATTGAAATTGCCTGAAGATAATAATCGTATAGTATAAATTAAGGTTTCAGAAGTTACTGTCTGACTATATTAAAAGGATAGGGGTAAAGTGTATATTTTTCAAACAAAAAGACATAAAGTGTAATTTCACTTAAACCTTATTGGGCAAATTGTAATTAACCTATTTTTTTTATAGTGAACTATTGCTTAAAGTTAGTGACTAGTTTTTAAATTTGAGTAATCTTGCATATAATCTTTTCTTCAACTTGTGATATTGTTTAGTAAGATGGAATATAACTTTTATATTTGTTTAGCATATCTCCTTTTTTCTAGTTCAGCTCAATCCATACAACAAATCACAAAATAAAAAAAAAATAAAAAAAAGCTATAGAAATATCTAGTTTCTTACTATAGGAATCTGATGCTTCCTGCTTTTATTTTTTTATTTTTTTTTTATTTTTTGCAACTCAAAATTTTTGTATATATTAGGATTTAAGGATTTTTAAAAGAAGGGATTGGAGTTGTTTCGATCATGGCTGCAGGTGTGGCAGGCTGAAACCCATGCCATTCCTCTAGCTGTTCAAAACCTTCCTATTTTTATTAAAAGTAAATAAAGCAACACTTGAATCAGAACTTGCTGTAATAGAGAATGTTTGATGAGGAAAAGGGGTTGGGTGTCTTTTGCAGGGTCTGGATGGATGTTTTATTTTGTAATATTCATTCAAACAGCCATAAACACTGGGGTAGGAATAGGAGCAATCTTGCTTGCGGGAGAATGCCTTCAGGTAATTAACACCTTATTACCTACAAATCCAAGCATTAACTCAAATGAACCATATGCATTAATTTGCTTTCTTACCGGCAAGTTGCTTCATATGCACGCTAAAGTATTTGTGTAATACCCCGTATTGATTTTGTACTGTACCAATTCAATGATGAACCAATGGAGACTTTTTGAAGTGTTCTAGGAACTTTAAATCATATTTTAACATATGCTGCCATCATTTTTAAAAGGAAAATGCTATTGTTATGACGTAGGACTCTTAATGTGATAACTATTCAATAAAGTATGAGCTTACAGAATTATCAGGAGCTTGTCTCTATTAAATATTGGGATGCATAATATGACATCTAAGTCTAGCTCATATCAAAATGTGATAACTGTCAAATATAATGTCAGTCCCTTGAGTTGGTAGGGGCCCACCTCCATCTGATAGTTGTAACATGCATATTATAACATAAATCATTTTTTCTTATTTTTTGAGGAATTTCTAGTAAAGAATTGTGATAGACGAATATTAGTGACGCGCTCATGTATTTTCTTTTATTGCTTGAAAGAAAAGATTATGTATTCAAATCTTGCTCCAAATGGATCCTTGAAGCTATACGAATTCATAGCAATGGTGACTGGCGTGATGATACTTCTGTCTCAGTTCCCAACCTTCCACTCCCTGAGACACATCAATCTCGCCTCCCTTCTTCTCAGCTTGGGCTACACTTTCCTTGTTGTCGGTGCTTGTATTCATGCAGGTATACCTATAAACCCCTCACTCATTAATTAGCCGTTTATATTGCTACTGTGTGTGTTTGTTATTTACTTCCCTTTTAACTTAACTTTGATTTAAATTTATTTATATTATTATTTGATAAAAAATTTTAAAAAAATATATTTAAAAACCATAATTCTTATAGTTTCCAAATATAATTTTTTAAAAAAATTTTAAAAATAATGATATAAATAAATTTAAGTCAAATTTAAATAAAAAATTAAATAAAGTAAATAATATGTGACTGGGTAGTGTATGCCGACTCGAAAAAGGGTTACGAAGAATGACAGTTTGTATATGTCACATGCACGTTTGATGCAATACACACGTGCGAGTCAAAATTATGTGGTGGGGATTTATGTTTATCATCTTCCTTAAATAAGAATCTATCCGGTTTTATTTTTCAGTGCTTCAATAAAACGATTGATTCAAAAAAAAAAAAAAAACAAGAAGAAGAAGAAGAATGGAATTAACGCGTTCAGATTGGGACGGTCGTAGGTCAATACGCGGGTCACTGGACTAGTAAAGCAACAACCTTAACCTTATAAATATTTACATCAGCGCCATTAGATTGTTTATTGACTATGGCATTTTGGTAAATAAACCCAACATTGAAGCTGTTTCTCAACTTATCTTGTGACGCGCGTGTTGCCCGCGAACAATTTTAGTAGACTTTGTGCTTCTTGGGAAAAGACAAACGATAATAATAGTTTTTTTTTTCTATTTTTCTTTTCTTAGAAAAGAGGTCAAGTAATTAAAACTTTCCTCGAAGGAATAAAGGTCAAATAATTTGAATCGGAAAGAGTCGAACATCTGTGAAAACTGCTTCATAAAATCTTAAGTGTCAGTCTCATTAATTTCTGGAGGACAATAAAGTCGGGTCAGTTAATTCGATCTGGCATACAATTTTTCTATGTAACATTATTAGTCCGAAAACTTTAACTGTCTATTACAGATTGGTCCCTAACCTTCGTTTCCTTTCAAATAGATCCCTGACCTTTATAATTCGATGCATATTGGTGCATAGCCTTAGGCAAGATTAAGTTGGTGTAAAAACCCAATTTATAGGGACCAAAAATTGATAGTGTAAATGGCCTGTTAACTGTTAAAAAATTATTGCATAGTTCAAATTTATTAGAAAATGTTACAAAAAAGCTTGCATTTGTTAACTCTTATTTAACTTTTTGGTATCATTTTTTTCAATTATAATTTAAACTACTCAATAACTATATTTCATTAAATTCGATTCGTGCCATTTTTATAAAGAATGAACCATTTAAAATGTTAATTTTTTTTTCTGTGTATTGAGTTTTTGTATAAATTAAGCCTTACCTAAGGGTAGAGACCAATTTGCAATAAATTTTAAAGTTTTGAGACCAATTTAGATGAAATTAAGGTTGATGGCGAATTGATAATAACAATTAAAGATTTAGATTGCTAATGCTATTTACTTACAGTCGGTGCTTTGGAGATGTATGTTGGTCTAGGTAATTCGGTGATAAGTGATAAGCATGCCGGTTCTTAAGAAGACCACGTAGTAGGCCTGTGCCCAAGAAATCTTGGGCCGAATAATAAATACACACATTTAAAAAAATGTTTGCTGGAAAAGAAGCAGGAATATTGAAGGCTTAAATGTGGAATAGTACCTCAAACTTTACCTATTGGATCAATTAAGGTCTTAAACTATAAATCAGCACAATTCAGGATGCGTACTTCTGAATTTGAGGTGGTTCAATCTATAAGGTGAATTGGTTCATCAAATGATACATTCAGATACTGTTTGTTACTGTTTGAGTACCTTCATAAGTCATGAGCGACGATGTAACCGAGTCTATCAACTTGGTTAGAATGTGGTAAACAATGTCTGAATGTATGACTTTATCTGACTGACCAATTCATTTTGTGGACTGAACTACCCCAAATTAAGAAGTATGAGTTCTGAGTTGTGCTGATTCATAATTTAGGCCCTTAAGTGATCCAGTAAGCAAAGTTCGGGGTACTATCTGCATTTAAGCCAATATTGAAACTTTTCTGTATCTTCAAGATTCTGAAAAAATATTTACTACTGAAAAACCCAAGGGAAATACTATTATCAGTTTGAACACAGGTACGCAGACGCTACTATCTCAATGTCTATATTTTACTTATTTAATGATTGTTTTTTTGTCCTGCAGGCCTATCCAAAAATGCCCCTACTAGAGACTACTCTTTGGAGTCTTCCAGTTCAGCCAGGGTGTTTAATGCCTTTGCCTCCATTTCCATAATTGCTGCTATTTTTGGAAATGGGATACTACCCGAAATACAAGTAATAGTTAATTTCAAGCTCCCATTCCTAATAAAACAATGTTTAAGTTACATTAGGGATTTTATAAAAGTAATTGACAGACATTGCGTGAAGCAGAAGAGCGTAAAAGACCCATTTTAATTTGGACAGTTCAATTACTTATTGACATGTGAGTTTGTAGAATTCCTAGTACTTATAACACAACTTCAGTTTTGGACGTTCAATTCAGTTGTAGTTCTTGGTGTTGATTAATGAATTACAGGCAACTTTGGCGCCTCCAGCGACAGGGAAGATGTTAAAAGGCCTGGTTATGTGTTACATTGTAATTTTCCTCACTTTCTACTGTGCTGCTGTGTCCGGTTACTGGGTTTTTGGAAACCAAGTGAACTCCAACATTCTCAAAAGCCTCTTGCCTGACCGGGGACCTTCCTTAGCTCCCGTACTCGTCCTTGCCCTTGCTGTTGCATTTGTTCTCCTTCAGCTCTTTGCCATTGCCCTGGTAACGACTTCACTGTACATTACGGTAACAATCATAGGCCTTAACTTTTAAGCTAACGCTTGGTCGTGAACAGGTCTATTCTCAAGTTGCATATGAGATAATGGAGAAGAAATCCGCTGATGTGAACCAAGGGCTTTTCTCAAAAAGGAACCTTATACCTAGGATCATCCTGAGGTCAGTCTACATGATCTTCTGTGGGTTTATGGCAGCAATGCTTCCATTTTTCGGGGACATAAATGGTGTGGTGGGGGCAATCGGGTTCATTCCTCTGGACTTTGTCCTCCCCATGCTTCTCTACAACATGACTTTCAAGCCTTCCAGGTGGTCCTTCAGCTTCTTCGTTAATGGTTTTATTATTGTGGGCTTTACTGGAGTTGGACTTTTGGGTGCCTTCTCTTCTCTCAGGAAGTTGGTTCTTGACGCCAGCAAGTTCAAACTTTTTAGTAGTGATGTAGTTGATTGATTTAGCCTGCAAAACATTGTATTCACTTAAAACCTTAGGCAATTGTATTCACTTAAAACCTTAGGCAATCTTTCTTTTCCTTGTTTTGCCATTTGTCCTGTCTTTTGGAGCGGAGAATTATGAATGAGTGGTACTTGGATTTCATTTTGTACAGATACAAAAACATAGTAATCAAATGGGTCTAAGTTGTTCTTGTTTGTTTTTTTGGGTGCTTTCCTGTTACTCAATTTATCTTTTTTTTTTTCAATAAAAAAGCATTATACTATAATAATTATGATCTTGCAAGTTTACTTTTTTTTTTTCTTTACTTGAATGGAGAAAATAACCAATGATAACTCTTTCTATCTCATAAACGTTGCTCTGTTTTTCTTTTTAGGCTGTCTTAAATTACTAGCACCAGTTTCTTATTTAGCAAGTTTTAGCAAGTAAGTTTACCATTATATTCTCCTACTGTCATTTTCCAAAATCAATAGGGAAGTTTTGTTTTGTTCCATGCTTCTCTGTTTCTGCGATATGATTTTCCGATCTTTGCCTTTGCGATATGCTTCTCCGATCTACAATATGCCTCGCCTTGCCAAATCCGATGACATACGCGACGTATTGAGGCCAAGGATTGCAACGAATCAAGGACGTACGTGATGGATTTGAGGACATACCCAACGGGGAGGTATGTGATGGACGCGATGAGGAGGAACACTGACGAACGCGACAGGGAGGTTGGGCCGAAGGTCCAAGCAACAGCCAGGAGATTGAGGCCACTGGGTTTTGCCAGAACCGAACTCTGCTTCTTGGAGGTCGGAGCTCCGGCGTCTCTAGAGCTCAACAGCGATGGAGTCGGATCTCTTGTTGCTGTGGCGACTCACAACGAAGAAGGAGGTGCCGGATTGAGGCAACGAAGGCGACTGTGGAGTAGCTAGTAGGCGGTGAGGAGCGGCGGAGATCGGTTGGGCTGGAGACGTTGAGATGGATGGGGACGGGCAAAACTGAACTTTGAAACAGATGGAGGATGGTTCGACTTCAAAGACAAAGTTGGAAACATAGGAGGATAGTTTAACATTACTTAAACCATTTGGAGTAATCAAATTTTGATGAAGTGAGAATTAGTTAGTACAAGGCCCCTAACTTTTTTTTTGTCACTCTTAACATTTTTTTATACTCTAAATCATGGTTTTTAATTTCGTACCGTATCAGCCGGTACATACCGGTATCGGAGAAAAAACGGAACGGAATAGGTTGGAGGCATCTCGGATTATATACCGGACTGTACCGGTTTGTACCGGATGTCTCAGTATACCAGTGACTCGGGTGTACCGGTTCTATGCGGTACAGACTGTAGGAAACGTAAAAAAAATAGGGGAAAATGCTAAGAAACCTAAATTCCTAATTCATTTCATTCTGCCTTCGTTGAATTGTACCGGTTCTATGATGTTCAAAGCTTATGTTTTGCCTTAATTGATGTTTTCCAACCAGTGATGCTTCGTGTAAGTCTGCTTTTTGATAATTTTATGTTAAACTTGAATTGGAAATTGGAAGTTGAGACATTTTAGTGTATTGTTATGTTTTATGTGTTATTTGAGACCTTATATGTTGAATATTGAGACTTTAAATATGGTAGTGTATCACTTGTTGATATGTTTTTTTTATATGTATGTGATTTATATATATATGTATAAAATTTATTATAGACCGGTACATCCGAAACATACCACCGAGACAATTCTGGTACCCGAGACTGTACCGTACCATTAAAAAAACGGTACAGCTTCCGGTACAAGATTTAAAACATTGCTCTAAATTACATGTAAAAGAGGGTTAAAAGAGAAATCTTATCTATAAATCTAACATTCGAATCCACCCTTTGGTTGCAGAGAGGAAAAAAACATACATCACGATTTTAACTTACCAAAAACATAATGGTGGTATCATGTGTATAAGCTAATAGGCCATCGACAAATATTCCTTAAATGTATGGGAAAGAAAAAAATAAACAAATAAAAACGTTATAACGCAAATGTGGAGGCAGGTCAAGAAATCACATAAGGGTATCGGATACTATAGTTCCTCTGTAAAATGACAAACTTCTCCTTTGTAACCATTCAAGCAACACTCAAGTAGATTTTGTCTGTAGCATTTAAAGCGCAAAAACTATGAACAAAATTTCCTAATTGTCCCTAGCGAGAGAAGCGGAATGTCTGATATGAGCCTGACTTCCTAAGTACTTTATGGAGCTTTGTACAATACAAGCACCTGTATCGGTACATGTGCCTTTTTTACATTTCTTCAAATGTTTCAACCATTATCAGTTAAAGACATAAGCTAAGAAAACTACAAAAGAAGACCAAATAAAGGAATGGAGATGCAACATGCTCTAACAGTTACAAGTTACGTGATATCTAAGTCAAGCTTAAGTGGTACCAAATAAGGTTAAGTGGTACCTGAAAGAGATACGGTGTTACAAAAATAAAGTAAGTGGCATCAAAATAAGGTAAGTGGTACATAAATTAGGTCACATGAAACCAATGTTCAAGTGGTATCTACTTTAGATTCAAATGCTGCCTAACTTTTCAATGCTACCAAGATTAGGTTAAGTGATGTCAAAATTAGGTTAAGTACTACCAAAATCAGGTTTAATAGTATCGAGATAAGGTCAAGTGGTACCAAAATTAGGTTCAGTGGACCACGATCAGGTTAAGTGGTAACAAATTCAGGTAAAGTGGTACCTAATTCAAGTTCAAGTAGTACATAAATTGGGCTAAATGGTACCAAAATCAGGTTCAAGTGACATTAAAAGTCAGATTAAGTATGACCACTTGAACTTGTGTAAATGGTACCAACTCAAACCAAAATCAAGTTTAAGTGGTATCTAAATCTGGTTAAGTGTAACAGGTTAAACTAGTTAAAGAAATACCTAAATTTGGTTCAAGTGCTGCCAGATTTAGGTTCAGTGGTACCAGATTGAGTTTCAGTATTATCAAATTCAGGTTAAGTGGTATCAGATTGAGGTTCTAGTGGTAAAAGTTTCAAGTTCTAGTGGTACTAAATTCAGATTTTGGTGCTACTAATTCCAAGTCCAATTGTACTATATTAAGATCAAGTGGTGCTTAATTGGGGTTAGGTGGTACCAAATTTAGGTTATAGTGGCATAATACTCAAGTTCTAATAGTACCAAATTCAGGTTCTATCAATGAATTAAAACCATATTCAATTGTACCATATTGAGGTTAAATGGTACTAGGTTCTGGTTAGGTGGGACCATAATGTGGTTCTAGTGGTACTAAATTTAGTTTCTAGTGGTACCAGTTTTAGGTTAAATGGTACCAAAATCAGGTTCAATGATGTCATATTAAGGTCAAGTGGTACCTAATTGAGGTTAAGTGGTACCATATTCAGGTTTTAGTGGTATGAAATTTAGGTTGTAGTAGTACCAGATTTAGGTTCATTTGGTACATTCAGGTTGCTGTGGTACTGAATTTAGGTTAAGTGGTACCAAATTCAAGTTAAGTGGTCCTATATTCAGGTTACTTAGTACAAGAATTAGATTTGTTTGGTACCATATTTCAGGTTGTATTCAGGTTGTTGTGGTACTATATTCTAGTTAAGTGGTACCATATTCAAGTTAATTGGTACCAAATTCAGATTATGTGGTACCAGGTTTTTATTTTGTTTCACACCATAATAAGTTCGTAGTGGTATTAAATTTAGTTAATTGGTACTAGGCTGAAGTTCTTTTAGTGCTAGTTTAAGGTTGTAATGGTACCAGATTGATGTTGTTGTTGTTGTGCCAGATTTGTGTTAAGTGGTACTAGATTTAAGTTTTGATGGTACTAGATTCTACTGTATGGTACCATATTCAAGTTACATGGTGCCAGATTCAAGTTTGTTTGGTACTAGATTTAGGTTGTAGTGGTACCAAATTTAGATTGTTGTGGTACCGGATTTAGGTTTTGTTTAACCACTTGAACCGATTAAAGTGATAAAAAAATCAGTTCAAATGCTACATAAATCAAGTTAAGTGTGACTGATGATCAGTTGAATTGACTAAAGTGGTCCCTAAATTAGGCTACCTAGTACTAAAATTAGGTTTAAATGGTAGCAGATGAAGTTAATTAGTACCAAATTCAGGTTAAGTGGTATCACAATATTGAGGTTTAATTGGCACCAGATTAAGGTTAAGTGACGCCATATTTAGGCTCATTTGGTACCAAATTCATGTTAAGTGGTACTATGTTAAGGTTATGTGGTACTAGATTCAGGTTAAATGGGACTAGACTCAAATTCAAGTAGCATTGGATTCAGGTCAATTGATACTAGATTCTTGTTATATTGGTCCTAGATTCAGGTGGTGGTATTAGATTGAGGTTATGATACCAAATTCAGGTTAAGTTGCACCAAATTCAAGTTCAATTGATATCATATTTAAGTTCATTTGGTACTAGGTTTTGTTAAGTGGTATCATATTCAGGTTACTTGGTACCATAATCAAGTTAAGTGACACTAGATTCAGGTGCAATTGGTTTATGGATGTCTATTTTGAACTCAAGTTTTTGGATTTCCCTTACCATGTTGTTAATAAATAAAATTCTAGAGCAAAGGGTTGTCTGTCTGAAGTTCTGTTTGAACACCTACACATTTAAGTTGAATTAGGACATTCACAACAATTTGTATACCATGAAACCAATTCACATTAAAGGTACATATATGTGTCTAGTTTATATTGAATTTTTTATATCACCATTATATCAGTTTGGAGAACTAGTTTATAATGAAATTCCCTATGTATTTTACGTTGCAAGTTCATGAGTAATGATTTAAATTTGCATGCATCTGCTTGCCTTAAATGTTGTAAAATTTATGGTCTCAAATTTGAATGAAATTTGTGTTTTATATGATTTACGAATTGTATGTGGGCTTACCTTTGTGTTCTAATTTTGGCCTTCAGGATTCTCGCATGACATGGTTCCTATATAGTACTTACTGAAAGTGGCATTCCTTTGCCAACACATGTCCTATAACATGATAGTTTTCATCTCTTTATATTGGTAGTTTAAGCTTGATTCATGGGCATGCATCTATAGGCATGTTCATATGGTTGGACTTATATTAAATTGTGGTTAAGTTTATAAATGAGTTTATATTACAGCCTCTCTAATAACAAGTGCATCCACATCTGAGCTATAAGCTCATTATGTAAGTTGGCTTTAACTTTGTGAACAATTAGGAATCCAATATCTCATGCTTTTATGGTGCTATCATGAACGCATTTGGGAAGCAAAGTGCCTAAGCTGTTTCTGGAGTTGAACCATCATTAAGAAGCTTTAGAATCAAAACTCAGAAAACAAGATTACATGTTTTAGATATGGTTTTCAACTTGGTCGAAAGGTTTGATACTCAGCTGGATTCAACGTTATGATCTAAAATGGTCAATACTCGGATCAAACATAATCTTAGTACAATTACATGCACAAGCTTTGCAGAGAATGAGATTTGGAAATCTAGAATAAATATGCAAATTGGGTTCTAGCCAAAATTGCTAAACCAAACATTGCAAAAACATTTACACACTAAAAGAAAGTTGTTTGAAATGGAAACAAGTATTTTAAGGCCCGAATCTAAAATCTAACCCTAAAACCTAAAAAAAAAAACTAGCTCAAGAACATGTAGATTTGTTCCAGAAATGCATTTCCAACCAAAATGCAATTTCTAGCCAAACAAGTGGAAAGTAACTTATGATTCAAGTTGTGCAAGAAAACTAGATTTGGCATGAATGCAGAGCAAAACCAACAGAGCATGGCTTATCCTGGTGCACTACCAAGCACTCTAGGGTGTTCTCTCTAATGCTATCTGCATAGCTAGCAGTTATCAACCACCAATCCATTAATAGATATGAAAGTAGGAAGAATGACAATATTGTCAAGTAAAACCTCAATACTTTTTTAGTTCAACTACTAGATACATGCTATCTGTACTTTCAGATGCTTTCTCCCTATTTTACCCCTATTGTTGGTCATGTGTAACATACGTATGCAAAGGTTTATTATCACCCTGCCAATTAACAGTCAGTTTCAGAGCCTGTCACACTACTCCAAGACGTTGCAATGTGATTACAAGATTGATTAATTGAATTTCCAATTTAATCCTTTTTTTTACCCAGCATGATTTTTTAGCCCCTGTTTTACGAAAATATCATAATAACTACTCCACTATCCACTACTTCAGTACCACTCTCCTCTTCCATATTAGTTACAGATACACCTTAGAATAAATAAATTCCGGTATTTAAAAAATCAGCAAAACAATTCACACAGAAATTTGCAGCAGCAGAAGTTGCCTCCAGGTTTTATCAGAAACACTTTGCAGGTGCTGGATCTATTTGGATTTGTGGTTCAAACATAAGTGGGTAAGGCAGTGTTTAACATTTCCGTTCTAAATACAAAGCACAATAATATTAGTTTACCAATAAACAAACCACAACAATATCAATTTACCAATAAGCTTAATTTTTCGTCTTCTTCATTGCAGGAATCAATTTTTGGGTATGCAAAAGATTATTCACTATTTAACCATAACAGGTAACAATTATGCTAACAATTCAGTTTAATACTCAGTTATACTACACAGTTAACCTTATTTACTGGATTTATACACTACATACTTACTCCTAATTTTGCAAAGTGGACAAGAAAGTTTCTCACCAATATCTTTCCCACAAAATTGTTCTAGTTTTACAAGTCTACACAACCAGATTCCGCCTAACTGTTTATTCTCTGAAATCTGGAAAACTTCATGCTTGGTATAACTGCTTCTGCCATCGTACAGTGTTTGTGTCATTTCTTTGCTACATGTGTGATGTAAAACTTATATCCTATGTAATATTCTTTGTATGAATAACATAAACTTAAATGCGATGTCATGCTGTTTCTATGAATAGCCAACACTTTCTATCCCAAACCGTGGAATGTGGTTCAGTTTCTTTCTCATTCTGTAAACCTTTTAAACAGCAGAAACTTACAGAGTCATCACTCATTTTTTTAACCCTTTTTTACCATTTCATGGTTTAAATTACCGGACTGGACCTTTTTCCTTCACTGCCCTTTTAATCGAACTCTATTGTCTTATTCCGTTTTCTTTTAAGAAAAAAAATTCCCTATTCTATTCTCATCTACCTATTTCACAATTTGACATTCACTATGAAACACTTTTTTACCGCAGAATGGAGGTGGTTTCAATTCCTTTTGTTCCTACCCTCGCCTACGTCTGCACCAAGCTGAGAATAGAACCCCCCTATGTATTCATTTATGCTACAAAGACACATGTTTAGATACATAGTCGATGTACAACTGGGGAAGCTGCTTGATGGCACCAACAACATTGCAAGGTGAATGGTTCAATTTCTAGGAAGCTTGAATTTGCTAAGGAATCTGCAGCTCGAGCTGCCATATCCAGCCTTAAAGCTTTTTACAACTTTGATGTGGATGATATTAATCTTAATGCTACGGTGGAGATGAGGGAAACCTAACAAAGCCTAATTGGGAGATAGATGGACTTAAGTATGAACTACAGGTGCAACAGTATAACAATCATTGTACTAAGGCTTATTGGCTAGACCTAGTTCACGTGCTGGAGGTAGAGGTTGCTGCACTTAAGGTGCAGTTTAATGCAGTGAATCTGGCACAGGGGAGTACACCAGTTGGTTTGGAGACGGACCCAGAGGAAGATAATGAAGTAGATTACTAAGTTTCTATACTTAGTCATGGCTGTCTTCCCTGGTTTAACAGAATGTTTATTTTCATTTAAATTTAATTTCCCTTAACTGGCATTTCTAACATATGTTTTCTGGTCCTAATTGTTAGCGTTTCAAGTTTAATGTCATTCCTTTTTTCCCATCTTTCCAATTCTGAAACTGTCACCTTTCTATAAACCATTGTTCTTAATTTTACAAACTGAACCACATTTCACTCTTCCTAGTCACTTAGGTTTAGTAACAACAATGACTAGCAATTAACCTATCTTTGGTTTTATTAACATGTTTCCCAATGTCTTCCTAACTACTTACTTATGATGCATAATTACTGATTTTAATAGGGAAATAATTGGAATCACATACATGTGATGATGCATAATTACTGATTTTAATATGGATAGCATTAGGAGTACATATTATGTAAATCAAAGTTTTTAGAGTGAAGTGAAAAAGAAAATTATTATGAACGACCTAGGGCAGATATCTGAACTGAAATGTCTCTAAGTTTGAAAGATGTACGAACATGGGTTAAAAACTTGGCTAAAAGTACTATTGGGCCTACTTGGCATAATTGGACTAAACAAATTATGTTCGGTCTACTTAAGCAGAATTAAATGGGCCTCGGACCGAGTAATGCGGGAGGGCTATGGATTCAGTGCATGGTTAAATTCTGGGCCTACTTAGACTATTGGGCTTTAAAAATTAAGTTCGGTCTACTAGAACAAACAGAAATGGGCTTTGGCCTGATTATTGCTAAAGGGATAATGGATTAAGTGATAATAGGGGAATAAAGGGACAAAAATTATTACCTGGTGAACCTAGGTCTTCCAATTCCATCGTCGTAACTCACAATCAGGAAACTACTTGCCGCCGCCGCTGTTGCCGTTATCTTCATCCCACAAACAAGCTGTTTTTCCCCATGAGAATTTCTCTGGCTAGGGAAATTCAATGACTGAAATCAAGAGAACAAAATCAGAGGAAACGGAGCTTCTGTTTGTATTTCGTGCGATTTCAAAGGCGATTTTAAACAAAATCAACCTTCATTTGAAAATCTGTTAACATAAAGTTAGGCAACGGGAATATGTACCTCTAGATCTTTAATGGCTGATGCGATATCCAAACGCTGAAAGAAAAACCTATTCTCTAGATCTTTGATGGCCGATGCACCTCTATGAATAAATTCGCCAACGCACCTCTTAGCAGACACATTGCACAGAGAGACAGAGAGGGAGAGGGAGAGTGAGCCAGGGAGAGAGATCGATACCAAGAGCTAGCCAGAGAAAGAGAGAAAAAGAAGAAGAAGCCGAGGCGACGTCTCAGACACAGAGAAGAGGTCAAGTAGAAAGAGATAACGGAAGAGGTGAATACACAAATGGGAAGAAAATTCTAGAATCTAGGGCAATTGTCTGGAAGCAGTAGTAAGTTTCCAGTTTTGGGCTTACATACTGGCCCATTCACCATAAAACTTTTTGGCTTTCTACCTCTTTGTTCCCCGCCCAATAATTCTTCCAAACTATGGGCCTTTTTTTTTTTTTTTTTTTTGCTTCTTTAGGGACTAGATTGATTGTTTTTTGAAGCTCAGTCCACTTTTTTCCAGGCAGATCACATCCTGAGGGCCAGTCTTGCAATTTTTCCAGTTTAACCATGTTTTTCATTGTGGTTAAATGCCTTTTCCGTCCCAGAATTTCTAACCTTTCCCATATAAGTCACTAAATTTGACCTGTGTTACGTTTTGGTCCCCAAACTTAATTACTACTTAATATTCTTTTTATTTGCTCTCTTACTCCCCAAACATTTTTGTTCTTTTTTTTTTCTGTACAATTTTATATAACAAAATAAATTAAACAGAATTTTTCTATTTCCATCATATCTTTTGATTATTCATAATTGAGTTTTGTAGCATGAGTTATTTAATTCAAAAGGTTTATGATTTAATAAACTAATTTCATCCATAGCTGTTAAAATTGAAATTGAACTTTTCTAAACAAAGTTCCTACCAATATTACAAAAATTGGAATTTGAGTTCATAATAGAAATTTTTTAGTTAATTCTTATTTAACAAGGAAAAAAATGACCATCACTTTTAACCATGTACAATGCTATTGTTTTATCATGACTAGTCATTTTCATGTTAAGAACATATCATAAAAAAAACTTAACTCAAAATTAAGTTAAAGTAAAATTTTAATTGACATTTATTGTAATGGTAATTGGTAAATTTATCAAAACAAATTGCCTACCAATATTAACACTATTATATACTAAAACAAATGCATAGACATGTTATTTGTCCTTCCAAGGGCCATAATTTAATTTTCAATTCCTTTTCACTTTGTATATGTTATTTAATTTGTTTACCACAAACTCAAAATATGTATAACAAATTAATTTTATTATCATTAAATTATGTTCTTACCATGATTACTTCACATAAATTTTTTTGACAAACTTTTCTTTTCCACTATGCAGTGCTAATTGTCAACCATGATTCGATTACCTACTGAGCTTATTGCTTTGATTCTCTCTAAGGTTTTAATTGACCAACCTTGGGGAGTCCGTTAATTTGGCCACTGTTCACCCCTTTTTCACCTTAGCGTTCACTATCCCGGTCATTTTCACCACTCTAGATGTCTCATCTATCATCTAGGATTGGTCCCCCATTATGCCCTCTCCTTTGTTCAATCAATTGAAGGATTTTGGCCATCCGATTGCTATTTTCCTTCATGGGGTTATGAGTTATTTCAAGTTTGGAGACTTCGATGATGGACTTCACCACATTTATAATGCATCTATACGTGGCATCCTAGTCGTAAAATATATTTACGCTATCCTAGCTGGAGTTCGTGGCCAGTTATATATGAAAGAAAGCATTTAATATATCTAGAAAATTATAGATGAAGAGGGAAGTTATTGGGGTAGGCATATTAAGGAGCTTCGACATGAAGCTGATTACATAATTGGAACAATCATTAAAAGGTGGTCCAAGCAAAAGTGTTATGCCTACATTGAAACTATTGACCCACAATTTTGCCATCGTAACTATGACATGTGCGTTTATTACATCTTGACAACTCCCCGTCTTAATAATTAGACTAAGAGTTATTATGACATTAATGATGCTAGGTTATGTGATGAGTGTGTCGTAGATGATGAGCTTTGTTCTTTGGTTATCATGTTGCATAGGTTTGACTAGATCTTCACTTTCCCTTTACTAATGTTATGTGTTTGTCATTTATGGATTTTACTTCTGTTCTGGTACTTGATATTCACTTGGTAATTAAGTTGTTTGCCTTTTATCTTCTACATTATCTCCGTTTCATCTATATCTTTTTAATATGCATTCTTTTGTTCATTACTCCAACTACTACTATAATTTAATTTTATAATAGGTGATTGGTAGTAAAAATGACTTATACGACGTACATTTCATTATTATTTGTTAAGAACATGTATTCTCACGTTCGAAAATCCCTTCGGGTCCAGCGGTGTCGTGAAGCTCGCCATCAGCGTGACCCTATTCCATCTCCATTTCCTTGTGCTATTCCCAATGATCCCTCACTTATACGAAATCAATCTTATAATGCTATTCTACTTGACACTCTTCCACCACCTACACGTCCTTTGTCTGATATAACAAACCTAATTCCACCAACCCATGGAATGCATCCTCCTGTGTTAAATATTCCATGCAATTCTCATACCACTCTTGTCACACCTCTTTCATCAACAACCCATTGTAGTCAAAGAACTTTCGAAGTTGGTGAGAGTTCTTTGATAGTAAGCCAACGCTCCAAGAGGCAGAGAAGAATGTCCTTTGCCTCTATACTTGTATTGATGGTATCCATACCAGATATATCAACAACTATTGCAAGTATACTTCTAATTTGAAGTACATTTTGCATTCCTTATGTTCAATAATTTTCTCGTACCACGCCTTCTATTACTGATTTATTATTCTTTTTCTCATAGACACCCTATTAGAAACCTACTTTTCCTAGCCTACTCATGAGAACCAACAGTTAGGAGGGACTAAGCATCAGAGTACGTTGTCTTACCTTCTTATACTTACCATACAACCATACATGTCTATCTTGTTCCTTACATTTCTTCTCATCCTAGGAACATGTTTCCAATACAAGGACCTAGGACACCTGACTTACCTTTGTTCTCATTGTGGTGCCATTATGTGGTATGAAGAGAGAAGCAATAAATCGTAGAACACAATGAATATTGAATTCTCTTTGTGTTGATAGAAAGGGAAGGTTTCTATCCCTCATTCCCGTCCTTCACCCGAGTTTCTTCATAGACTATTTGAGTACAATAGAGATGAGCTGTCAAGGTACTTTAGGAGGCACATTCATGAAATAAATTATAGATTTTCTTTCACTTCAATGGGTGCATATGTTGATTCAAGCACACATGATGGGTAAGGACCACCGACTTTCAGTACTTCTGGTATGAACTATCATCATATAGGCTCTCTGTATCCTAACAATGGAGATCGTCCTCGATTTGCGCAGCTCTATATGTATGATATGGAGAATGAAACATACAACCGTATCATGAGTTTCAGTGATGGAAACTACACTGAGTATGATGAGACAATTATTAATGGCCTTATTCATTTATTTGATGAGCATAATCAGTTGGTTAGGTTCTTTCGTATGGCCAGAGACAGATTCACTAATACAACATCACCTCTTGTAAGGATACATCTCCTTAGTTCTTAGAATCAAGACCGAGCATATGATTTACCAACATCAAATGAGGTTGCTGGGCTTTTTTATGGGATTGATGAGGACTCGGGCAACCATCGGGATATACTGGTTTATCCATGGAATTTAGAACCCTGTACTATATATTTCTTTCACCCAAAACGTTGAGCCTTACACTTCCCATTAATCTTGGTGTGCGGAGGCACGAATTCCATTTAAAGATCTATTATTTCACCTCTAATGGTGACCTTGCTCCATTTGGGATAGTTACTCAGAGGGAGCTTTATGCCTTCCAATTCCAGCAATGTCATTTTGTTGACTCTCTCATACTTAAGGGTGGTCGATTGTTCCAGGAGTATGCAGTTGATGCCTACTGTGTCACCCTTGAGTCACATTTTAGGTGGCTTAGGAGGGACAAAAATTTGTTCCATGTAGAACTACTTTGTAGCCTATAGAATGCAGTGAATGGAGGTGACACAAATGCATCTTTATATGGAAAATGAACCATTCTACCATCTTCATTCGTTGGTGGTCCAAGATACATGATTTAGAATTATCAGGATTGCATGGCATTAAGTTGTGTCATGGGTTATCTTGATTTATTCATTACCTTCACCTGAAACCCAAAATGGCCTGAAATTAGTCACTTTCTTGATCTCATTCTAGGCCAACCCACTGAGGATAGACCTGGGATCATTGACTGTGTTTTTATGATGAAACTTCAACAGTTTCAGAAAGTGTCATTGCAGGTAGTACACTTTCATTCACTTCTTAATATTCTCTGCCCTTATATGGATATGACATTTAAAATTATTGCTTACTGTAAAAATTTTGCTTTCAAAATTTTCATAGTTGAATTTTAAAAATATGGTGAGCAGAACATTGTTTATGATGATAGTGATGACCTTTGAGATGTTGTGCGTGCTCATGAAGAAAGTATGACAAAATTTGAGGCCTGGATGCATTGTAATTCACATGATGAACTTGGTAAAACATTGACGTATGTGCAATTCCCTGAATGGTACATATGGCATAGGTAGACAAAAAAGTGGAAACGTTGTCAAAGGGGTCATAGTGTTGGAAGATTATATTTTATTCACCCCACAGAAGGAGAGAAATTTTACCTTTGTATGCTCTTGAATGTCTTTAAGGGCCCATCATCATACATACAAATCAGGACTGTTAACGGAGTTTAGTATTATAGTTTTAAAGATGCTTGTTCTGCTTTGGGTCTTTTAGAAGGTGATGGGGAATGGTACCGGTGTATACGTGAAACGACGCATTGGGCTTCTAGAAATCAACTGAGGGAGTTATTTGTCACTTTCTTACTATTATGCAACATTGATGACCCATTGGACCTATGGACACAAAATGCTCAGTTATTGTCAGAAAACATCTTGCATCGAGAAAAGAGGATGTCAAACAACTCAAAAATAATTATGACTAATGTTGTGCAACAAAATTATGCACTTTATGAGATAAAGCAAGCACTTAATAGAGTTGGTCAAACATTACGGGAATTCAATCAAATGCCTTATCCTGAAATTGACCTTAGAATGATGGCCGACAATTCTTTACTTACCGAACAACTCAACTACGATAGATCTGGTTTGTCTATGGAACACGAGCAATTGGTAAGTCGCCTTAATGATAGCCAGTGACATATGTATTTGACACTGGTTAATGACATTGAATCATGTACTGGAGGCTTATTCTTTGTCCATGGTAGTGGAGGGACTAGTTGTTGGGTTTCGGGAGCCAAACAGCGCAGCGAAATTTAACCGAAACCCTCCAGGATCCAAGTGAAACGGGGAAAACCGTGTTCAAATATTTTCATACCTAATTTTCGGTTGAGATCTCTCACTCAACTGTAGAGTCGAATCACAAAACCTGAACAGTTGACGTGTTCAGGCTTTCTATGGTATCCACACGAGCCTCTCGGGATCACCATGCTTCCACCATGTCCCGGCAGATGCGTTTCTCTTGCGCTCGCAGTGCTAGTTTGCGTCCTCCAAGGAATTGCAAGAGAAGAGTGTGGTTGTCCTTTTTGGGAGGCTAGGGCAAGGAGACCTGCGAATTTCTCACTTAAAAGTTGTATTTATAGTGAGACTCAACTTCCAGGCCTAATGGGTTTCGAAGCCCTAATCCAATTGGGATTTAATTTCGGGCTTAATAATGGCTCAACTCTTGGGCCCATTATTAATACAAAATTAAAGTGAAACCATAACCCAAATAATTAGCCCATGCACTATAATGATCCAAATAGCTCTATGTGTGCGACCCAATAGGCTCTTACCACGTTGGCAATGATCATAAATCACATTTATGATCATAAGCAATGAGCGGTGTCTAGCAACACATCATTGCTACCCAAGTGACAAGATTGTCGATGATTCGACTAAACCTTTATGATCATCACCGATATATGCCATTGTCCCTTTGTCCAAGATATCAAGACTAAGCACGAGACATGGAATGTGTCACTCTCGTATAGCCCAATCTTTGGTTTCTTGATTACCGAGTAGACCAACTTAAACTGATGACATTGATATCATATATCAACTCATCCGAGCATGGCCATGCATTTTCTAAGTCTCACTCTATCAAGGGGCCCGAAGATATCACTCCTGTTACATAGGAGGGACAAATCCCATCTTGATCATACAAATCCCTCCGCATGATATGTGACATACCCAATGACCTCCTTCAAGTTCACTCAGTTACGAGCAACAAAGGAAAGTATCAAAGTATGTGACTCACATGTAGGGAACCTTGATGATCTTAGGTCGAAGGACTACATATACCATGATCACTATGAGAATCACTTATGACACTCATATAACGATCCATGTAGTGTTCTCATGGTGGGTCGGTCCAGTACACAAGTTCTCCAACTTGTACCCATATGTAGACTACATATCTCATATTAGTCTCCACATATGCTAGTCGTTATGTATTATTGCAACCCGCTCCACAATAATACTAGACCAGGGACGTTTAAGAATATCATTATTCTAGGGTTACAATTATGTTTGTTAAGTTACGCAGAAACAAAACAACAAACATAATTGCTGGATTAATGCCTTAATAAAATATCATGACTCAATGTGCAAAAAATACAATCATCTCATGATTGGCTTTTGGGCACAACACTAACAATCTCCCACTTGCACTAAAGCCAATCATCCATGTATCTAATACCGATGGACCTAGAATGGCTATCATGCTTTTGCTGCGTAAGGGGCTTTGTCAGCGGATCAGCAATGTTGCTATCTGTCGAAGTCCTGCATATCCTTACATCACCCCTCTCGATGATCTCCCTGATGAGATGATAGCGTCGAAGTATGTGTTTGGATCGCTGGTGAGATCGAGGTTCCTTAGCCTGTGCGATTGCTCCATTGTTGTCACAATAGAGCTCTATCGGGTCGGCAATGCTTGGAACCACTCCAAGTTCAGTGATGAACTTCTTGATCCAAACTGCCTCCTTCGCAGCATCAGAGGCGGCAATGTACTCAGATTCTGTTGTAGAGTCAGCTACTGTCTCTTGCTTTGAACTCTTCCAGCTGACAGCACCACCACCAATACAAAACACATAACCAGATTGCGATCTAAAATCATCCTTATCAGATTGGAAGCTTGGATCGGTGTAACCCCTTACAATGAGCTCATCTTCACCTCCAAAGACCAAGAATGCATCCTTAGTCCTTCGTAAGTACTTAAGGATGTTTTTAACAGTTGTCCAATGACTCTCACCGGGGTTCGATTGGTACCTACTTGTCATGCTCAAAGCATATGAGACATCGGGACGAGTACATATCATGGCATACATGATAGATCTAATTGCTGAGGCATATGGAATCTTACTCATGCGCTCTCTCTCCTAAGTTGTACTCGGACACTGAGATCTAGAAAGAGTGATACCATGTGACATGGGCAAGAATCCTTTCTTGGAATCTTGCATGCTAAACCTCTTTAGCACCTTGTCAATATATGTACTTTGACTTAGGCCAAGAAGCTTTCTAGATCTATCTCTATAGATCCTGATGCCTAACACATAGGCTGCTTCACCCAAGTCCTTCATAGAGAAACATTTCCTTAGCCAAGTCTTCACAGACTGTAGCATAGGAATGTCATTCCCGATGAGTAGTATGTCATCTACATACAACACCAAGAAGACAATAGCGCTCCCAATAACCTTCTTGTAGACACAAGGTTCATCTTCATTTTTGATAAAACCAAACTCTTTGATTGCATCATCAAAATGAAGATTCCAACTTCGAGAAGCTTGCTTCAGTCCATAAATGGACCTTTGCAACTTTCACACTTTATTGGCATTCTCAGGAGTGACAAAACCCTCAGGTTGTGTCACGTACACATCCTCAAGTAGCTTTCCATTTAGGAATGCAGTTTTGACATCCATTTGCCATATCTCATAATCATAGTGTGCAGCAATAGCAAACAAAATTTGGATGGATTTAAGCATAGCAACTGGTGAAAAAGTTTCATCATAGTCAATACCATGAATTTGCTTGAAACCTTTTGCAACCAATCGTCCCTTAAAGGTAATCACATTACCATCCATGTCAGTTTTCTTCTTGAAAACCCATTTGCACCCTATGGGTTTTACCCCTTCAGGTGGGTCAACCAAAGTCCATACTTGGTTTTCATACATGGATTCCATCTCGGATTTCATGGCCACTAGCCACTTCTCAGAGTCAGGCCCTGACATAGCTTGTTGGTAGGTTGTGGGCTCATCCTGATCCATGAGCATCACATCACCGGTGTGAGTCACGAGAAATCAATATCTCTCGGGCTCACGCCGAATCCTACCAGACCTACGTGGGCTCTGTGCTACAGGAACAGACTCTTGAACAACATCTTGTGGTGTCTGTTCAGGTTCCATTTCAGGTTCGATGTCTCCTTGTTGTTCTTGAATTTCTTCAAGTTCTACTTTCCTCCCACTAGTTCCTTTAGAGATAAACTCTTTCTCTAAAAAGACACCAGTTCGAGCAACAAACACTTTTTCCTCAGAAGGATTGTAGAAATAGTAACCCTTTGTTTCTTTGGGATACCCAACAAAAAGGCATTTTTAAGATTTGGGCCCTAGTTTGTCAGAGGATTGACGTTTCACATAAGCGTCACAGCCCCAAATCTTCATAAAAGACAAATTGGGACGCCTCCCACTCCATATCTCATATGGTGTCTTTTGAACCGATTTAGATGGAACTCGGTTTAGTGTAAAAGCGGCTGTCTCTAGAGCATGTCCCCAAAAGGAGTTTGGAAGGTCAGCTTGACTCATCATAGAGCGAACCATGTCTAACAGAGTTCGATTTCTCCTTTCAGATACACCATTCCATTGAGGTGTACCTGGTGGAGTGAGTTGTGATACTATACCACACTCCTTCAGATAGTCAAGGAATTCTCGATCCAAGTACTCTCCACCTCGATCTGATCGAAGCACTTTGATACTCTTCCCGAGTTGATTCTCTACTTCATTCTTGAATTCTTTGAACTTTTCAAAGGATTCTGACTTGTGTCTCATAAGATACACATAGCCATATCTGCTAAAGTCATCAGTGAAAGTAATGAAGTATTGGAAACCTCCTCTAGCTTGTGTAGACATAGGGCCACATACATCACTATGTATGAGTCCTAGTAAGTCATTAGCCCTTTCACTTTGCCCTGTGAATGGGGCTTTGGTCATCTTGCCCAACAAACATGACTCACATGTCTCATATGATTCAAAATCAAATGAGTCCAAGAGTCCATCCTTATGGAGCTTGGATATGCGGGTCTCATTTATATGGCCCAAGCGACAGTGCCAGAGATAGGTCGGGTTCGAATCATTTAATCTGACCTTCTTGGTATTCACATTATAGATTGGATCTTCGAGGTCTAGAACATACAACCCATTGCTAAGTTGAGCACTACCATAAAAGATTTCATTCAAATAAATAGAACAACATTTGTCCTTTATTATAAATGAAAAACCTTTCTTGTCCAAACAAGAAACAGAAATCAAATTTCTACTAATAGTAGGCACAAAGTAGCAGTTGTCTAATTCTAAAACTAATCCACTAGGTAAAGTGAGAACATAAGTCCCTACGGCTAAGGCAGCAACCCTTGCTCCATTTCCAACACGTAGGTCCACTTCACCTCGGGCCAATCTTCTACTTCTACTTAGATCCTGCACATTTGCACAAATGTGAGATCCACATCCAGTATCCAATACCCAAGATGAGGAAGTAGAAAAGTTAGCCTCTATAACAAAAATACCTGAAGTGGAAGTCTTACTTCCCTTTTCCTTAGCAAGTTCTTCAAGATAGAGCTTGCAATTGCGCTTCCAGTGTCCAGGTTGCTTACAATGGAAGCACTCCCCTTCCTTTGCCACACCACCCTTTGGTTTCAGTGCAGCTGAAGAAGAATTAGCATTGGACTTTCCATTAGCTTTATCCTTCTTCTTGTTGGCTTTTCCCTTTCCCTTGCCCTTTTGAACCATCAAAATGGGCTTAGCCTTCTTAAGGTTTTGCTCAGCAGTTCTCAACATGTTGAGCAATTCAGGGAGGGACTTGTCAAGGTCGTTCATGTTATAGTTCATGATGAACTGACTGTAGCTTTCAGGCAACGATTGCAAGACTACATCAATAGCCAACTCTTTCTGAAGAGCAAATCCCAAATTCTCAAGATTCTCAATGTACCCAATCATCTTGAGCACATGAGGACCCACGGGACTTCCCTCAGACATCTTGCACTGAAACAATGCCTTAGAGGTCTCAAACCTCTCATGCCTAGCTTGCTCTTGGAAAAGCATTTTGAGATGTTCGATCATATCGAATGCCCCCATGTTCTCATGTTGCTTCTGAAGCTCAGATTCCATGGTAATAAGCATGAGGCATGCAACATCCAAAGCATCATCAGAATGCCTCTTGTGAGCATCCCTTTCAGCTCTTGGAGCAGTGGCAGCAGGCTCATTTGGAATGGGCTGCTCTAGGACATAAGCCTTTCTCTCTTGTTTGAGGACTATCCTCAAGTTTCGGTACCATTTGAGAAAGTTGGTCCCATTCAGTTTTTCCTTCTCAAGGATCGATCGCAACGAAAGTGTCGATGTGTTTTGTGCCATGGTTATCTACAACAGTAAATATGCAGTGTAAGAGTCATGTATTTTAATTCATTTAATAAGGACTTTTATTAAACGATACTCCCACTATTTTCCTCAAAATAATAACCCTCGATATTATTTCGGAACACCTCGGCGCTAAGGTATTCTAGTGGGCCAAGATCCATATTTGACCACAACCTGAGTCAGCTTTGGCTTTTCTCTCAAGTTACAGCTATTTAGGTAGGCAACTCCTTGCCAATTGCATCTTATGCAACTCTTGGATAGTTGGGTGAACAACACTTGTCCAAGCTCATCTCATGAGCTTAAGCCCAACTCTATGCCTCTAAGTCCCTAATCCTATTAGGATGACTTAGTTAAGTCGGACCCAAAGTTAGCAATTTGGATATCACTATTATCCCATCGCGCCTTACCAAGATGAACATAGGTGCTTTGCTTTGGCAAACCCACCTAATGTTGATGCAAAGTCTTGACGAGTGCCAACATTTGGAAGGCATCACATTTTCATTCATACCTAATTTTTAATTGTTTGATCCAAATGAAATTAGGTAAACCGGGTGTTCATCTTTTCGGTTGAGATCTCTCACTCAACTGTAGAGTCGAATCACAAAACCTGAACAGTTGACGTGTTCAAGCTCTCTATGGTATCCACACGAGCCTCTCGGGATCACCACACTTCCACCACGTCCCGGCAGATGCATTTCTCTTGCGCTCGCAGTGCTAGCTTGCGTCCTCCAAGGAATTGCAAGAGAAGAGTGTGGCTGTCCTTTTGGGAGGCTAGGGCAAGGAGACCTGCGAATTTCTCACTTAAAAGTTGTATTTATAGTGAGACTCAACTTCTAGGCCTAATGGGTTTCAAAGCCCTAATCCAATTAGGATTTAATTTCGGGCTTAATAATGGCTCAACTCTTGGGCCCATTATTAATATGAAATTAAAGTGAAACCATAACCCAAATAATTAGCCCATGCACTCTAATGATCCAAATAGCTCTATGTGTGCGACCCAATAGGCTCTTGCCATGTTGGCAATGATCATAAATCACATTTATGATCATAAGCAATGAGCGGTGTCTAGCAACACATCATTGCTACCCAAGTGACAAGATTGTCGGTGAATCGACTAAACCTTTATGATCATCACCGATATATGCCATTGTCCCTTTGTCCAAGATATCAAGACTAAGCACGAGACATGGAATGTGTCACTCTCGTATAGCCCAATCTTTGGTTTCTTGATTATCGAGTAGACCAACTTAAACTGATGACATTGATATCATATATCAACTCATCCGAGCATGGCCATGCATTTTCTAAGTCTCACTTTATCAAGGGGTCCAAAGATATCACTCTTGTTACATAGGAGGGAAAAATCCCATCTTGATCATGCAAATCCCTGTGCATGATATGTGACATACCTAATGACCTCCTTCAAGTTCACTCAGTTACGAGCAACAACGGAAAGTATCAAAGTATGTGACTCACATGTAAGGAACCTTGATGATCTTAAGTCGAAGGACTACATATAGCATGATCACTATGAGAATCACTTATGACACTCATATAACGATCCATGTAGTGTTCTCATAGTGGGTCGGTCCAGTACACAAGTTCTCCAACTTGTACCCATATGTAGACTACATATCTCATATTAGTCTCCACATATGCTAGTCGTTATGTATTGTTGCAACCCGCTCCACAATAATACTAGACCAAGGACGTTTAAGAATATCATTATTCTAGGGTTACGATTATGTTTGTTAAGTTACGCAGGAACAAAACAACAAACATAATTGATGGATTAATGCCTTAATAAAATATCATGACTCAATGTGCAAAAATACAATCATCTCATGATTGGCTTTTGAGCACAACACTAACACTAGTAAGACATTTTTATGGCTCACAGTTATCTCGAAGCTACGGTCTTCAAGGAAAATTGTTTTACCTATTGCATCTTCTGAAATAGCAACACTCATTTTACCGGGAGGAACCACAACACATTTGCACCTTAAAATACCCATTCCTACTGAGGATACATCCATATGCAACATCAAGCGATCAACACCATTGGCTTAGCTAATTTCCAATACAAGCATGCTGATTTAGGACAAAGCGCCCGTGGCACATAGGCACAAATTTGAGGGTGTTGATCGTAGCTTTTCGAGACATCATGACTATGGGTGATCTTACTGCCAGGAGGAAGGTATTTGGGGGTATACCGGTTGTTTTGGGATGAGACTTTAGGTAGATTTTACCAATTATTTCTCACAGCAGTCGCGCTCATATTGTACGTTCGTTGATCCTCTCATCGCCACTCTAGGCTCACTACAATATCTTCACTCTTACGGAGAATATGTGACTGCACAATTCTTCATCACCATCTGTCTCTTTATTCAATGACTAGATCATGAGAATGGGGGAAGGTTCACTTCCAGCGTGGTGAATGTCAGAGGATGAAAAGGAACCTACCTAGATCAATATTCCTCATGATTTCTTAATTCCTTTATCTGCAGATCCACTTGGTGACATTATTGCATCTACATATTCAGATTTGGTTACACGGTATCAGGATCTAGGCTACTTGATAGAGCGCACTATACTGTCCTCCACATTGTCGATAAGGTCAATGATCATATCATGAGTCTTCTCCTCGGTCAAATACACACAGTCCTCAGTGCTGATAAAGTTTCCCCAATATCTGATAATTTTGAAACCTACTCAGCTTTATATCCTACTAAGTACCTTAACACCTTCAAATTTTCTAGTTTCCCAAACCATGAACTGCGCTTGAAGCCTGGTGTCCTAGTTATGTTGCTTCGCAATTTGAACCAATCAATCAGTTTATACATTGGTACTCGATTAGTTGTGACACTGTTGGTTGAAAGGGTGATTGAAGTTGAAATTGGCACCAGTTTGGATTCAGGTCATCGATTTTTCATACCTCATGTGGAAATGGTCCCTTTTGATACCGACCTGCCATTCCTATTCTGTAGGAGGCAGTTCCCACTTAAAGTGTGTTTCACAATGACCATAAATAAAAGCCAGGGATAAACATTCAATTATGTCAGCTTGTATCTTCCACAGCCAATTTTTACCCATGGTCACCTTTATGTCATTGCATCTTGTGTTACGTTTCCGTTAGGTTTTCATGTCATGTTGGAAGGAGGTGACCCTTCTTGCTGTTCATCAACCCGCAACATTTTCTACTACGAAGTCTTTCAACGTTTACATCAGTTCATGTTATAGGTCTACTATTTACATCAGATCATGTTATAGGTCTACTATGTATTTTCTTTCATTCTACTGTCACAATGATGCAATATTTCCTCCTCATTTTATTACTTACTCATAATCTATGATATCTATATTATGTACTCCCTCCTTACTAGTAATACATTTTCAGGTGAGACATTAGATAACATTTATCATTCAATTGAGTCCACTGAGTTACAGATGGACAATTAAGGTGCGCATAACTCGTATGTGGAATGTGTTGGGTTTCGGGAGCCGAACATCGCAGCGGAATTTAACCGAAACCCTCCAGGATCCAAGTGAAACGGGTAAACCGGGTGTTCGAAAATTTTCATACCTAATTTTCGGTTGAGATCTCTCACTCAACTGTAGAGTCAAATCACAAAACCTGAAAATTGACGTGTTCAAGCTCTTTATGGTATCCACACGAGCCTCTCGGGATCACCACGCTTCCACCACATCCCGGTAGATGCGTTTCTCTTGCGCTCACAGTGCTAGCTTGCATCCTCTAAGGAATTGCAAGAGAAGAGTGCGACTGTCCTTTTGGGAGGCTAGGGCAAGGAGACCTGCGAATTTCTCACTTAAAAGTTGTATTTATAGTGAGACTCAACTTCCAGGCCTAATGGGTTTCAAAGCCCTAATCCAATTAGGATTTAATTTCGGGTTAATAATGGCTCAACTATTGGGCCCATTATTAATATGAAATTAAAGTGAAACCATAACCCAAATAATTAGCCCATGCACTCTAATGATCCAAATTACTCTATGTGTGCGACCCAATAGGCTCTTATCACGTTGGCAATGATCATAAATCACATTTATGATCATAAGCAATGAGCGGTGTCTAGCAACACATCATTGCTACCCAAGTGACAAGATTGTCGATGATTCGACTATACCTTTATGATCATCACCGATATATGCCATTGTCCCTTTGTCCAAGATATCAAGACTAAGCACGAGACATGGAATGTGTCACTCTCGTATAGCCCAATCTTTGGTTTCTTGATTACCGAGTAGACCAACTTAAACTGATGACATTGATATCATATATCAACTCATCCGAGCATGGCCATGCATTTTCTAAGTCTCACTCTATCAAGGGGCCCGAAGATATCACTCCCGTTACATAGGAGGGACAAATCCCATCTTGATCATACAAATCCCTCCGCATGATATGTGACATACCCAATGACCTCCTTCAAGTTCACTCAGTTACGAGCAACAAAGGAAAGTATCAAAGTATGTGACTCACATGTAGGGAACCTTGATGATCTTAGGTCGAAGGACTACATATACCATGATCACTATGAGAATCACTTATGACACTCATATAACGATCCATGTAGTGTTCTCATGGTGGGTCGGTCCAGTACACAAGTTCTCCAACTTGTACCCATATGTAGACTACATATCTCATATTAGTCTCCACATATGCTAGTCGTTATGTATTATCGCAACCCGCTCCACAATAATACTAGACCAGGGACTTTTAAGAATATCATTATTCTAGGGTTACAATTATGTTTGTTAAGTTACGCAGGAACAAAACAACAAACATAATTGCTGGATTAATGCCTTAATAAAATATCATGACTCAATGTGCAAAAATACAATCATCTCATGATTGGCTTTTGGGCACAACACTAACAGAATGCTATCAACATTAACACTTTTGAATCATATGGGACAGCAATGATACTACTTGATGAGAAGGTATGCTACCTATTGGTGTCTTTATTCTTCTACTTATAATTGTTTAAAAGTTTATCATTACCTTCAATTTGTTTCAAATTCTCTAATTGTCACCTTCTATTGTCTCCCTATAATGTTAGAATGATCATATCCACATGGCTTATAAGTTTATTGCTCCTATGTTTAACTCATTGCTCCAAGAAGGCAATGTATAATGATTCACAACTTCAGCCTTGATCAAGTTGACCTAGGGTACAGGCCTGTGACAAATGAATATAGAATTCACTTTTATGCGAACAGACGAGTTACTCTATTTTCCATAGCTGTACCACAAATACCTTGGCACAAGTTTGAGTTTGTGCCTTTCGATCAAATCTTGTCACGCTATCCAACCAATGTGCAGCTATGTGGTAAGTTTATGCTATTTTTTTTTGTAAATTTGTTAACTTTCTATGCATCTTATACTAACCCTTAAATCATATTTCATGCATTTGTAGATGTTGTTAGAAAGCTTACTCAACTGGGCCAACTGACATATGCAAGAAGAAAAGATGGGGCTATCACAAAACAACACATAATCCAACTACAAAATTTAAGGTACCTCCTCAAACTCCACCTACATTCATTTATTCCATTAACTTTGTCATGCAATTAATATACATGATCTTCTATAATATTTCAGTGGATCAAGTATGGAAATTATTTTTTCTGGAGATCAGGCCTACTTACTCGATTATGACTCATTAAAGAACTCATCAACCCATACAATTCTTGTGATCACTTAGACTTTCGTTAAAACATGTCTCAGTAAACTATTTAAATCACTCTACTCAAACTTTCAGTTACACATTGTTCTTCTTTCTTACTACATTTGATACATATACAGGGAACTATAATTTGTCTTCTACTTCGGGGACAAAAGTTTATGTTAATCTTGAAGTGAATGAAGTACGCGAGTTCCTTCAATCGTAAGACTCTTTTCTGTAATAACTTCCTTCCCATTTAGCATTACTTACTTTGTATTCTTATTTGGCACAATTGAGTAATATACTTATATAATCATTCTTCCACGTTAGACCATCAGTTGGACATTCTATCGTGGCTGAGTATGCTCCTCCTATACTACCATAGCACCCACACCCTCGACTGCTTTATGATCGTCATAGGGCCATAGCACTTATTAGGGAACTTTTATCCAGTGGCCCCTAGTTGGTGAGTACAAATTTCCTAGTTACTTCACAATTAAACTAACCACCACCTTTTTTTATCACCATCTGACAAAATCTCCCATACTATTCTTACAGGACAATACATACACATGTCGTGCAATGGTTACATAGGTCATAAGTGAACGTGGTTGGGCATATCAAGCATGCAAGAAGTGTTGCTGAAAGGTTGAACCAATTGGCCTAACATTTATTTGTTATACCTGCAACATAGTCAACCGTACACCACTTTTACGACAAATCTACATAATTACTCCAATCTCTTCCAATCATTTTTCCTAGAATTTGCCAATGTCTAACTATTTCACATAAATTTCATTCAGTTATAAAGTGATTGTGAAGGTTTTTGATGCTACTGATACTACTTTCTTCACAATACTTGACACTGTTGCTACAAAGTTCTTCGGTTGCTCAGCAACTTCTCTGCAAACACTCTTTCAATCAGTTAATTCCCACATCTCTACCATGTTATTTATTTCCTTATCATTTATACTATATAGTGCTAATACCATGCTATCTTCTCCCTTCTAACTTATCACACTCTACACAGGACAATGGCCAAACAAGAGTTGAAGAAAAGTTCCAATAGTCCGTCAATCGTGACCTCATTTTTTAAATTGAACTCACTTCTTTCAGCTTCCAGAACAAGGATGCACCTTTGACTATTAAACATTTTTAGAGTGTTGACCCTAAATAGGAAGTACTTGCCTTTAGGTTGAAGGAATGCCTTGTACGGTCATATTTTATTCCTCCCATTTCGTACTTTACACACAAATCTTACCCATTCATTCTTCCACCTAACCATTCCATTCATTTACTAGGTACCTCGGCTATCAACTGAGTCTCCATTCTCCTGTTGGCCAAATCTCCCGCCAAACAGAACCACTACCTCATGGATGCGAAGTCAACTCTTGCCAGGGTTTGTTTTTAATTTATGAACCTTTTTTTACTCATTCATTAGAACACATATCACACTATCCTTTACTTATGATATTGCAGATAGACCAGTTAGTCAACCAGTTCCCCTCCTCAAATGTCATCTTCTTGTACATTTTCTACAACTGATGTTGAAGTAGCAAATATCTTGTATGTATAGTATTCCTTTTTTGCTTCATCTTCTATGCTCCTATTTCTCTCTTTCCCTTTACTAAATGTTTGCACTGGCTGGACTTCCATAACAACCCACGTCTTATGCATGCTCGACATTTAGAATTCCCCTTTCATGCATAGTTACTTGCTGTTCATGAATTGTCATGCCCAAACTTGCCCTTGGCCCATTCGGGCTTGATTACTTAAACACACAGCGGAAATTTTCATACAGAAGGGGCATTTAATAATACTTAACAAAACATATGGCACGACCCCAGGATACTTATCGGTACTAGCTTATTAAGTTCTTATTTAATAAAGGTGAAGTTTGGGTGCTCCCAGAAACAAGCTAGTACCTATGTGGAATTTTTAGTGTTCATTTCATGATCTTTATCATACTTAGCCAAGTACATGTATGGCAACCAAAACACCATATCCATATTTTGAAAACTTGTTTATGGACTCATGTCTTGCATACTCTTATATGTCTTAGAAACAAGCATATTGCATGGCACATAATCAATCATAGGCCTCTTCCAGTATTTTCTCCATTTGTGCACATAATATCATAGGCATCACTTCACATACTTAATTCACCCAAAAGTACATATAACTATTACATGCACTTAATGTCCTTTGATGCCATTTTAACATATATGTGACCAATTCCATACAATTCCAAGTTCACTTGCAATTTCTCCTTAGGTGCACATACAAGGCCGAATGTTGCATGCTTCATTATTGAACATATCTTTATGGACATGCAATTATGTTGGTACTTAACATGAGAGCTCATTTGAATTTGATCATAAACATCTTATCTTTCATACTTGCATATCATTCTTGGCACATGCCAAGCACATGGTAAAAATCACCAAGCATGCAAAAACATACCATAGTCAGTGAGTCCATATTTACAAGTCATAAAAATTGTGTTATACTAAAAGTAAACAAAATTAATTAAAACTTAGCTAGGATATCCAAAAGCATGATACATGGCAACCAACTTATAATATCATGGAACACATTCCACCTTAATAGACCTTGTTCCTACAACTTCTAGACTCCATAAGCCTGCACAAGGAAGTCCACACCATTAGCTTGACTCACAAGCAATCTATACCATAAGAGACACTTAGAATATATATATGAATATTTTTTAGCAATACCGTACACATACCCAACCCTTAACACAACAGAAAGAGTATTCCAATACTCTTAGCTTGATCTTTTAAGCAATCCTTTTCCTACAAAAGTAGATGAGGGCGGGTGAGTTATAAAACTCAGTAAGGAATCCGGTGGCATCCAATGCCTAACTTAGTGAGGTATTTCTTATGGCTTCCAAAGCCAACTTATGGCCTCCAAGGCCTAACATATGGCTTCCAAAGCCTAACTTATGCCAAGAACGTAATGGCAATTATTCCATGTTCCTGCAAAGAAAACACTAAGACAAAGAAAACACAAGATACATACATATAACAATAATAATCATAATCGGGGGTTAGCATGCACAACCAAAACAGAGAAGCACACAAACACACACATCACTTAACACCATTCCGGATGGGCAGAGCAAGTATAAACATTACACACAATTTTGGTTGACCTTCTTTATCTTATACCGCATTGAGCTCCTTAGCTTGGGAATTGAGTTGGCCAAACTCAATTCCTAGTCATAATGCTTGCACAGAACTCATGAGTAAACAGAGTTGCCGAAGCAATGATACTTAGCCCACTTAGCACTATGTGCCCGAATACTCACAAAGTGAGTATAAGAAATCCTCACACAGAATTGTCGAAGCAACAACTTAGCCCTTTTATGCACTCCTAGGATCATATGGTTCTTTGACCATCACCTAAGGGCCCGAATACTCACAAACAAAATCATGGAATAAAGCGAGTATAGGAAATCCTTACCATACTCTTAGTAACCTTTGCTCAATTCCTTTGCCTTTCCTTGCTTTATTGTTGTTAAAACTTGTCTTTTCCTTAATGGACCTATAAAGCCCAAAACACTAACAAGTTATTTACTTGCTTTTCATTAACTTAAAAACCATAATTTACCAAGAATACTTGGTGTAACTTACATAACCTCAACTTAAGGAGGTAAGACCCAATTTAGCCATTCTTTGTACTTAGGCCCAAATTAGCCTTTCTTGTATTTAGGCCCAAATGAACTTAGGAGCCACATGGGCACAAATGAACTTAGGAGCCACTTAGGCCCAAATGAACTTAGGAGCCATATAGGCCCAAATAAACTTAGGAGCCACTTAGGCCCAAATTAACTTACATATACCAAGAACACTTGGTTTTAACTTAAAGAATTCAAAATGAATCCTTGGCTGAATTTATGCTTTATTCTTCCTTCGCATCTTAGTTCCATATATCTCTAGGAACACATAAATACCAAGAACACTTGGTTAACATACACAATCACCAAAAACAACACATGGCCGAATATTTATTGATTTTCTTAGCTTACAAAACTTACTCTTTTTACAACCAACTTTTTGGTTATTGCCATGAACATCCATAAGAGCTTGTTTAGTGCCAAGAACACTTGGTTTAAGCTCACTGATGCCAAGATAAAGGCTTGGCCAAATTTATACCCTTGCCCTTCATTCATCCTTTACTTGTTTTTCTTGCTAAGGATGACATAAAAGCTCAAAAGTACCAAGAACACTTGGTTTAGAGCTTCACAATGCCAAGAACATACTTGGCCAAATTTTCTTCTTTGCTTGGAAACCTTCAGTTGATCTTTGCTTTGTAGGCTTCTAACACTTCATAAACACCAAGAATACTTGGTTTATCTTCCAAAAAGTTCAAACATGAACTTGGCCGAATTTCTTCAAAATGGTAGCATGGCTGGAATTTCTACTTGATTTTTCTTCGATATCTCACTTGATTTCTTGCTTTGGATGGCTTTGCAAGCTTAAGAATACCAAGAAAACTTGGTTGAACTTCATGGCTGCCAATAATATATCATGGCCAAATTTTAGAGGAGAAGAAAGAGTTAGAAGCTTAAGAAAAGAACATGGCCAAATTTTGATGAAAGAAAGAGAGAGTTTGGATTGTGTTTTGAGTGTTTAAGTGTGAGAGAAGATAATAATGAATGGTGAGCAAGAGTGGCTGGCCATGAGGAGGTAAATGAAGTGAATAATGTGCTTGGAATGAGTGGGAGACAAGATTAAAAGAAAAGAAGACTAATTGGAAGACTTTTGGGTAAGTTTGGTAGAAATAGTCAAAAGTAGGTGAAGAAAGAATCCAAGGTGATGACTAAGGGTGGGAGGTGGATTAAAATAATGGGATTTGGAGGGAGGTGACATAAAATATAGGAAAATGGAGGGGAATGGCCGGCCATAGCATCCTAGGCCATTAAAATGGCCTAATTCCCCCTTTAGTCCTCCATATTTTTGATTTTGGGCAATTGAGCCCAACCACTAAAAATCCCTTTATGCAATTGAGTTTCTTAACTTTAAATTCCACCATTTCATCACTGATATTCTTGGCCTAAGCCAAGCTTAATTTCAAGGGTGTTCAACACTTACATAAACCTAATTCCTCACCTAAATAATGTCTCCCGAGCTCAATGAGCTTAATTCCCTTTTTGAAAAATTTTCTGAGCCATTTTTATCTCCATAATCCGAGACTTAAATACTCGGGATTTTCAGGGCATTACATGAACTGTAACCACAAATACTATTTCCATATATCTTACAATTTATTTTACCATCACTTTATTACTGAGTAAATGTTTACTTCTTCCCTCATCCTGATACGAATAGGTTATTTCTCCTTGAAGATTGTGACGTTGCTACTGAGTTCCCAAACCTGAACTAGAATTTGAGTGTATGATCTCAGATCTTAGAATGTCAGAACTAATCCAATCTTCTAAGATAACACTGACTTCCCCTCCTTTGCACATGATGTAATCTTCACATTACATTTTTTTCTTGAAACTTAATGTTTAAGTTCTTCTCTATATATTTTGAGCGTAACACACACTTTTATATGACCAACTATTCTTTCCGTTACATGGGTTATGAAACTAGTTGCTTAGTAATGGACTCAAACTAGTGCTGTCGTAACTCTAAACTAGTTACCACATCGCAACAAACATACACACATACAAGTTTAAGGTTATAGTTGCAAGATCTGGAGTGGTCCTTGCTTTGGCTAAGATGCTCAACCAACTTCTTCCCGCAAATAAGTACGCCAAAGTCACCCACAGCTCACTGCATTACTAAAAGCCCTTCAGAGTTAAAAATAGGCTTGCATTAATATTATCATAGAAATAACCATTGCAAGTTACAGAATATGCACAAACCTGCAAGCCTAAATGTAAGAGATACTGCCAACTATGATTAGCAATTATTTTGTTCATTATCTGCATCAAAACACTAAGGATGAGCTTCGTAAGAAACTCAGAAAGGAAATACTAACTAGAAATCTAGTCACAATAGCACATATTCATCCAATCAAGTATATGAAATCTAAATAAGTTGAAAATTTAGTTTATAGCTTATTGAAAGTGTTACTGTGATTGTGCATGAGAATGAACTTAAAAAAGGCTTAGCTAGTGGCTTCCATGTGCTCTCCCCATTTGGCTTGAGCCAAAGCACTTCGTCCATGACAAATTGGAAATTGGTTAGGATTCACAGCCTTACAGGTACCTAAAAATTGGTGGACATAACAAATGCCCACAAAAACCCCTAACTTGAAGAACCATCGCAACCAAAACCATGAAATCTATGCATTGAAAATCAAAACCCATGAATAATTTTTAGTGGTACCAGTATGTTCTTTATTTAACACCAAACCTAATCTCCACTAGGCAGCATAAACATACTTATGACCAAATTTCTCATTCAAAACCTAAATTCTTAACATGAATTAACATGGAGAAAGAAGCCTAACTTGAATCTTATTGTGAAAGCGATTAAAAGTGAAAGAAAGAGAATCATACTGAAAGGAATAACACTAGAAGCAGATGCCAAGATTCCCATATCAGTATGGCCAGAGAGCCGAAAAAGGAAAAACAATTCATGAATCTCTTTATCCATGATACGAAAATGAATGCAAATTCACAACAACAAAAGCCCCCACTCATCAGCACACGCATGCACACGGGAATCTAACTAATTTTAACCCCCTAAAAAACTAGCTAGTTAAAAAATTATTGCCGAAAGTGGAGTTGGTAGAGACATGAACATCGTGTATTGCTGAATCGTGGGCAATTTTGATCCTAATCGTAAGTGAACTAGATGTAGGAGGGTCGCCATTGCCATCATGATTGTTTCTTTGTTGAACCAACATGCCACTAGATCTGACCTCAAAAATTGATTCATTGGACCTTGTCACCAGAATTTTTCATCTCATGAGGAATACAGTGCTACACAAAGACTATTACTAGTTCCTAAGGGATTAACTGTAAGTATGCATGATATGAGTAAGAGAGAATAAGTAAGGCAATTGAAATGATAATAATAGCAGTAAGCAAGTAACATTGATGGCAATAAATAAGACTAACAAAAGCAACAACAATGACTGTGATTGGAGACTGTCCTCCTTGGTGTAAATACACCAACTAACACTGTTAGTGTTACTAACGGCCCTAAGCCTTTAACACGTATTCAAATCAGCAAGGTAAGCACAAATATTAAGGGGTAAACATAGCAATTACTATTTTAGAATTTGTTTTTCATACAAAAACCTTCCAAAAAGCCACAAGCCTAGGTTGTTGTAAATACCCACATTTGTCATTTGTTTATCGATTCAAAATCCCAGAAGTGGAGGATTCTTGCTGGAAACACACAAAATTAACCATGTTTGAAGGCACAAACAGTTGGGGGAGGCATCAATTAGGGTGAATAGGAACGCAAAACAGGCAGACAAGTTTAATCAGCATTGCTGAAAGAGGACAGAGAACGAGACTGTTCACTAGAGAAGAAGGTGCGTTCGAGTTCTAGAAACAAGGGGTTGTTGTTTTTGGATTTGTGTTATTCTGTGGGTTGTTTGGTTTGGATTTATTGGGTGATGGTTTATTTGTTAAGGGTCCGTGTGTTAGGAATTTTATTATGTGAATATAGAGTTTGGTTGTGTGTAACCGATGGTGTAGTGATGACTGGGTATGAAAGAAGTATGTATGTTTATGTATGGGAATTGTATTAATTTGGTGTTGATGTGTTTTTGTTGTGGGTGTGGTATTGTTAATTACTGAGTTGGGTGGATGTGGAGTTTAGTTGTGTGTCCTTGACATAGTTATGTATGTTTGTAAAATGTGTGTGTGAATGAATGGTTGTGTATGTTGATTGTATAATTCTGGCTTTATTGTAAGTGTTTTAGTTGTGGACTGGTAGTGGCAGTAACTGAGTTGTGTGAAAGTGGGTAACAGGTGTGTGTGATTGAGGTAGAAATGTATGGATGTGTTAATGTATGGTAGTGGTAACAGTTTGTATGGTTTGGATAGAAGGTTGTATTTTTCTAATGTAGTTTGCTCCTGGTAGTCGTTTGTGTTCGACTATAAATGTTTTGTATGTTTTGGGTTGTAAGGGTGAGTTTGTATTTGTCAGTTGGGAGTTATTCTGTCAATGTTTTGTGTGATTCGATACTTGGTATGTTTGTTGGGTCGTTGTGCTATTCTGTTAGCATTTTATATGGTTTGGATGTATTTGGTATATGGGAGTGAGAAGTGTTAGTTACTCAGTTAGGTTAAAGTGGCATTCTGTTGTGTGTTTTTTAGATATTGATGCATTGTTTTGGTGACAAAATGATGTTAGTTATGGTCAGTTGTGTATAGTTCTGGTTGATGTTTGTATTATAATGATTTTGTGTGGTTTATTATGGGGGTGTTTTAGTTGACAGAGATATTATTAAAATGATTGTATTTTAGTTGTGGATGACTTGTGTGATTCAATTAACGGTTTGTATGTTTCTACCGAATGATTGAATGTGACATTCTAACGTGTGTCCGTGTGATAGTAAACGATTGAATGTGACGTTCTGATGTGTGTCCGTGTGACAGTAATGGATTGTTCTGAGTAAACGTTGTATAATTTTTTAAAGTGTTAGCAAGTTGAATACTGAAAACATCAGAAAAATAATGTATTAGCAAGTTGAATACTGAAAACATCAGATAAATACATCCATTCATCATAACCATACATGTACTAGATAGATACAATATCAGTTCCATAATAATACAAACAAATAACAAAAAACACATAAAAAAATTGACAACTACCTGCATTGGGAAAAACATCAGCCCCATCACCATCACCCAGATTTCCACCATTACTGTCACCATTCCTTTCCTCTATGTCATCATACCATTTTGATTATAACAATTTATATAAGTTCCAAAATAATACAATCACACAATAGTTTGATACGTAACACAATAGTTCCAAAAAACCTTCCAACTCATTAGTTAGCACAACAGTCTCGCCACCAACACCAAAACCTTCACCACTACAATCGTCATCCCCTTCCTCTTTGTCAACGTATTGTTCTAATTCCTCGATGCGGCCTTCATCACATGGTGTTTCATTCAAATCAACCAACATGCTCTTCCGATTTTGTTGTCTCCCCAATTAAACCCGTAAGCAAGCACTTCTTCTGGAATATGAAAAAACTGAGAGAAGATGCAGACTGACAGTGGAGATAAAAAAAACACGCAAAAATTGAAGTCAATTAAGAAAGAACTACAATTATGTTACTCTGATTGCTATTTATCATTATTATAGTAAGCTGACACATTTTAGTCAATTACGCAGGTTCCCATAGCTATAAACCCAAACTTGCCTTATTTAAATTAAAAACAAATGGAGTCTAATGCCAATTAACTGGGTGCAATTGCACCGAGGAGCATGTCAGACTGGGTGACAATGACTCAAACAAAACGGAAACAAAGATCTAAAACAACCTCTTTAGGTAATGAGTATTGTTTCATCAATGACTAGCTACATGTTCAAAGCATCATAAAGTGATGGTTTGCTGATATGATCATATTTAGTTATTTTTCTATGGGTTTTTTTCTCTTGTATTTGTTTTGTCTTTTGATGTGTTTTTGCTAGGATATGGTGCTGAATTTGTTCATATTTTGTTTTTAGGTCATATTTTAGCTTCATTTGAGCTAGAAAGGATTTTTGGTGGAATTTTGGAGATAAATTGCAAGATTTTAGAAAAATTTTGGAGCTTACAGGCCCTTATACATGCCCATGTTCCAAACTATGTTGAATTGAGAGAGATTTTAACTTCTAGCTGTGTAACACAACTTACTGCATGGTCGTGTTTAAGCTAGTGTTTGTCTTTATTTTAAAGGTTTTCAAGTTAATTCAAAACAGAAGAGAGGACAGACGAAAAGAGGCAAAAAATACACAAAAAAAGAATGTTTTTCATGGAGGAAGGCTGCAGGAGACAGTTCTAATAATTAACACTGTTTTATGATGTTGGATCAAAGATTTCTTGGAGAAGAAGACATTCAGCCACGAATTATTCTTTTCTTAGTTTTATTTTAATTCTTTGGTGTTTATTTTATGGCATTATGAGTTAGACTTTTCCTACTCATGCTTATAGTAGATAAACCCTAGGATTATTTTGTGATTGTGATTATTTCTAGTTTGATATGATTATGTATGTTTCTTGTGATTTATCTAATATGCTTTGTTCGATTGATTAATAGTAGTCAGCCTATTAATTCAATGTGGGATTATGAATATGCATCAGGTAGTATCTGGTATATTTGTTGTGGATTATCATTGGATAAAAAGGGATAGTATCGTAACTGGGAGTAATAGGTGTTATATAATACCTCTAGACTAGGGTGAAACCTAGTGGTCAGTCTTAGGACATTAATGCAATCTTAAGCAGCACAGTAGGATTAAACGCCTTATTGGTGACTTAAGAATAAGGTTAGTGTAACGGGAATAATAAAGAGCTAATCTACATTAGGTAGTAGTCCATGGTCCAAGTTAATCACAATCCTGTTAAACTAGAATAAAAGCAACAGAAGGGTAGTTCTAGGGGGATTCAATTCTAAGTATGAGGTTTTTATTCGTTCATTGTCATAACTATTTCTCTGCTGCCATTTGTTAGCTAGTAGTTTATTTTACTACATTAGTTTAATTTAGTTAGTCATAGTAGTTAGTTAAACAAATCCTTTTAATTGCCGGTTAAATAATATGGGTGATGTTGAGTGCAAATAGATAACCTTTGTTCATAAGGAAAAGGTTTGTTGGGAACTATGAAGGCACCATTCCCTTAAATAACTCCCTTAGCTACCTTTAGACTAAACAAGCCTCCACACCTTTGACCACTAATGGCCAAAGGGCTAAAGCCCTCATTGGCTTTGTGAAATCTGCCTTAGTGTTGTAAGACCAAGAGAGCCTAACTCTGGGGCACCTTGGCAGGAAAGGAACCTGGATAAGGTTGGAGACTTTGGAATATGGAGGCTACGACCTCAGATATACTCATATGCTAAGGTCTTTGAACCCTTTAGGGAACATACAAACTCAGCTTTCCATCCCCTCAGAAAGACTTTAGCAGAACCATATTGAGGTCCTACTAAGGACCTCTAACATGACCGTTGTAGCTGTACTGTAGGAAAAATGTCTAGGGCCATGTTAGAAAGTCAGGTGATAGGGGGCATCCTAGGGAATTCCAAATCTAGTTGGACACGTAACCAACCTTATCCCAGAAATCATTGAACTACCATGACCCATTCTCACCTATATATATGAGTGACTTCCCCACAGTTGAGTTAACCCTTACTGTCTTTACTCTTTTGTGCTCGCCTTCTCTTATTTCTCCATATCTTTTGCTTGACTTAAGCGTTGGAGGATCCCCTTGGAAACACTCTGAGGATCTTTTTTAGCTCACTCTTCTGATATTTTAGGCCATCTCCACTAGATGCCGATCAGACCAACATTATTTATGTCAACCTCATACATTGGAGACGACGAGGGCATTATTTGGTATCATTTGTGGGACCTACCCACACATCGCCATGGTAAGCACTTGTAGCTTAAAAGACAAGGGGCTCTTGGACCATCAGGGTAAGAAAAATTCCCCACCTATGAGGTCCAATGTACATGAGGATAAGTGCCTAGTTGCCATAATGATGGGTTTTCTCTGCAAGTTTTAGCGTAGCATTGTGTTTAAAATCATGCAGCAGTTTGAACAGCGTTCAACACAATAGAAGTCTATTGGGAGGGAGTGCTTAGTAGATAAATTTGTGAGTTTGACTAAGGAGTCCTCCCAGAAGTCTAGCTCTAGGAGGAGTGCATGAGATGAGTCCTTGCTGGAGGAACTACTGAAGTGTGGTCAGAAAATGAGCTAGAGGAGAAAAACCCTATGTCCTAAAGATGCAAGTCTCCCCACTATAGGAGCTATTCGCCTGAGAGGCTATATTATTGATTGGAGCTGAGTCGCCACCAATGTGAAGAGAAGTCTTCTACCGCTAGACTCAAAAGAAAGCTCCTGGAAGAAAGAGTGGAAGAACAAATCTCATGATAGCCTGTTTGGTTAACTTTGTCTGGAGCACCAGTTGGTGATGAGGCTCATTTTGTCTAGAAAGTCAAAGATGGCCCCAAATTTTAGATTCCCATGTCTAGACTCATAGGATGGGAAGGGTGACCGCCAAGCCCATTTCACAAATCATCAGAAAAATATGGTGCTATACTGGATGACGACATAACATTATACAAATGCTTTGAAGTAACATTCTTCGGCCTAGCCACTGCATGGTACAACTCTTTACCCCCTGGTTCCATTTCCATTTTTCAAGAACTTTAAACTTCTTTTGTTCATTATTTTATCCAGAGTCACCCTTCGACAAAAAAGGCAACTCGGTTGGTTGGCGTGGTGTAGAAGGATGGTGAGTCCCTTCAGGACTATGCCTATAGGTTTAATAGAAAGGCACTCAACATAGTTGATTTGTCTGTTGAGGTCTACATCCTTGTAGTATCTAGAGGACTTTAAAGGGGTTCTCCCCTAGCATTTAAGCCCTCAAAGCAAATGCCTAATAATCTGGGAAAATCCTACCAAACGGCCGAACAGTACATGACACTGAAAAGATGAATACAGAGGATGAAAGGGACAAGGGGAGGAGGTCCAAAGTCAAACCTTAGCATTATCCTCGGAACGAGCTGAGAGGAAGTAGGCAACCTCAGAAACACTGAGGTAAGAAGGCCTTTTACATTCCCTGAACACACCCTGAGCTTGCATTCTCATGGCCCTAAAAAAGTAGGATGGATTGAGAATCCCAAGGTTGATGACCTCGAACAATAAGAAAAATAAGAAGAAGTACTATGAATTCCATCGAGATAATGGGCATAATACCAACAACTACCACCAGCTAAAAAAATACATTGAGTCCCTCATCAAATAAGTATAGTTAAGGTGGTAGCTTTACCTCCCATCCCTGTAGAACGCGGGAGAAAATGAAATCAGAAGATATGAAGATGAAGACTATAACTCTGACCACCGAAAGAACAACAGCAATACACTTTGAGTATGATTAATTTCTTTAATTTGAAGCACTTTTTCCACTGGGTTACTATTCACAGTTACTATCCACCAACTTACTATTCATGGTTACTATTCACTGACTTACTATTCAAATGTATATTTCACTGTTCATATGCATATTTACTGTACGTATGTTGTTTACTGTTCGTTAATATTAAAATATATATATTAAATAATTATTTTTTTACATAAGTAAAATTATCACTTGGTGACTCTTCATGAGAAAAATCATATCTAGAGCTGTAGATGTCGGAACTGAGTGATTCCAAATTTATCTAGAAGCCAACACATAGATCTTCGATCCATCTTTATTTTGAGAGCTAGCCTGATCATTTTCATTCTGATTATAGATGAGATCCTTCGTTCTTCCGTGTGCTGAAGAGCAGTTTTGGCAGAAAAATTATAACTTGAGCTACAGATGTCCAATTTGAAGGAGCAAGCTATCATTTTGAAGATAAAGAAGAGATCTACAAATTTGATGCTTTGAGGAAAAGATGATTTAATGTGTACAATGGTCAAAAAATTAAAAGAAGAAGCAGTCCGCCTTTGTTGATTTGTATTCACCTATATTTTACAATTCTATTTTACCATTTCACCCAATCTAAATTCTATATCACCTTGGGGGGATGATGAATTCATGCCATTTCTTAGGCCATTTTTATGCTCTTGTATCATCTAACCTTTCTTCTTTAGTTTTGTTCTTGTTTTCACTACCAAAGCTCTGTCTAAGTGTTTTCTTCTTGATCTTCTTTTGATTTTCAAGCCATGTTCACTTCATCTTTCTACATGTTGTTTATTTTTATCATGTCTAACTAATCTTCCTTTTGCTAGGGTGAAAGGGTAAATCTTTTGGTACAAAGGTTATGATTGATTTGAATGGATCACAATGTTAATGGTATTTTCTTTCTTAATCCATTTAACTTCTCTCCTTGTTACGTGGTAGTCTTGATTCATCATAGTCAATCATTGGCACAAAGGCTACTTGATTTCCTCTGTTAAATTCAATTTTGAAACAGAGAAAATAAAAAAAAACTGTTAAATTCAATAAGTTTAAAACTCAACCATATTTGTTTTCTAAGCTCATGTGTTGATAGGGAACTATGTTTTGGAGAGGACTTCGAGACTAGGGTTTATTTGGGAGACTTTGGGTATTTAGTGTTTTAGGTGCCCATATTTATTATACATTGTATTACTAGTTCTCTTAAACTCCACCATTAAAAAGCCTTCATCTGATTCCTGCTTTCACCAAACCCAGCCTCATTACAACCTTTTATAAAGACCATTGGACTTAAATTAACATGCAATCCCTTTTTAGGAATCTAATGAGGGTGAAGTTGGATCCCCTTGCAAGCTCTAGATTGAGAAACACAAAGTAAGCTATTCACAAACTCACCTTAAAATGAGTACAAACACTTAGGGAGTGATATTTTACCTTTGGTACAAGGACTTAACTTTTTCTCCTTTCATTAATTACTTTCAAGTCAAGTTTACAAGTGTTATATATTTGCAGCATGATTTGTCATCAGTTGTTAGATTATGTGTTTTGTTTATTTTTTTTAGGTTGCACTTGCTAGGGACTAGCAAAAACCTGATTAGGGGGTGTGATGAATACTCATAAGTGTATTGCTGTTAAGGGTTTAAATTAGGGCAAAATCCATCGGGGGTCACTAGCTTATTTTTTTGTCTTAATTGGGTACCCTACCTTCAAATTTTCCCAGTGAGGTACCTTTTCTTCTATTGTACGTCCCGTTCAACTAATTTTCATTAATTTTTCAGTTAAATTGAATAGAAAATGCTGACAAGGCATTAAATAACCCTAAAATAAATGTAAAATGTCAACTTTAGTTCTCAAACTGTTTCAATCACAAATTCTAACGCCTTAAACTTTTACTCAAATCAATTTTACCAGCCTAGCCATTGACAGCCTTCCTGCCATCAGCCCAATCGCTAACCGCCTTCCAGGCACCAAGCCCGCTATTGGTTGCCCTTCAGTTGACTGCCCAGCTATCTCCGAAGGTGATTCTAAAATCTCTAATTCTCTCTCGCCTCTATTTAGCTGTGATTCTTCAGCATTTCCACCCACAAACTGACTCGAATCTCCTAGCCTGAAAACCCGATTGTGCTCAAAACCCCAAAATCTCTCACCATACCCGCTGCTACTCATCTCCATTTCTTCTTTGTGACCCAAAAATTGCTAGAATCAATGATGAATCAAAGGTGTTTATATTGAGTCTGAGAAATTGAAGAGTTGTATGAGGTGCTAGAAGTGGCAGCAAGTCAGAAGCAAGAAGCAGGAACAAGCAAGAAGCAAGGAAAGAGGGGCGACAGCAACCAAGGAGCGAGGAGAAAAGGGTGATTGCGAGTGAGGAGCAGTGGTGAGCGAGTAGTGAGGGCGGTTGCAAACAAGAAGCGATGAGTGACACTAGCAATGAGTGAGTAAAGAAGGATGAGCACCAGAGGTGAGCGAAGAGTGCGGTGTAAGCGGTGGCAGTGGCGATGGTGGTGGCGGTGACGGTGACGAGTGAGGAGCGAGCGGTGGTGGAGATAGCGATGAAGCAGAGGAACTCGAGACCACGTGAGGATTAGATTTAGAATGCTAGGGTTTAAAAATGTTGATAGAAAAAATTACAGCACTATAAGTGCCATTTTATGATTTATTTTAGTGTTTTTAATGCCACATCAGCAATTTCCCTTAAACATAACTATGAAATTAACAGAAAGTAGTTTGATAGGACACGCGATAAGAGGTAAGGTGCCTCGTTAGGACAATTTCAAGATAGGGTACCCAATTAGAAGAAAAAAATAAGCTAGGTGACCCCTGGTGGATTTACCCATTTAAATTATCATTATACACTTTGAGTGTGATTAATTTCTCTAATTTGAAGCACTTTTTCCATCGGGTTACTATTCACCAGCTTACTATTCATAGTTACTATTCACCAACTTACTATTCATGCACATATTTACTATACATACGTGGTTTACTGTTCATTAATATTAAAATATATATATTAAATAATTATTTTTTTTATGTAGGTAAAATCATCACTTGGTGACCCTTTATGAGAAAAATCATATCTGGAGCTGTAGATGTTAGAACTGAGTTATTGCAAATTCATCTAGAAACCAACACATAGTTCCTCGATCTATCTTCATTTTGAGAGCTAGCTTGATCATTTTCATTGCCGAAACCTGATTATAGATGAGATCCTTTGTTCTTCCATGTGCTGAAGAGAAATTTCGGCAGAAAAATCATAACTTGAGCTACAGATGTCCAATTTAAAGGAGCAAGCTATCATTTTGAAGATAAAGAAGAGATCTACAAATTTGATGCTTTGAGGAAGAGCTGATTCTATGTGTACGAGGGCCAAAAAATTAAAAGAAGAAGAAGTCCGCTTTTGTTGATTTGTATTTACCTACATATTGCAATTCTATTTTATCATTTCACCCACCCCAAAACTCTGTATCATCTTAGGGGGAGGACGAATTCATGCCATTTTTTAGGCCATGTTTATGTTCTTGTATCATCTTTAGCCTTTCTTCTTTAGTTTTGTTCTTGTTTTCAATACCGAAGCTCTGTCCAAGTGTTTTCTTCTTGATCTTCTTCCTGTTCTTCCGTTGATTTTCAAACCATGCTCATTTCATCTTTCTACATGTTGTTTACTTTTATCATGGCTAACTAATCTTCCTTTTGCTAAGGTGAAAGGGTGAAACTTTTGGTATAAAGGTTATGATTGATTTGAATGGATCACAATGTTAACGGTATTTTCTTTCTGAATCTATTTAACTTCTCTCTTTGTTAAGTGAGAGTCTTGATTCATCATAGTCAATTATTGGCACAAAGGCTACTTGATTCCCTCTGTAGAATGTGGCTTGCTGGCTATATTGGAATCTTGTGTTATTATGGACAAAGGTTGGCATGATGGATACTTGAACCCATTAGCAAGTGTTGGTGTTTTAAGATCAATGATAGCTAATGTTAACTAAATTCCCCGATTGGGACCTTTTCTATGTGTGGTTCCTAGTTGAGTGGCAAGATGGGCTAAAATTAATCATAACCGATATACTAAAAGTGGATCCCCTAACCTTAGCTATTTATTTGAATTTGAGTTTTTAATCAAAACATGTTCACACCTTGCACCAAAATCTTTCCTTATTACCAAATCTGTAATTTGTATTTCTTAATTCACTTCCCTGTGGCTTGACACTCAGACTCTGAGATTTTATTACTTGTGACAACCTATACTTGGGTTACAACTGTTAGAGTGCAGCATTCACCTGCCAGGGTCATCCAGACTATAACCACTAGTCTTCCTTCAGCGGAGAGGAAAATGAAGGCCAAAGAGATAGACCTTGTGGAGTTTGATAGCCCTGCAAATTGCTTAATCAAGAGCAATCGTTCAAATGTGAAATTCCCCCTTGATGTTCTTCTTTTGATTACTACTCGAATATGGAACTAGGATGTGAATAAGACCTTCTATGATGAGGGATCAAATGATGACGTACCACCCATACAAGTTCTACAAATTGTTAGGATATCCACTGAGAAATTGAAGCCGATATTTTCCCCCCATATTTGGTGCTAGCCCTAGAAAGATACCTGTTCTTAGATGGATTGACCTACCCTTTGTGGTGAAAGGGAAAGTTGTTGAAGATGTAGGACAACCTTATTCATCGATAATGACAAGGTTCATCATCATTGATGTCCTGTCACCTTACAATGCCATGGTGGGGAGACAGACGTAGGGAAACCTTCACATGAAGACCAATGTAAAGTACTTGACCATCACCTTCAAGCCAAGACAAGGAGATGCCACAAGCTTCATCAATGAAGCCGAAGTCAGGGAAATCTTCACTAGAGCTCATCAAGCCTCGATGAAGAGGTGTGTTGATACTTCAGTTGATCTGACATTATGTGACCCTGTCAAGCTAGCTACCAAAGACCCTAGCGTTAAAGATCAAGATGTAGAAACTGAGGGTCTTGAGTTGATTCTTGGTTGGAGTACCAAAATTGGGACAAACATACCTAAAAAGGGAAAGGCTGAACTTGTAACTTTTTTAACTTCCAATAAAGATCTTTTCACCTACTCACTGAAGGATATGCCATGGATTGACCTAGACATCTTTCAACACAATCTAAGAGTATATTTTGAAGGATGGCTGATTAGGAGAAAGAAATGTAACATCACCCCTTGTAAAAGAGCATTTGTTAAATAAGAAGTTCAACGACTCTTAGAGGTAAGAGTGCTAAGGGAAATAAAGTGCCGGGACTGATTAACACATGTAGTAATAGCTATGAAAAAAAGAAGCGATAAGCTTCAGATGTGTACAAACTTTATCAAAGTTAGTGATGCTTGCCCAAAGAACTCCTAGTTTCTTCCTTCAAAGGAATCCTCAATCCTATACTTGGCTGTAGGGGTACAATCCTTCAGTTTAGTCTTGGTTCTCAAGGAAGAATATAGGCAGCAATGGCTAGTGTACTGTGTTAGCAAATCATTGCATGGTGCTAAGGTTGGTTATCTATTACTGCAAAAAGCAATTTATGCTCTAGTGTTTGTCAAATCATGACTTCAACTGTACTTTCAAGGACACACCATAATTGCCTAAAGTAGCCTATCTTTGAGGGATGTTAGGAAAAGGGTTTGTCACTCAGGAAGTTTGTCCAAATGGTGCAGCAAACTCGGACAATATGATATAATCTATGAACCAAGAAGGGTGATCAAGGCACAAGCTTTAGCAGATTTCATAGTTGAACTCCCTGAAAATGTCAAAGGAAAGTTGCTTACTTGGAATGAGACAGAACCTAAGTGGTCTTTCTTCGTCGATGGAGCATTAGGGGCAGACCACCAAGTTGCCTGGATAATTCTTTGAAGTCTTGAAAAGATGGAGGCCTCTAAGTCAATTAAGTTTGCATTCTAGGTGACAAATAATATTGCTAAATATAAACCTTTTATCACTAGTCTTAAGCTAGAAACATGGGCATGACGTCTCTCCAAGCTTGCAGTGATTCCTAGTTGCTAGTTTGGTAGCTGAGAGAGGAGTACGAGCTTAATGAGCCAAGTCTCAGGAAATAAATTGATCTGATGGAAAAGCTAATGGAAAATTTTGATTGGATCAAAGTAGAAAAGATACATAAAAAAGAAAATGCCAATGTAGACATATTAGCTAAGGCCCCTAAATATGCAGATGTACATGAAAATCATAGCATCAACACTCTATACATTATGCATATAGAAAAATGATGTTGAGTCCTGTTATGAAACTACCTAATTGAGGGATGCCTCTTTTAAGACCCTCGAAAAGCTATTAAAGTTAGACGAAGAGCCAAAAGATACTTGATGATTAAAGGAAAACTATACAGACAAGGACATTACAGTCTTTTGCATAAGTGTGTAGGAGAGGAGGATGTTAGAGAAATCTTGAAAGAGGTTCATGAAGATATATATGGATCCCACATTGGCATAGATGCACTAGTCGATGTTGTACTTTGGCAAGGTACTTTTGGCTCACACTCTGACAAGATGTGTGAAAATTGGTTAAGTATTGTGAGAGCCACCAAAGACATTCGCCTGCGTAAAGAGTGTTGTCTAAAGTAGTGACATCAGCAAGTTACCCTTTCCTATTTTCTACATTAGGAATTGACTTGAATGGCCCTCTTCCCACAACCCTTAGAAGAGTGAAGTACTACGTGGTAGTAGTGGATTAGTTCACAAAGTGGATAATGGTAGAACATCTAACGACCATGTTGCCCAAAAAAGTTCAAAAGTTTGTTTGGAAAACATTTTTTGTAGGTTTAGGTGCCTGAGGGTGTTGATAGCTGATAATGAAACATAATTCATTGACAAGGGTTTCCAAGAATTCACAAGTAACCTTGGGATCAAAATTCACTTTGCCCCAGTAGCACGACCACAAAGCAAGGGACTGATCAAGGTATTAAATTGAACATTGAAAGATAGTTTGAAGAAGCGATTGGGAAATGCCAAAGGGAAATGGCTAGGAGAACTACCAAGTGTTCTATGGAGTTATCACACAACACAAAGGAATACCACAAAAAAACCTCATTCTCCCTCACCTTACGAACTGAGGCTTTAGTCCTCGTCAAAGTGGCCCATCTTTTACTTAAGGTGTAGATATTCGATTAGGAAGAACTGAGATCGGCTTAAACATCAAGCTTGGCCTAATTGAGGAGCATCAGGAAACAACCAAGCTCTGGAGAAGGGCCTTCCAGTAGAGGGTGGTAATGGTGGTCAACCAAAGTGTTAAGCTGAAAGGTATCAAAACTTGGGACCTAGTTCTTCAAAAAGCCAAAATAGAGCCTCGAAGACCCGCCCATGGGGTACTTCGGGCAACTTGGGAATAGCTCAACCTCGTAGTTGATGAGGTGAGGCCAGGAGTCTACAAGCTTCAAAATTGCTTCACAATAGACATGAAGAACATTTTGCATGTAGATTTTTTACAAAAACATTATCCATGAGACATTAAAGTCAACCATTAAAGTGCCTTAATATTCAGACATTTGGAAAACAATGGGGTAGCTTGAATTTTCAGCTGAAACCAATGTACTCACTTTTGAATGAATGAAATACAAATGCTTTCCTTTTTTTTTTTTTGGTGAAAATCACACTTGAAAAATTTTTAGCTTGAAATTTTAGCTAAGGCTACAATTTACCAAAAAGCGGGGGAGGGCCAACCTTCTAAAGTATAATTGAGATCTTGATAGAAGGACTTTGGAAAGAAGTTAGTTGATGACTTTGGAAATTTGAGTTCAATTGACATAACTTGGTAGCACTAACTCAGTAAATTTAACTTAGAAAATGTAAGTAAATTTGTGCATAAATTGAGGTCAACGTGTACACCAAACGTAAAGTATGGCTAACCAAGGATCTAAAAAATACACTTGAAAGAAGTCAGAATTTGACTATACGCTTGTTTGGAAAAAGACTAAGTGAAGAATACTTAGATGATGGATGATGGAAGGAAAAAGATACTTCATTGCTTAGATATGACCTTACAAATGCTAAAAATTTGGGCTACAGGGTGACGGAAAATATAGCTAGCTACTACTTTGGCTGTTCTTTAGTGGCTTCCTCCTCATTGTCTTCCCCATCCTCCTTTCCATCCCACTTCTTGTCTTCTTTTGCCTCATATTCTTAGCCCCTGGCTTCAAGTTTTCCCATGAATTCATGTTTAGACTAGATGAAGAGTTACCCCTGGGCTGTGTGAAGGCGTTCAAGGAGAAAACATAGACATCAGGGTGCTTATCAAGAATTTGATAATGGGCCAACTAGAAGCCATCTCTATAAGCCTTATCTGCCATCCACTCAGCCTTTACCTTGGCCTTCACAAGTTCCTCATTTTCCTCCTAACCCTTTCATTAAGGCTTCTTCACCTTTTTAAACTTGTCTTCAAGCTTATATTTCTTGGAGAGCAGCTTTACTACCTGAGTGATGGCATCATTTTTCTCCTTTCGAATAGTGTCTCATTGTGAAGTCATGGCCATGAGCTTTTGGCCTAGGTCCACTACCATGGATGAGTAGTCCTTAGAAAGCATTTTCTCACCCTTAGTAGTTTTGTAGTGGATGAAAGTGACCTCTTCACTAGAAATCTTCTTTGTTTGGCCAAACTTCTGGTAGACCTCAGCCAAAGCAGACTTTGTCTTTTCAAGATTCTCATTAGTAAAGGTATGAATCTCAATCTTTTTAGCTGACCAAGCTCAAAAGTAAGTTGACATGGCTAGCATCTACAAAATGAAGAAACCAAAGTTAAAAAATGTTCTAGGTTGTAGAAAAAAATAAGGACATTTAAAGATTACCTTGGTGGAAAGATTAGTAAGTCTAGCCATGATGTTTTCCTCATTAGGGCACATCTCAGTGAGGGTTTGAAATGTGCCAATGGTCATGATGCCCCTCGCCATTTTGAGAGCCATCGCTTGGAAATCCTTGGACCAGAGGTCCATGTCTTCAATAAAATGCCAAAAAGACTCCCTCGAAACCTTCCTCGGTGGCACTCAGACATTTCGGCATTGTTGCAGCTTTTCATTGTTCATGGTCTAGTCTGGCTTAAGGGTCTTACCTGCACGATCATGCCAAAGTTTCGTTATGGGATCCATCCCTAACAAGACATCTATAAATCACAAAATGTCAAATAAACCAAAACTTATAGATGAAAAGTTGGGGACCAAACCTTAGGGTGTGACCTCAGTAGAGGTGACCTCTTCAGTGTCCAAATTTCCTAAACATTGCCAAAAGGGATCATCTTCCCATCTTCATTCCTTCTCCTTGTGAACTCCTCATCATTCCTAGTATTTTCTTCTGTGATCTGGAAGGTGGAGCTTAGAGTGGCAACAGCTATGCTAAGGCTTAGAGGGGTCACCGAAAGGTTGGCCTTCACTTGCTCTGGAAGGGGCATCTCTCCTTTTACCTTAGCAGCAGAAAAAGTCACTTTTTTAGTTTTGGCTCCCTAGCACCTTTCATCAACTTTTTCTACTTGAGTTGAGGGCTTTTCCCTATTTTCCTTGTGCTTTTTCATCTAATCCTTTAACATTTTCTTAAATTAGTTAGCCAAACCCTTACCCATGACTGCAAAAGGAGGAGGCATCGGTGTAAGTACTTTATGAAGCATGAAAATAAGAAAGGGAAGAAAACTCACTCTTCAGAAACTAAGAATAAGAAATTTATTCTAGAAAAAGTTGAACTATGTGAGAATTTTCCCCGCTCAAAATTGGTTTAGGCATGGTGAGGTCAGTTAGATGCTCATTCATGACCCTAAGTTCTTAAAGTATTGCCTTGGACATTGCATCCCACTTGATGGGGGAAGGGATATGGGTTATGATCGGCCTATGGTTTAATCTAGTCCACCACTTTCGTAATCCAAGCATCAAACTCATCAAATCTCTTCTTGAGGTCTTTAGTTACTTGCTTCCCCAACTCAGTAACATTGGCTACTAACATCCTAGAGGCCAGCTTTTACAAAAGCCCACACAAGTTCTGCACCTTCATGAAAAAATACGTCATTTGCCAATTTCTCCAACTATCCTTATTTCTAATGTTGAAGCTAAATTTCCTATTATTCATACCTTGAGGAAGCACGTAGTAAAAATGGCCCATTTGGAGGGGGATAGAGCTTGTAATACTACATGAAGAGGAGGAAGTGGGGCTCAATCTTAAAGATGTCGCACAAACAAAGGAAGGCATTGAAGTAAGCCTAAGAGTTTGGAAAAAGCTGATTAATGGCTATGCCGTGGAATTTTTGGAAGTCCTGGACCATCTTTGGGAGTGAAGAATGAAAGCCTACCATTAATTGCATGAAGACAATGATCTGATCATCCTGAGGATGATAACACTGTTCGCCCTTCTCTGGAAGCTGAAGTTACACATATGATAGGAGAAAAATACTTCATCTGTCACTTCTCCATCTTTTCTAAGGTTGAGCAACTTGAGTGGGCATCTAATGAACTCTAGGAGTTCTTAGTTTGATAAAAAAAAGACCTCTTGTTTGGGGGAAGAGTAGGCATACCACTTACCGTAGCAGGAAAAAGAGTCCTATTTAGGCTAAAGGAAAATCGAAGGGAAAAAACTAAGGAGTTGACACCCACCTTAAAACCTAACTATGATGAAAAGAAGTTGCAGGACCATCACAAAGTACTCGCAACCCCAATTACCCCGCAACACAGAACTTCACTGAAAGGGGAAAGAAAAAAAAGAACAAGAGAGAACTTAGAAGCTAGGAGAGATAGAATGAAAGTAAATGAGGAGAAGTAAGAACTTCTCTTCATGAGGAGGTTATATATAGCCCGAAGGGGCAAACCAAGAATCACAATAATTACATGTCATTGAACACCCAAATTACCCCTTTGCAGCAAAGTGATGCTTCGATTGAAAGGTGGCTAGTAATATTTTGACATGTGTCCCTTAAAACCTAGAATGGAGGATGCCCCTATATTAAAATGATAGACAGGCTATCAATCAAAAGTACAGCATGGCAATTCGGGATACAGTGCCTTACATGACGGGCTCCCTAGAAACTTTTATGGTAAGTTAAAATGTCAAAAATATCAGCGGGTGAAAAACCATCCATGAAATTTGAAAGAAAAAACTCAAAGCTAGGGAGTACTTAGGAGAAGCTTAAAAACTTTGGAGCATAAAAGCCAATGAACCTCACCTGTTTCCTTGAGAGAAGAAACCTTGGGAATGTTAACTAGTCGACATCATGACCTGAAGATCATGGAGAAATCAGGCCTTATTTGGGGGCATGTGAAAGCCAAAGGGTTGACGCCTTCACTGACCTTGCAAAATTTGCCTAGGTGTTGTAAGACCGAGGGAGCCCAACATCCAAGCACCTTCGCAGAAAGGGGCCCCTGGTCATGTCTAAGATTTTAGACTATAAAGGTTAAGACCTTGGACATACTCATATGCTAAGGTCTTTGAACCCTCTAGCAAATGTTCAATCGTGGCTTTCCACCCCCTGAGAGGGCTTTAGTAGAACCATAACAAGGTCCTATTGGGGACCTCCAACATGATCTTTGTAGCCATACTATAGGTAGCGTGTCCAGGGCTTGATAGCTGGTGTCAAAAAGTCAGATGACAGGGAGTCATCCTAGGGTACCAGTATTCTGGATTTGGTTGGATACATAACCAACCTCATCTTGAAAATCATGGAACTACCCTAAACTTCCTTACAATTGAGGTAGCCCCTACTCTCTTTACTCTTTTGTGTTCTTCATTTTTTGTTTCTCCATATCTCTTATATAAGTTAAGCATTATGGGATCCTTCTTAGCTCCATCTTTTGATATTTTAGGCCATCTCAACTAGCCACTTATCAGACCAACATTAGCCATGTCAATCTTATAGACTGGAGATGACGAAAAGCATCCACCACGAACATCATCATGCCATGCACTAAGAATTTGGGCGTTAAGGATCAACCTCTTCCATAAAGATGGCTCTTAAGACAAGTTCATTCCTAGCAAATTACTTCAACTTATTCTAATGGACATGGCTCCAGGAAAACTTTTTTGAGAATTTCCTAGAACGCCTTATGTGGCATTTGTTTTGTTTATGGTGCCAAAACAAACACCATGGAATGTTGTCTCAAGAATTTCCATGAATACCTTATATGATGTTTGTTTGTGGTAACAAAACAAGCATCCCTAGAGGGTTAAGCACATAAATGAATACTAGACATGCAACAGACATAGTGACAAGCAGAATTCAACCATTCAATTTGTAAGTCACTCAAACCCTAGGGGTTTGGGTTGCTATTTCACTCAAGAATGCAAATGCATAAACATAAAAAAAAAGATAGATTAGTAGACATGAATTGGAAAGGAGAAATGAAATGAAATAGTACTAAAGGATAGAAATGACCATGATATTGTGGTAAAACATCCACTTGGGGCCAAAGGTAAGACCATTAAACCTCTAAACTTTAAAGAGCTCTAGGCTCTTAAAACCCTAGACTAAAGTGATCATTGGATCCAAAGATCCAAAGATTCCTTCCTAACTTTACAAGTTACATACATCTCCAAAGCATGCAAAATATCTAAATAGTCATACTATACAAATTACAAAGATGTTAGGTAAAGTATTTTGGCCCCTAAAAGGTTGAAAATGATCCTCAACAATTTGGATTTCTTTGGAAAATTTTTATCCCCATCTTTATTGGACACACAATAGTGGCACAGTGTTGTGGTTGTATTCCTGGGGTTCAATGTGCCTCCACCACACTAGTATTACATGCACTGGACTTCAAAAATGTTGCTAGGGTTACTTCCAGGGGTCATAGCAAGAGCACCATATGTACGGTGTTGATGTGCTGATGCACCATGCCATAATGGCATGTGTGTTTTGGCACAGTGGTATGCTGTCTTCTATTAATGACTCCAAATCTCTTTTGATTTGATCTCTCTTAGACGGCTTATGCTGTAATGGCATAGTTGAAGGCTAAACATCATTTTCTTGGCCTTTTCTATTCCATTTTGCTCCAAATTGGCTTATTGAATTCCACACATCCATGGCTCCATGTGAGCCCCTTTTAACCTCTATCGGCTTCAACCTCTATTTCCTACAAAAACACCTCAATTACAACTAAGTACTAGCAATTATAGGCCTTATAAACACAAGTTAAGGCAAAAATAGATGGATATATTGAGCCCTCAACACACTCCTTAACTTAAATACATGCTTGCCTTTATCAAGTGCATCTACTTAAAAATAAAACAAACAATCAAAAAAATAAAACACACAAGCTACAATGTGAGATTGGATTGTACATGAACAAGGGCACTTCACAATTAATGTGGCTAGGAGGTTTCTTAAGTAAAGGAAGTACAACCTTTGCTGTATGGTAAAGTGTCACTCCTTAAGTATTTCTTTTGACAAATTATGCTCAAGGGGTTATGAGTGTGTGGTTGTGGTTTGATCTTACATTCATTCCATAAATTTGCTTGATTACCTATAATTCTTCACAAAAATCTTGAAGAAAGTATGCATCAATCTAGGCCATGGTCTTACAAGGTTGTAACAGGGCCAGGTTTGGTTAAAGTAAATTTGATTGAAAGCCTTTTATGAAGTGGAGTAAAAGGGGAATCAAGGCAAGCACCTAAGACACAACCCTTCAAGACTCATCTTTATACTCAATCCTCAACCAACAAAGCTTGCATGACACATAAACAAGTACAACCCATAATGTTGACATATGCACAAATTTCCCCAAACTTATTGTATTGTTTCATCATTTTTTAATTTTCTTTCTTTTCTTTTAACTAAATTAGTAATGCATTTTTTTGTTTGGTGGCCTTCTTCATCGTCGCTGCATGACTTTGGCACCAGAGATAGGGATGAGCTTGGAGCTTGCTAGGAGTATTCTTGTAGCATAGGAGAAGTAGGTGAAAGGAAGTCCCTAAAGTGTTTCTAGCGTGACACGATTTCCCTTGGGCCTGCCCAGGAAACTTGTGAGAATGGGTCTCATGCTGGTTGCAATTAGCTAGTTATTTATGTGTGTCAAATTAGAACTTCATGTCACTAGTTAGTTAACCTGGAAATGCAAGTATGCATGCACTTTTGCTTTGAATTGAGTAAACAGGATTCAATAAAACATTCACGTTTGCCTAGGCATTTTTCCATAAAAACTAGAGTTCAAGTAATTAAAGCATAAAAAAAATCCATCATTTGTATCATCATTACTGCACATAACAACCATGTGAGCACATTCAACACAAAAAGACTAATGGCTTTTGTTACCACTTTGAGTATTTAAATACAGTGATCAATTTTAGTGAGCTCAAGCCCCAGGCAGTCCATGTCCTGTAGGCCAAGTAGAACATGTGCACTATGTTTACCCAAGTGGCCCTCTTGGTCATTATGCAAAGATGTGTATATTGGTTCAACCATCACATACATATTCACATACAATTTCATCTAGAAGTGATGATGACAATGAAATTCTTTATTCCTGGCCAATATGAAATTTGAGTAAAATCCCCAAGTGAATGTACAATCATATGCACACATGATGCTATTGGTGTGCATCTTTTTTTCCAAACTTTCACACTGTGTCCAACTCAAATTCTACCCATGTTCTCCTATGCCCTAAAGGTTTTAAACCCTTTAATACCCTTAAACCTTCATAGGGAAACAGGTTTGAGACATTAAATCCATCTAAGTTTACAATTATGGATCTTACACTTAACTGGGTAAAAATGACCATATCAACAGTGCTTAGCAAAATCATCCAATTTTGACAGCCAATAACTCCAGCTAAAGGGCACCAAATCCAGTGATTCAAAATCCAAGTTATTCCTCTTGAAGTTTTCTAAGTGTGGTCAAAACTTCAAAGCCAAATTATTTATGTGCAGAAAGTTACGGTAGCTGGAGTATAGGGTACCAAATTTTAGCCACTATTGACCATTATGCCCATAAAAAATTTCATAATATTCATACACTTCATTTCCAGGTGCAAAACCCACTTGGTAGTGTCCATATATGTTTAACACACATGGGAAAACCATTCCCATGAATTTAGAGTCCTTCTAACCATCATTCATAAAAATACCATCAAAACAGCCCATAAACACCATATGGACAGCATCGTATACACACTTCAAACCACACTCCATTGACCCATATATCTTTCTGACACTACACATACAACATGCCCAGATCATTTACTTGCATTGATGCACTGCATACATGACAATGAATTAGTTAATACGTACACTAAGCTTCTTGGAGAACTTCAAAAGCACTAAGCACTCCAGAAACTTGTAGGGACCAGCTGCTGTGTAAGGCAGAAAGTACCATTACTAAAAATAGCTAATATGCTTAAAAAATCATGAAAATTTCCAGTTTAAAACTAAACATATGGGAGTTAATATACCTGAAATTTCACAGAGAAATTCACACGACAGCTATTATTTTGAATGCTCTCTTCAGGTGCTCCTGAAATGGACAGAAAGGGGGTAAGTCTCTTTGAAGAAACTTAGTAAGGGCTTATCATTAGAAACTTGAATTCCCAGCAACATACCTGAAATCCAAAGACATAAAGAAATAAAAAAAATCACATATACAAAAATATAGCCATCCAAATGCACAGACAAATAGAACACAATCAAATGCAATGCTGGCAACAATACATCATTAGGGTTAGTCCATAAACAATCAAATAAGCAATATGTAATCACTATGGCAGCCTCCTCAAGCTAATGCTTGGTCTTAGGAGGTTAATTGGTCTTAGTTAGTACTAACTTGGGGTCTAGAAACCCCTGTAAACACTGCCATCTTAGTGCATGAAAAACAGTAAGGCTGGAACCTTGTTCATGCACTCCCCCTTAACCCATACTTGGTTCCTTGAGCTTTTTGCTCTCTTCCAAGCATGGTCATAGCTTCATGGATGCTTGATCATCATCCTAAGACATTAAAAAACCATGAAACATGAAGATAAGACCCTTACCTAAGCTATGAAAGCTGAAATCTTCAAGAGATACACAATAAACCTGAAAATTAGGGTTTTTCTCTTTCTTGTTGCATCCGATTGCCTTCCTTTGTGATTTCTTGGGAGATTGAGCTATGGTGGCTATGGAAGCTTATGGAGGAGCTAAGGAATAGGTTGTGCCAGGTGGGGGACGAAAACGGGCAGGAAATGGCAAGAAATCAAGATATTTTACTTGACTTGATTAGTTTAACCTTAACCCTCACTTAGGTCACTATAAGTATATCTTAAGCAAAGACTTTTTAGCTAATCTTTAGCCCACCTTTTTGACCTTAGAACCTGGAAATAAAAGGCTGGGATAATTCTAGAAATGGCCATCTTTGACTCTTGTCAAAAATCATCCCATCCTTAAGTTATTTTTGTGAACAATTGTACACCTAGTTGTCCTAGGTTCTTGAATAATGACTTTTCTTTCCTTTATGCAATTCAGCCCCCAAAAATTGCTTCCATATGATTCAAATCCTTCCAAATTTCTCTTTTATAGTTGTACAATTGAGTACCCAAGTCTTGAAATCTTGCAATAAGACCCATAGATCACTTATAAAACAAGCAATCCTTTAGGGCTTCCTTTAGTACCAAGTAACCATTGTAATCTTTTAGGGAGGTGTAGATTATTCACTTTACCCCTCACATTTCATTCACTATGGTGAAAATTATGCTATATAATGGTTTATAACCATTATGCCTTTGTATTGTAATTTTCCCATTTGTTGAGGTAGTAACACCTTTCACCCAAAAGCCACCCTAGAGTCCTCTACTCTATCCATAAACATAGGAGGCAACTAGTGCATACAATATGCACAAGGATTTCCTACTGAGATCTTTCCATCTAACTCCCACCTTAGATGCAATCTCAATGGCGAGCCTAAGAAAGTCCTCCACGTGCTCTACTAGCCATTATGGCCAAGGAAAACTATAGTTAGTACTTTTACTTCACCAACAAGTAACTAAGAAAACTAGAATCATAAAGATTCTCCTAGCAAAACACCTACAAGAAAATATGACCATCAGAATCTACACAACATAAGACAAGGGAGTGAGAATTTGCAATTCTCAGTAAGAGATCTTCACTTGCAAGAAAAAAAATACTAAGGACAACACATATATAATCATATGTAATCTGCTGTGAGCTCATACAGTGTGAGGCAAAATGCATGAACATATGTTTCAGTCCCTTAGGACTTGTCCTCTATCTAGTCCTTGAACTACAAGGCAAGCCTTGTCTAGTAGCAATCATTGCGTACTAGCCGAACTAGTGAAGTTCATCACTAGTTGAACCTCCCTTATGTTGTACAGAGGCACTATGGTTGGATTGATAATTTCTAGGTCCAGAAGAACCTACTAGGTGTACTAAGGTTTCCTCATTGAGGCCTTGAACCCGAAGATACAACTAAGGTCTTAACAATGCTAAACCTTCCACCTCATCAAATGGTGTTTTTGTTAGGCCCATAAACTATTTTTCTCATAAGGTGAACTTACCATTCACAAAGCTATGAGAAAACCCCTAGATCCTAAGAGAGTGTTTCGATGTTTTAGAGTGTTATTGTACCATTACAACCCTTAGGCTCCTTGAGGACAATCCCTGCCCTCCCCTGGATCTTCTTTCAAAAAGCTGAAAAATATTGCTAAACAGACCTCTAGGGCCTAGGCGCCAGAAGCACATTGCCATCCAGGTCTAAAAATGTACCCTGGGTGCTACAATGCTAGATGACGCCAGGACCCCGTGCCCTGAACCTCAAAACTACCCTCCTAAGCCTCCAAACTCTTTGGAGGCTTCTTATGGGTTCAAGGCAAACTATGGACGCCTACACTTAAGAAAAACCTATAAAACAACTTGCATAGGCCAGAAATACACCATTACAACCTTCCTATGATGCATCAAAACATCACACAAGTCAAAAATCCACGCCTAATCCACCTCAACTTCATTTACCAAGCAAGGATTAGCCAAAAATTCAACAAGAACAGTGTTGTACAAAGTTTAACCTAAGTTCTAAGCAAACCAAGCCAAATGACACTTCAACAACAACCAAGCAAAACCCATACCATAAAACACCAAACAAACAAGGAAACAGCAAAGAATTCATGGTTACCTTTGCACAAAACCAGCCCACACAAGAAAAATGTGATTCCAAGCTTGGAAAGCACAAAATCTTCTTGAATCAAGCCACCCAAAAGCTTATATACCCTTAGGGCCTTCAAATTTTACAAAGAAACTTTGATTTTGGGGAAGAATTCAAGGAGAAATAGAGAGAGGAAAAAAGAACTCGGGCTTGGTTGGAAAAATGGGAATAATAGTAACTAGAAACACTTTACCAAGTTTTATACTCCATTTTCCAGCTAGTCCCCAAAGTCCTTTAAGTTTGCCAAAACAAACCCCTTCCCAAAATAGTAGTTATAGTCAAATTTTGGTCAAATTTTAATACTTGAGCAAATGTTTCAGTTTTTAAGCAAGGTTTATGGTTCAAACATATTTCTAACTCTTGGGTCTCGATCTGACACCTGATGGTGAAGTGCATGCATTAGTGAATTCTAAGGAATTAGTGTATGAAATGCATGGCATGGAGCTAGAGGTATTAGATGAGATACCTGTGATTTCTGAGCATGATTACTGTTATGCATTGAATGAATTGCACTGTGATAAGGAAGTGGACAGAATACCTATAGTGAGAGACTTTCCACAAGTCTTTCCTAAAGACCTGCCAGGTATTCCTCCACAAAGGGAGATTGAATTTGAAATCAAGCTGCAACCAGAAGCTAGTCCAATATCCATACCTCCTTACAGAATGCCAATCACAGAGATGAATGAGCTCAAGAAACAACTTGATGAACTTCTTGAAAAAGGGTTCATAAGGCCAAGTGTTTCACCATGGGGAGCTCCTGTTCTCTTTGTGAAAAAGAAGGATGGATCTTTGAGACTATGCATTGACTACAGGAAGCTTAATGCAGTGACTATCAAGAACAAGTATCCACTCCCTAGGATTGAGGATCTGTTTGATCAACTCAAGGGAGCTAAGATCTTCTCCAAGATAGATTTGAGATCTGGATACTTCCAGTTGAGAGTAAAGGAAGAAGATATTCCTAAGACTGCATTCAGGACCAGATATGGGCATTATGAGTACACAGTCATGCCATTTGGTTTGACTAATGCCCCAGCTGCTTTTATGGACCTGATGAACAGGGTGTTCAGACCACATCTGGACAAATTTGTGGTTGTGTTCATTGATGACATCCTAGTGTATTCCAAGGATGAAAATGAACATGAACATCATCTGAAGATTGTCTTAAAGACTCTGTTGCAGCATCAGCTTTATGCCAAGTTATCCAAGTGTGAATTCTGGATAAGGGAAGTGTCTTTCCTAGGACACATCATAGATGCACAAGGCCTTAAGGCAAACCCTGAAAAGGTCAAGGCAGTGCAAGAGTGGGAAAGACCAAAGACTGTGAAGGAAATCAGAAGTTTCCTAGGATTAGCTGGATACTACAGGAGATTTGTATCAGGCTTTTCCATGATTGCCTCAGTTCTTACTCATCTGACCAAGAAGGGTCAAAGATTTGAGTGGACTGAGAAGTGTGAAAATAGTTTCCAGGAGCTCAAGCAAAGGTTGATTAAAGCTCCAGTGTTGATTCTTCCTGATCCAAGTAAACCCTACATCATATATACAGATGCATCTAGATCTGGGTTAGGTTGTGTGCTTATGCAAGACAGAAATGTCATTGCTTATGGGTCAAGGCAGTTAAGACCCCATGAGCAAAATTATCCTACCCATGACCTAGAACTGGGAGCAGTGATTTTTGCTCTAAAGCAATGGAGGCATTACTTGATGGGTAGTTCCTTTGTGATCTACACTGACCATAAGAGCCTAAAGTACTTGTTCACTCAGAAAGAGTTGAACATGAGGCAAAGGAGATGGTTAGAGTACATCAAGGACTATGACTGCAGTATACAGTACACAGAGGGCAAAGGCAATCTAGTAGCAGATGCCTTGAGCAGGAAGTACACAGGACTTTTGAAAGGAGGATCCTTAGCTGATCATGATGAGCAAAATAGTCTGCTATGCCTATGGCATAAATGGCATAAGTGGGAGGAAGCCCAAATTTACACATTGACAATTCAGTCTGGATGGATTGAAGAAGCCAAAAAGGCACAGGAGACAGATCCTGATCTGAAAAAGATCTCAGGAGAGGAAAAAGGTTCCTTGTATCAATCCTTTGCCTACAAGCAAGGATTACTGTACTTCAAGGACCGAATATATGTGCCTAAAGGAGCAAAGCTCAGGGATGAAATACTTGAAGAAGCTCACACAAGCAAGTTGAACATCCATCCAGGAAGTGAGAAAATGTATAAAGATTTGAAGACTCACTTCTGGTGGCCACATATGAAGAGAGACATAGCTACTTATGTCTCCAAATGTGCCACATGCCAGAGGGTAAAGGTAGAGCACCAGAAGCCAGCTGGTACCCTACAGACTCTACCTATACCAGTGAGGAAGTGGGGCAACATAACCATGGACTTTTTGACTGGGTTGCCTATGACCAGATTAAGGCATGATACAATCTGGGTCATTGTGGATAGGCTAACCAAATGTTCCCACTTCTTACCTATGAAACTCACAGACTCCTTGGAGAAGTTAGCCCAGATGTATGTCCAGGAGATAGTGAGACTACATGGAGTGCCAGACTCCATTGTATCTGATAGAGATCCAAGATTTACAGCTCAGTTTTGGAGTGCTTTTCATAAAGCACTAGGAACCAAAATCCACCTGAGTACTGCTTATCATCCTCAGACAGATGGGCAATCTGAAAGGGTGATACAGATACTGGAAGACATGCTCAGGAGCTGTGTGTTGGATTTCAAAGGTGAATGGGACCAACACTTGCCATTGGTGGAATTCTCATATAACAATAGTTACCAAAGCACCATTGGCATGGCACCTTATGAAGCATTATATGGAAGAAGGTGCATGACACCCCACTGTTGGGTGGAAGCCTCAGACAGGCTAGAGTTGGGTCCCAAAATTATTGAAGAGACTACTGCCAAAATCAAGAAGATTCAAGAGAGATTAAAAGCAGCCAATGAAAGGACCACAGCCTATGTCAACAAAAGAAGGAGAGACTTGGAATTTGAGGTTGGTGACAATGTTTGGCTGAAAGTTGCACCAACCAAAGGCACTATCAGATTTGGTAAAAGAACCAAGTTAGCTCCAAGATACATCGGTCCTTATGAGATCTTGGATAGAGTTGGCAAGGTAGCATACAGGTTAGCTCTACCGCCAAGCATGTCAAGTGTTCATAATGTTTTTCACATCAGTATGCTTAAGAAGTGTCTACTGGACACAAAGCATGCTATTGTAGTGGAAGACATACAGTTGGAACCTAACTTGACATATGAAGAGAAACCTATAGCTATCTTAGCCAAGGATACCAGAAGGTTAAGAAACAAACATATTCCCATGGTTAAAGTTCAGTGGTCACACCACTCTGAAAGAGAAGCAACCTGGGAAACTGAAAAAGACCTTATGGAAAGGTATCCTGAAGAATACCCGAAGCTAAGGGCTATTTTGGAGGACCAAAATTATTAAGGGGGGGAGGATTGTTACCACCTCATAAAATGGGAGAATTACAAGTGTGTCATAATGGCTAAAAACCATTATATTGTGTAATTCTCACCATAGTGTTTAAAGTGTGGGGGGTAAAAGGCATGATCAACACCTCCTTAAAAGTGTTCCAAGTTGGTAACTTGGCCCCCAAGAAAAGCCTTAAGGATTGCTTGTTTTTCAAGCAACCTATGGACTTTTTTGTAAGGTTTTGGAAATTCGGGTACTCAATTGCAAAACTCTCACAAAAGAGATTTGGAGAGTTATGGGAAGGATATGAATGGTATGAAAGTGCTATTGGAGGACCAAATTGCTTATGGAAGAGAACTAAGGACAAAGAAAACACAAAAAGGCATAAAGGACCTAAGTGTTCTAATGTAGGCCTTAAGATGTGTATGTCTATGACTTAAGTCAAATGGAAGTTTTGTGGGGTTATCCCACATAAGGAGGGCTGCTAAAGGAAGATAAGGATGGTCAAATGTGGGCCAAGAGATTAAGACTAAGAAACCATAGTCTTGTAGCAAGGAAAATGACATAAGACAAGGTTAAGACTACTTAAGTGTGTTTAGTGTACTTTTGACTATTTAAGTAGTCAAGACCACCTTTGCTTCTCTAAATTTCGGCCTCCACCAGAAAAAAGAAAGCCAGCCCTCTCCTCCACACTTCCTCCATAGCCACCATACCTTCAAACTCAAAACTACTTGCAATTGAAGTCAAGGAAGCACAATTGGAAGCTATTTGGTGCTATTGCTTGAGTGCACCTAGGATCAAGCTCCAATTTCAGCATACCCATCAAGGTAAGGGTTCTCTTGCTCTCATGGGTTGTTTTCTGTATTTTCAAGCAACCATGGAGCTAGGGCTAAGCTTGGAAGAGAGCCATGAGCTTGATGAACCAAGCTTAGTGAGGGGAGTGCACTTATTGAAGGTTTTGTGACCTAGTGTGAAGTGCACAGTGATGGCAGCGAATTTCTGGGTTTCTAGAGCCCAAAAGTTAGTACTAACTAGTGTTAAAATCCTCCTAAGACCAAGCATTAGCTTGAGGAGGGCTGCCATAGTGATTTGGTTATGTTTATTATGTGTTTTATGGACTAACCTATGGTATATGTTGCTGCCACATTTCATGTGTTTGTTGTTTGTGTTTGGCTGCTGCATTTGGTTGCTATATCTTGTATATATGCATTGTGGTTTTTTTGTTTTAGTGTCTTTGGATGCAGGTTTTAATGATGGTTACATTGCCTATTGAATCCAAGTGCTACCCTTACTAAGTTTCTCAATGAAACTTACTCCCCTCAATTCTGTCATTTCAGGTCCAGCTGAAAGATCACCTTCAAACTAACCTTTGTGGTTTGATTTTTGATCTGAAATTTCAGGTACATGAACTTCCATATGTCTAGTTATGATCTGGAAATTTTGGTGATTTTAGGAGCACATTTGGTATTTTTAATGGTGGTACTTACTGTGTTGTGCAGCAGCTGTCCAGCATCCTGTTTTTGGAGTCCATTGTGTCTCAGGACCTCCTGTAACCTAGGGTGCGTATTTAGCTGAGTTAAGACCATATTTTAGTGCATGTATGCATGTACATGTAGTGTATGTAAAATGAGACAAGTATGTGAACATTTGAGTAATGTTTTGGCTATGTAAGTGATGTGGTGCAAAGCTGCCTAAGTGTGAATGATAGGCTGCTTACTTGTAAATTCTGTTTTGGCCACATAAAGTTGCTAGATGCAAGAGAATGTAATTAATATGTGTATTGGACATGTATGGGATAGCCTTGGAGGACTTTCCCCTTGTGAATGAAGTGTTTCCATGGTTTGGAAATATTGTATGGGCAAAATGGTCCTAAAGTTGCCAGAATTTCGACTCTGGACATAAAGTTTAATATCTCCCTGTGTAGAATGAACTATGGTATGAAATTTTGACCACACCTAGAGGACATCTAGAGCGTTAACTGGGATTTGGAATTTTTGGATTTAGAGCCCTGTAGCCAAAGATATGATGTTGCAAAGTTGGCTGAGTTACTGTTCATTTGGTCAGAATTTTGTAACCAACTTCAAAAATCCATAACTTGGTCCATAGGTGGGCTATTGATGTAAAAAAAAATTCCTTGGTTTGCTCTAAGTCTCTACTTCATAATGGAGCAAATAAAACAGGGGGGTATGAGGCTAGAATGATACAGTTTATTAGTGGAAGTTACAGGTGCAATAGCTGGCCACTAGAACTTAACAAGATTGCCTAATGTGTGGAAGCCAAAACTAAGACTTGTGCTAGTGTTTTCCTTCTTTGCTGCCATGGTGTGCATGCAATGTGAATATGTGTGTGATGGTTGGACCAATATGCATGTATTTACATAGTGCCCACGAGGGCCACTTGGGTATGCACACTCAGGGTAGTGTTCTGATGGCCTACAGAACATTACCAATCTTGGGAGTCTAAATGCACAGTTTTGGCACCATAACTGGACTACCCCGGAGTGGGTAACAATGTGGCTAGCTAGAACCTGAAATTTAGAGGTCATACCTTGTGGGCAGTGTTACCAACCGTACATTTGGGGCTGATAAAGGCTCTTTCTGACATGCTACCTATATTTGGTGACAATGGTCATGTTGGTGGTCCCTTGGGTTATACCTGCTAGAGTTGAGTTGAAGTCCTTGTTGTGGAAGTCCTAGAGTCACCGTAGAGTGGGATTTGTTGTACCTAGATAATAGGTTCTTTGAGGTCCAATAACTCTAAAGGCTCATACTCCTATTGAAGTAGGTGGCTTATGGGGCTACCTCAGTTCACTCAGCTTTGGCGGAAGTTTGGTAGTTTGATTAGGGCAATAGCTCTTCAGCCAATGCATGCCCCCCCAAAATAGCCTTAACATTCTTCAAAACATCAGGCTTTAATTGTCACACCCCACACAGGCCTCAGCCTATGCACCCACAGTGCCAGTCCACTATGCTACCAAGGCACTAACATTCCTATTCAATTCTTGCACTTATAGTGTTTTATGTATAAACTTAGGTCTTGGCCAGTTTACCTCTTTATAGTTCAAGACATACAACCTAAGACCAAGGCCTGGGGCATGCCCCAAGAGGTTACATCTAATAGTTTTAGTCCATTACTTGCATTTCAAGGCAAGACTTATAAGGTTACTTGCGACACAAGGCAAGGCATATACACTTTTATACGTAAGTGTTTAGGGTGTGTGTTCATCAAGTATGGCATTCTAATGCATGTTAACCAAGAAGCCCACATCTTCCACCATTTTGAAAACATACTTTTCATGCTCTTGCACATTTGGCCTAATAAGAACCAATAGAGGTTTAGCACATTATGGTCCAAAACTTTCCTGTAATAAGTACTAATAGCATAAGTGGGCATTTCATTCATTCATAACATTTATCTAACAATTCCATGATTCAACCGAGGCTATATGAACACAAAATAACCTCCACACTGAAGATTTCAGGATCTCAATAATAACATGCTCTTATGTTATTTACTTATGTATATGCCATATGCATATATGTTCTTTGTGTTCAACATGAATATAGACATACATATTCTGTCAAACACACCTAGCATGCCACTAAGATCATTCATAAAATTAAATCCTTAGCATGCTACTAAAGCAAGAAAGGATGTGTACCTTCCTTCTTGATAATCTTGTGCGGAAATGGAAGGAAGGACTTGATCTTAGAGGAGCACCTTGAGGCTTGAATTGAGATGAACAATCTCAATTTAATTCCACCCACAATGCTCTCAAAGAATGTCTATTATTTCGGCTCTCTAAAGGAATGAAAGGAGGAACTTTTTCTCTCAAGAAAAATGGTGCAAATTGAGTGTAAAATTCGTGCTCCAAATGGCCAGCCACTAAAGGCTATTTATAGATGACCAAAAGGCACACCTTTACACCAAGAAAGGTGTCTTTTAAGCCAAAGAACACTTCCTTTGGCTAAGGGTCATGTATGGTGGCGAAAATACATGTCTTTTAGCCAAGGAACACTTCCTTTGGCCTAAGAGACATGTCCCTTTGGCCAAGAGACATGTCTTGGCCGAAATGTGTGTCTCCCCATGGCCAAGGAACATGTCTTTTCTAAAGCCAACCTCATGGCCGAATATACATGTCTCTTGAGGTCAAAGGACATCATTCTTGGTGCAATAACCACCCCAACCACCCCATGGCCGAATATACATGTCTCTTGATGTCAAAGGACATCATTCTTGGTGCAATAACCACCTCAACCACCTCCATGGCCGAACATACATGTCCTTTAAAGTCAAAGGACATCACTCTTGGTGCTATAACCACCCCATGGCCGAATATACATGTCTATTCACTCAAGGAACACTTCCTTTGGATGAAAGGACATGTTCTTTTAGCCAAGAGTTATTTCTTTTGATGAAGAGACATACCTTTACACAAAAGATGTGTCTCTTGGTGGTTTTGAGCTAAAAACAAGGTGAGCTGGCACAAAGCTAGCTCACTATGCTACTTATGCACCATTGAGCTCCTTTGAGCTCCAACCAAGCACCATGAACTGAGGTCCAGCTCCTAGAGCTGACCTTGAGCTGGAGTTAGCTGCTTTCAGCTGAAGTGAACTGAAGTCCAGCTACATTCAGCTACCAAAAGCTGAAGTGAGCTGACTTGAGCTGACTTGAGCTAACTTGAGCTGAAGTCCAGCTACATTCAGCTACCATAAGCTGAAGTGAGCAGACTTGAGCTAAGGGGAGCTACTTCTAGCTGCCTTAGATACCTTTTCAAGCTATAGTTAGCTCAACGAGCTCAAATCCTATCTTAAAAGGATCTTGGTGCGCCAAGAATTCCAACAAACTCCCACTCGCACTAAGATGCTTTTAAAACTCCCAGCTCCCACTCAAAACAAAACTCCTTATTCCTTATAGCCGAAATAATCTAGACACTTCTACATATATAGAGTTGTGGGTGCGACCTCAAGGCACACACACACTAAGTCTCTTCTATTGAGGTTGTTAGACTCTCAATAGAAGATTGTCCTCTCCTCATAGTTTGAACTTCTTCAAACTTTCTTTGAACACATCAAATTCAAGTGTGTTGCTTAAACACATCAAGCTTGCTTGAACACATCAAGTTATGCCTTTCAGACCCCAGACATATGATACACTTCTTAATCACAATCAGTCTCTTTCTTAGAATTTCAACTCCTTGAAATCCATGATTGTATTAAGCATTGAGTACTCATTTCAATCACTTGTCATTCAATCTAGCATACTACTCACAGTAATATGTGGGCCCAAGATTGAATTTAGTGAACGTGTATCATCTTAATGTCTTTCCTTTTAGCTTCAACTACTTAGGTCAATGAGTTAACATGATTACCCAAAAGGAGGATACTCCAGTCTCATTTCTCTAAGACCTTCGACAACCAATCAAAGTAATCATAATTAACTCAACTTCCTAATAGCAAGCCATAGTCACTAAGAGTCTGATTCGAAGAATCTCACACTAAGCAAGAATAGAGACAACTTGCTTAAATTCTTCTCTGGTCGTATTTCATGGTCATGGAACACTTGGAAACACATCCATTAAAGTTCCATAATACACTTCTAAGGTGTTTTACTCATGTCACTCCCACTTGGAGTGATCTCCATTCCAATTGAGGAGTGTGTCATTTCTCCCTCTTAAAACACCATGAAGTGTACTCCTCTTAACATATAAAAGGAGGACATGTCAATAACCATGAAATTTCTCCATGTAAGCCTTAGCTTACATCTAACATAGGCTAGGATGTATGAATGGTCATACAAACTGAATGCACCAAAGCATTGAATCTTGATTACTCATAATCAAGGCGACCATAAAAGCTAAAGTGTCATGTGTTGGAGCATGACTCCCACTTAAATGTATCATTCACTTAAGTTTCATTTAAGTCTTTAGCCAGTCTCATCCTTAATCTTACACAAAGATCAAGGGCGAATGACTTGTGTGAGAAAGTCATCCTCTGCCTATGTTTGACATGTTCATTTGTTCGTTGTGATTCATAAAATTGAACTGAGTATTTCATAAAATAATCTGTATTATTTCAAAGAAATACATAACATGTGTGACACCAAAGAGGTGAAGTACATCCAACATTTACATTCTTCTAAGACCCATTGCTCTAACATGTCGAGCAAATACAAGTGGTGGCAATGGCTTAGTGAGAGGATCTGCCACCATCAGGTCTGTAGAAATGTACTCAATCCTAACTTCACCCTCTTCAATTGCATCCCGCACAAAGTTATATTTCATGCTAATGTGCTTGGTTTTTCCATGGTATTTGGGGTCCTTGGTATAAGCCATGGCTGCCATACTATCACTGTAGATAGTAATAGGTTTCTCAATAGAAACCCTGGACTCCAAATTCTTAAGGAAATAACCTAGCCAAAGGGCTTCTTGTACAGCTGAGGCACATGAAACAAATTCAGCCTCCATTGTGGACAATGCTGTACAAGTTTGCTTCTTACTACACCAAGTAGTAGCCCCACCATTTAGCATGAAAAGATAACCAGATGTAGACTTGCTGGAGTCTCTATCTCCTCCCCAATCAGCATCAGAATAGCCACGTAAACCAAGGTCTTTACCTTGGTAACAAAGCCAATAATCCTTAGTACCCTTGAGGTACCTTAGGATCCTCTTGACACTCTTCCAATGCTCCAGACCAGGGTTGGAAGAATATCGTGCTAGAAGTCCAACCGCTTGGCTGATGTCTGGCCTTGTACATAACATGGCGTACATCAAGCTACCAATGGCACTTAGGTAAGGGATCTGAGCCATCTCTTCCTTCTCCTTTGGAGTCTTAGGACATAAGTCCTCTCCAATCTTGCAACCATATGCAAGAGGTGTACTCATGGGCTTTGCATTTGTTAAGTTGAACCTTGCAAGAATCTTATCAATATAAGGCTCTTGAGAAAGGGCCAATAGCCTTGCCTTTCTATCCCTCAGGATCTTAACCCCTAGAATAAAGGCAGCCTCTCCCATGTCCTTCATGTCAAAGGTGGAAGACAACCATCCCTTGATGGTACTTAACAATGCAAGCCCATTACTTGCAATCAGTATATCATCTACATATAGAGTCAATACTGCAAAACTAGACCCAGAAGAGTACAAGTATACACAATGGTCTTCATGCATCATCACAAAGCCATAGCTTGTGATTGCATGGTGAAACTTCAAGTACCACTGTCTTGAAGCTTGCTTAAGACCATAGATAGACTTCTTTAGTCTACATACCTTGTCCTCTTGACCCTTTTGGACAAACCCCTCAGGTTGTCTCATATATATCTCCTCACTCAAATCACCATTGAGAAAGGCGGTCTTTACATCCATCTGATGTAACTCTAGGTCTAGATTTGCCACGATGGCAAGTAATATCCTGATGGAAGTGAATTTCACAACAGGAGAGAAGGTGTCTTTGAAATCAACACCCTCCTTCTGTGTAAAACCCTTGGCCACCAAACGGGCCTTGTATCTTTCGATACTTCCATCAGAGTTCACCTTGATCTTGAGAACCCACTTGTTCCCAATTGCCTTACGGCCTGGAGGAAGATCACTTAGCTCCCAAATCCCATTGAGATGCATTGAATGCAACTCATCCTTCATTGCATTTAGCCACTCTTCCCTCTGTGCACCCTCAAGAGCCTCCTTAATGTTACTTGGCTCATCTATCTCAGATGCAACCAAATTTGCCTCACTATCCAAGATCCACCATTCTTTAGGTGGTCCAAATTTCCTCATTGATCTTCTCAATGTAGGCTGAGATGGAGGCAACTCATGCTCCATCTCTTGAGGCTCAACAATTTGCTCTTGGGTATCCTCAACTCCCTCTTGAACAAAACCTTCCTCTTCGAGGTCTTGCTCTTGTTGGTCCACAACAATAGGGATTTCTGGAGCCATTGCTCCATGTGGTTGAGGTACTCCCTCTAGAGTAGGTGCATGTGTCCTAGGTGTCCTTATGACACTTGGTTGATCCTCATCTAGGATCTGGCTTAATGAGGTTAAGTCACCACGCTCACCAACTTTGGGGAACTCATCCTCCACAAAGTTAGCATTCCTTGCATCAAAGATGTTCCCAATTTTGTGACTTACATCCAAGAACACATAACCCCTAGATTGTTCAGCATAACCAAGGAAGGCACACTTCCTCCCTCTTGGACCCAACTTTCCCAAAGGGTGGTCCGTTATGTGAACATAAGCTAAACAACCCCAAGGGCGTAAATAGCTTAGGTTAGGAGTTTTCTTCTTCCATAACTCATATGGAGAAGAATTCACATTCTTGGTGGGTACTCTATTAAGGACATGAACTGCACACAGCAGTGCATCACTCCAATAAGTGATGTCTAAATTGGCCTTTGCCATCATGGAACGTACCATGTCCATAAGAGTTCTATTCTTCCTCTCAGACACTCCATTCTGTTGGGGTGTCCAAGGAAGAGTGAACTCCCTCTCAATACCCTTCAAGTCACAAAATGCCTTGAATGCATTTGATGTATACTCTCCACCCCTATCTGTCCTCAAGGACTTAACCTTCTTACCTACTTGGTTCTCAACCAAGTGCACATACTTCTCAAAGCATGCCAAGGCCTCTGCCTTGTTTCTGAGTAAGTAGATGTGGGTGAATCGAGTATAATCATCTGTAAATGTGATGAAGTACTTGAATCCATTTCTGGATTCAACCCTCATTGGCCCACACAGGTCAGAGTGAACTAAACTTAGTGCCTCACTTCTCCTACTTGCTTTGCCAAAAGGCTTTCTTGTGGCTTTGCCTTCTAGGCATGATTGGCAACTTGGAAGGACAACCTTGGTCAAGGAACCTAGCAAGCCACTCTTGGCTAGCTTGTCCATTCTATCTTGACCAATATGACCCAACCTCTCATGCCATCTCATTTCATTTGTGACCTCTGTCACATAGCAACTAGGACTTGCAACAGAATGGTCAGTTGGCTTTAACTCATAAAGCCCATTATTAACTGAACAAGTGCACACTATCTGATTATCTTTAATAATAGACACACTATTATTAAAGAAATTAAAGCAATAATTGTACTTCAACATACAACTTATAGAAATCAAATTTCTACAAATGTTTGGTACATACAATACATCTATTAGATACAAATATCCAATATCTATAGGAATCCTACATGTTCCTATGCCTTCCACTTCCAGCCTGGCATCATTTCCTACTGAAATGTGCTTAGCTCCTTTTGAGAGCTTCCTGTAGGCCACAAACCAGGACTTCTCCCGTGCTATGTGGTCTGTTGCTCCCGAGTCTACAATCCACAAAGAATTGCACTCAGTTAGTAATGTACATGACACAACATGTACAATGGAAGTAGAAGGGTATGTATGTACCTTGGGTGGACCTTTGCAATCCTTTGCAAAGTGTCCTTTATACCCACAGTTGAAGCACTTTAGCTTGCTTATGTCCCGTTTCTTCTTGAACCTTTTCTTAGAAGCAGGAACTTTTCCCTTGCCCTTCCTTGGCCCTCCTTTTCCACCATTCTTCTTCCATCCCTTCTGGATAGAAGATGAGGCAACATATGCCTTAGAATGGTCCTTGAGGGCCATTACCTCAGCCTCAAGGAGGAGGTGACGGGCAATGTCATCAAATGACATTATTTGAGGGTTATGGCGTAAGTTGACCTTCATCAACTGCCATTCCTCATCAGGCAAGGAACGAATTATTGCTTGCACTTGTTGCTCATCAGTGAGCACATGCCCTGCCGTCTTGAGTTGGTGGATCATGCGTGACATCTCACGCAAGTGAGCACTCATAGAGTGATCAGCACGCTTCACATAATTCTCAAACCTGAGAATCATCGAGCGTTGTTTCTCTACAGAAACATCTCCATACTTGGCCTTGACAGAGTCCCATATGGCCCTGGCCCCCTCAAGCATGGAGAATTCCACCATAATCTCATCCACCATAGTGGAAAGGAGAGTGACTCTACACATAGAGTTCTTCTTTAGGAATGCCTCATAGGCAGTCTTATCCTCTCCCTCAGCAGGAGGCATGATCTCTTGAGTGAGTACATCAAGAGTATCTTGCTCAGTTAAAATGAATTTGACTTTCTGTTGCCAAATTGAATAGTTTTCACCATCCAATTTGAGGTCACGGTTTAATTCTGCAACTATATTCTTACAAGCCATCTACATTGATGCAATTCACATGTTTTAGTTCAATTTACACAACAAGACTCAACAAAGCAAACATGTGTATGAAACAACTTCTAACATGCTCATATATGGCAAAAGAGATGCATATAGCATTCAATCAGAAATATATAGACATGCCTTCATTGCTTCATACACATATCCTTCATTAGCCTTATCAAAATCATACACATATGTATGATCCTAAATCATGCTTACTACATGCAACATATACATATTCATGACCTAGGCTCTGATACCAATTGAAGATTTCAGGATCTCATGATAACATATCTTTATGTTATCTACTCATGTACATGCCACATGCATTTTTGTTCATTTGAGTTCAACATGAATATAAGCAAGCATCATTTTAATTTGTTTAACATATTTTATGCATTTGATATAGCATATTGGTTTTACATACATATTGTGTCAAACAAATCCTAGCATGCTACTAAGAACATTCATGTAAATAATAAATAAAACCTAGCATGCTACTAAACCAAGAAAGAATGTGTACCTTCCTTCTTGGTTATGTGTGGCGAAAACTTGAGGAAGAACTTGATCTTGGAGGAGCACCTTGAGGCTTGAATTGAGATGAACAATCTCAATGTAAATCCACCCACAATGCTCTAGAAAAATGTCTATTATTTCGGCTCTCTAAAGGAATGAAAGGAGGAACTTTTTCTCTCAAGAAAAATGGTGCAAATTGAGTGTAAAATTCGTGCTCTAAATGGCCAGCCACTAAAGGCTATTTATAGATGACCAAAAGGCACACCTTTACACCAAGAAAGGTGTCCTTTAAGCCAAAGAACACTTCCTTTGGCTAAGGGTCATGTATGGTGGCGAAAATACATGTCTTTTAGCCAAGGAACACTTCCTTTGGCCTATATGGCCAAAAAAACACTTCCTTTGGCCTAAGAGGCATGTCCCTTTGGCCAAGAGACATGTCTTGGCCGAAATGATGTGTCTCCTTGGCCAAGGAACATCCCATTACTAGCCAATGGGCGAAAATACATGTCTTTTAAGTCCAAAGGACATCACATTTGGTGCAATAACCACCTCAACCACCTCCATGGCCGAACATACATGTCCTTTAAAGTCAAAGGACATCACTCTTGGTGCTATAAGCACCCTATGGCCGAATATACATGTCCATTCACCCAAGGAACACTTCCTTTGGATGAAAGGACATGTTCTTTTAGCCAAGAGTTATTTCTTTTGATGAAGAGACATACCTTTACACAAAAGATGTGTCTCTTGGTGGTTTTGAGCTAAAAACAAGGTGAGCTGGCACAAAGCTAGCTCACTATGCTACTTATGCACCATTGAGCTCCTTTGAGCTCCAACCAAGCACCATGAACTAAGGTCCAGCTCCAAGAACTGACCTTGAGCTGGAGTTAGCTGCTTTCAGCTGAAGTGAACTGAAGTCCAGCTACACTCAGCTACCAAAAGCTGAAGTGAGCTGACTTGAGCTGACTTGAGCTAACTTGAGCTGAAGTCCAGCTACATTCAGCTACCATAAGCTGAAGTCCAGCTACTTTGAGCTACTTATAGCTGAAGTGAGCTGACTTGAGCTGACTTGAGCTAACTTGAGCTGAAGTCCAGCTACTTTGAGCTACTTATAGCTGAAGTGAGCTGTCCAGCTACATTGAGCTACTAGAAGCTGAAGTGAGCTGACTTGAGCTAAAGCTAGCTACCAGCTATTCAGCTACTTATAGCTGACTTGAGCTGACTTGAGCTGACTTGAGCTAACTTGAGCTAAGTCCAGCTTGAGCTGAAGTCCAGCTACTTTGAGCTACTTATAGCTGAAGTGAGCTGACTTGAGCTAAAAAGGAGCTACTTGCGCCAGCTGCCTTAGATACAAGTTCAAGCTAGAGTTAGCTCAATGAGCTCAAATCCTATCTTAAAAGGATCTTGGTGCGCCAAGAATTCCTAGTAATACCCGAGAGCTACTTTAAGTGTACAATACAAAACCAAAGTTTGTAGGAAAATGCCTACAACCATGCCCATACCCATAAGTGCAAACCATCCTACCAAAGCCCATGAGCACACATCCATTGATCCTAGACTTGTCCCACAAATCTAAACAAACCTACAAACTCAAACACATGAGTTTATACCTTAACATAAGACTTGAACTATGTACTTATAAGCCAAGCTTTCGGTTAGATACATACCTTGGCAAAACCGAGCTAAAACTTAGCACACAAGCAACTACATAACTCAATCAAGCTCAAAGCCTTTTTCTTGAAACATATACAATAAGGGGCATGAGTTTCATAAACTTAGTAAGGATTAATATAGCTTTAAAAGCTTATTTAGTTAAGCCCGAGGGCTTAACCTCCCATTAGCATTGCTTTACCTGCAAGAAAAACAAGAAAACACCAAAACCACATGTACAATAACATGTACACATAATAACAACAACTATGAGAGGTTAGTAAGCACAACCAAGCAACAAAGCACACAACTCGCACACCACAACAAAATGTTCATCTCGGCCGAAGCCACACTAGCAAGTAAAATCATAAGTTCCATCAAGCTTCACCATATAACCATTCATTCCACTAGAGCTCCAAGTGCAATTATAGGTTGGCCCTCCTATAATGAACTCTAAGTACTTGCCATTAGTAACTAGCTAGTCACAAATTACATAAACCTGAAGGTAGTCACATCAGCCCCATATAGCATTCTAAGATCATATAGCTCAATTTACGATCACTTAGAAGCCAAATCACTAACTTGAACATGGAACAATACCAAAATCAAGTAGTGAACCATAATCCTTACCAATTTCTTGCTTTGAGCTCTTGGCCATGCTTGAATCTCCAAGACTTGTTCTTGAAAATTCAATCACAAAGTCACCTAAGGCCGAGAACACCAAATACAAGCTTGATTCTTCAATTCAAGCTTTAATCACCAAGGATTTGGCTTAAACCCGAAGCTTTCCAACCCAAGAACACCAAGAACATGACTTAGACTTGAAAAATGAAGGTTTGACCCAAAATGAGTGATTTTCAACTAAGTGGAAGCATGCATTAGCCGGCCATGTGCCACATGTATACAAAAATGGGCTCAATGCTCTTCACGGCCTTGCACATTTTTGCATGGCTTATTAAACTCCTTCCATAAGTCTTAGCATCATTATTAGTACCTGAAAGAAGATTCAATTTGGCCCTTAAACTTTGTTTCTCACCATTAGCACTTAGGCCATTTAAATGTACATTTTGAATCCGATAGTTCTAAGCCTAGTTGGTACATATGCCCACATACCTCCCATCATTTCCACTTAAGTCCTTCATTGTTTTAATGCATTTCCCTTGCATTTTTGGCATGGGCCAAGCACTGAGGTGGGGTCCTAACAACTCCTCCCTCCTTAAAGAATTTGATCCTCCAAATTGTTCACAAGTTTTGGATACAACTGAGGGTAACTCTTGGCAATTTCCTGTTCTACTTCCCAGGTTGCCTCTTCTGGAGTATGGTTACTCCACTGAACCTTAATCATAGAAATCCACCTGCTTCTCAACTTCCTAGTGTCTCTGGCTAGGAATTGAATAGGTACCTCTTCATAAGAAAGGTTTGGGGTTATAGGTACACTAGCAGGTACTTCTATTTGTTTTGAACTTGGAACATACTTCTTAAGTAAACTTACATGAAACACATCATGTATATTACCAAGTTCAGGTGGCAAATCCAACTGGTATGCCACATTTCCAACTTTGGCCAATACTTGGTATGACCCTATGTATCTGGGTGCCAATTTCCCTTTCTTTCCAAATCTTATCACTCCTTTCATAGGAGAGACCTTAAGCCACACCCAGTCCCCTTCCTGGAATTCTAGGTCTCTTCTCCTTTTCAGGTTTGCATAAGATTGCTGCCTATCATTAGCAGCCTTGATTCTTGCCTGAATCAGTTTTATCTTTTCAGTGGTCTCTTTAACAATGTCTGGTCCCAATTCCAACTTATCTTCTGGCTGATGCCAGCAATGAGGTGTAATACACTTCCTGCCATACAAGGCTTCATATGGGGCCATTCCAATCACTGAATGGTAACCATTGTTATAAGAGAACTCTACTAATGGGAGATGCACATCCCATTCTCCTTGAAAATCAATGACACAACATCTTAGCATATCCTCCAGAGTTTGGATTGTTCTCTCTGTTTGTCCATCAGTCTGTGGATGGTATGCTGAACTAAACTTAAGTTTAGTTCCTAATGCCTGATGTAGGGATTTCCAAAACCTAGAAACAAACCTAGGATCCCTATCTGATACAATATCATCAGGTACTCCATGAAGTCTCACTATCTCCCTTATGTAAAGTTGGGCAAGTTTGTCTAAAGAATCAGTGAGATTCATTGGGAGAAAATGGGCTGCCTTGGTCAATCTATCCACAATGACCCAAATGGCATTATGTTTCCTTCTTGTCAGTGGCATTCCCACTACAAAATCCATAGATATGGACCCCCACTTTCTTTCAGGTATGGGTAAGCTCTGAAGCTTCCCTCCTGGTTTCTGGTGCTCAACCTTTACTTGTTGGCACACTTCACACTTAGCTACATGAGTGCTAATGTCATGTTTCATATATGGCCACCAAAAGTAAGCTCTGAGAGCATGGTACATTTTTGTGGCTCCAGGATGCATGCTAAGTTTACTAGAGTGTGCTTCTTCCAGAATCTGGAATCTTAGGTCATCTTTTTCAGGCACATATAATCTGTTCTGGAAGTATAACAATCCTTGCTTATAGGAGAATCCTTGAAAAAGTTCTCCTTTCCTTTGTCCAGACACCAGTCCCATGTTCTCATCACTAAACTGAGCTTCCCTGATGAGTTCTTTCCATTCAGGGGTAATGGTGAGCACACTAAGTTGCTCATGCTCCCAAGTTAGCCATTGACTTGCTAAGCAAGTAAGGCTAAGGCTCTCGGCCTTATGTTCTCCTTCTCCTCCTTTGAGCACTCCAGTATAATTCCTGCTCAGGGCATCTGCCACTACATTGGCTTTACCAGCTGTGTATTCAATTACACAGTCAAAATCCTTCAGGTACTCCAACCATCTTCTCTGTCTCATGTTCAAGTCCTTCTGAGTGAAAAGGTACTTGAGACTTTTATGGTCTGTATAGACCTGAAATTTATTACCCAATAGGTAATGTCTCCATTGCTTAAGAGCAAAGACTACTGCTGCTAGTTCCAGGTCATGCACTGGATACTTCTTTTCATGTGGTCTTAATTGTCTTGATCCAAAAGCAATAGCCTGTTTGTTTTGCATTAGGACACAACCTAATCCTACATGAGATGCATCAGTGTACACCTCATAGTCCTTTTCAGGATCTGGTAAAACCAACACAGGAGCTGTTGTCAGCCTCCTTTTCAGCTCTTGGAAGCTTTCTTCACATTTGCTTTCCCAGACAAATTTCTGGTTCTTTCTAGTTAACTGGGTCATGGGAGCTGCTATAACAGAAAATTTTGGCACAAATCTCCTGTAATAGCCAGCTAACCCCAGGAAACTTCTGACTTCCTTCACATTTTGGGGTTGCTTCCAATCCAAGATTGATCTTACCTTTTTAGGATCCACTGCTAATCCTTGATCATTTATCACATGACCCAGAAACCCAATTTCTTGAGTCCAAAATTTACATTTGCTTAGCTTCCCATAAAGCTTATGTTCTTGGAGCAAGCCAAGCACCATCTTTAGGTGTTCTTTATGAGTTTCCTCATCTTTTGAGTATACCAAAATATCATCAATAAAGACCACCACAAAGTGATCTAGGTATGCTCTGAACACCCTCTGCATTAGGTCCATGAAAAATGCAGGTGCATTTGTGAGCCCAAATGGCATCACTGTATATTCAAAGTGTCCATACCTAGTCCTGAAAGCAGTCTTAGGTATGTCTTCCTCCTTGACCCTTAGCTGGAAATAACCAGACCTTAGGTCTATTTTAGAGAATATCTTTTTTCCTTTCAATTGATCAAATAGATCTTCAATTCTTGGAAAGGGATACTTGTTCTAAATGGTCAACGCATTAAGTTTTCTGTAATCTATACAGAGTCTAAGGGTTCCATCCTTCTTCTTTACAAATAATACAGGTACTCCCCAAGGAGACACACTAGGTCTGATGAATCCTTTTTCAAGTAATTCATCCAATTACTTTCTCAATTCTACCATTTCAGGTAGTGCCATCCTATATGGAGAAGTAGACACTGGGGTTGCTCCTGGTACCAGTTTGATTTCAAACTCCACCTCTCTCTTGGGTGGCATTCCAGGTAGGTCTGTAAGGAAAACCCCTGGGAAATCTGAACTATAGGTATCTGCCTAAGTTCACTAGCCACTCCTTGTTCATTTAGTTCTAGGCATTCATATTCATTTTCTAGAGTTATTAGTTTTAATACTTCCACTTGGTAGTCCAAGGCTAACTCTAGTGACTTATCCAGTTCATATGGTTCACAACCAGGTATCAACAATTGTTTAGCATGACAATCTATTGCCACCTTATTTTCACTTACCCAGTTCATGCCCAATATCACATGATAATCATAAATGTCTAGCACTGTTAAGTATGCTCTCAGTTTCAACTTGTCAATTTGAATCACACAATTTTTAACTATGTGATATGTAAATAAGACTTCATTGCTAGTAGTTTTAACCAAATACATGTTTGTCATGTACTTTACTTCTAAATTCATGGTCTTAACCAAGCAAGCAGAAATTATGCACAATGAAGCTTCAGTATCAAATAGTGCAAACACTAACTGGCCATTAAGGTAAATAATACCTTTCAAGGCTCTCCTGCTAGTCCTCTACTGACTAGTTTCCTTGCGAACTGTCTTGGCCTCTGGTGCTTCCCGCACATTCTTTGAGGTCTCCAACTGAAACACCCTACCACTGGGTGCATTCGACCTGCTCTGATCTTGAGGTAGCTTAGGTGCTTGCTTCATCCCTGGGTTAGGCACATTTGTCTTTAGCTGTGGCATAGGTATCTGTCCACTAGGCCCTTTGGAGTTGTACCTCTCTGGCATTTTCCTATCATCCCCTCTTTTAGGACAATCCCTCACCCAGTGATCTGGGGCTCCACACTTGTGGTTTCCACTAGTCAGTTTGAAGCATGGCTTGTTGCCATGAAACTTCCCACAAGTAGTGCATTGAGGACCATATTGCTGTGGCACCTTCTCTTTCTTGCTTCCTTTCTTTCCCCCAGTTGGCTCAACTTCTTCTCTAGGCCTCTTTTGATGTCCTTTCTATGATCCACTTCCACTCCCTGGACCACTTCTGGTTTGCTACTTGAACTCCTGGTCAAGTGCAATAGCACTCTATACTACTGAGTAGTAGTCTCTAGCTCTTAGAGCTCTGAGGATCTGCCTCAGCTCAGGCTGTAAGCCTTTCAAAAACCTTTTGGTCCTTAGCTCCTCCTATCCATCATACTGAGGAGCATATCTAATCAAGCTATTGAACTTCTGCTCATATTCCATCACACTGAGGCCTCCCTGTTCTAACTGATTAAACTCCACCTGCTTCTGATCCTTCTGAGCCTCACTCATATATTGTTGTCAGAAGACTTTGAGGAACTCAGCCCATCTCAGGGACCTCCTCCTTACAGGTGGCCTCCTTTGGTTCCTCTTTTGATAAGTTCTCTGTATAGCTCTCCACCAGAGCTCTGCATTTCCTTCCAACCTGAAAGTGGCTAGAAGCACTTTCTGGGTAGAGGATACATCGATCCTCTCAAATATCTTCTCCACCTGGTATATCCAAAACTCAGCTTCTTCAGGGTCACATCCACCCTTGAACATGGGGGGTTTCAATGCCAGGAATCTTTCCAATTGGCCCTCCCTTAAACCACTAGTTCTTTTCCAAGCTTTCTACCTCTCCTGCCTTCACCTTCTATGTTTTCTCCTGCCATTGTTTGTTATGGGCTTTCCTATGGTTGGGATTGGCCTCTAGCCAAGGCTTGCATTCCCACCATAAGTTGTGCGACAGTAGCTTGTAATGTTTCCATCATCTGCTTTACTCTTTCTTGCATGCCCCTACTAGGTCCAAGTATATGTTCCCTGGCATTTGGCTCCTTAGCCAAATTAGGCTCTAAGGCCTCGGGTTGCCCTACATTATTCCTGTTCAAGAAATTATCTTTCCCTACCTCGGGTTCTCATCCTACACTCAAGATGCATCTATTCATATATGCTCAATAAGTACAAGTCTTATATAAACTTATGTGGGAACAAGTATAGGCAAAATACTATAACTTAATCAGAAGCTGTAAACCAAAGCTCTGATACCAACAAAGCCTGTCATATCCCACACAGGCCCCAGCCTGTGCACCTACAGTGCTAGTCCACTGTGCTACCAAAGCACTAACATTTCTATTCAATTCTTGCACTTATAGTGTTTTATGTATAAACTTAGGTCTTGGCTAGTTTACCTCTCTATAGTTCAAGACATGTAACCTTAAGACCAAGGCCTGGGAGGTGCCCCAGGAGGCTAAGTCCAATAATTTTAGTCTATTACTTGTATTTCAAGGCAAGACTTATAAGGTTGCTTGCAACACAAAGCAAGGCATATACACTTTTATACTTAAGTGTTTAGGGTGTGTGCTCATCAAGTGTGGCATTCTAATGAATGTCAACTAAGAAGCCTACATCTTTCAATGTTTTGAAAGCATACTTTTCATGCTCTTGCACATTCGGCCTAATAAGGACCAATAGAGGTTTAGCACATTATGGTCCAAAACTTTCCTGTAACAAGTACTAATAGTATAAGTTGGCATTTCATTCATTCATAACATTTACATAATAGGTCCATGATTCAACCGAGGCTATATGAACACAAAATAACTGTTGGGTTTCGGGAGCCAAACAGCGCAGCGGAATTTAACCGAAACCCTCCAGGATCCAAGTGAAACGGGGTAAACCGGGTGTTCGAAAATTTCATACCTAATTTTCGGTTGAGATCTCTCACTCAACTGTAGAGTCGAATCACAAAACCTGAACAGTTGACGTGTTCAGGCTCTCTATGGTATCCACACGAGCCTCTCGGGATCACCACGCTTCCACCACGTCCCGGCAGATGCGTTTCTCTTGCGCTCGCAGTGCTAGCTTGCGTCCTCCAAGGAATTGCAAGAGAAGAGTGCGGCTGTCCTTTTGGGAGGCTAGGGCAAGGAGACCTGCGAATTTCTCACTTAAAAGTTGTATTTATAGTGAGACTCAACTTCCAGGCCTAATGGGTTTCAAAGCCCTAATCCAATTAGGATTTAATTTCGGGCTTAATAATGGCTCAACTCCTTGGCCCATTATTAATACGAAATTAAAGTGAAACCATAACCCAAATAATTAGCCCATGCACTCTAATGATCCAAATAGCTCTATGTGTGCGACCCAATAGGCTCTTGCCATGTTGGCAATGATCATAAATCACATTTATGATCATAAGCAATGAGCGGTGTCTAGCAACACATCATTGCTACCCAAGTGACAAGATTGTCGGTGAATCGACTAAACCTTTATGATCATCACCGATATATGCCATTGTCCCTTTGTCCAAGATATCAAGACTAAGCACGAGACATGGAATGTGTCACTCTCGTATAGCCCAATCTTTGGTTTCTTGATTACCGAGTAGACCAACTTAAACTGATGACATTGATATCATATATCAACTCATCGAAGCATGGCCATGCATTTTCTAAGTCTCACTCTATCAAGGGGCCCAAAGATATCACTCCCGTTACATAGGAGGGACAAATCCCATCTTGATCATACAAATCCCTCCGCATGATATGTGACATACCCAATGACCTCCTTCAAGTTCACTCAGTTACGAGCAACAAAGGAAAGTATCAAAGTATGTGACTCACATGTAGGGAACCTTGATGATCTTAGGTCGAAGGACTACATATACCATGATCACTATGAGAATCACTTATGACACTCATATAACGATCCATGAAGTGTTCTCATGGTGGGTCGGTCCAGTACACAAGTTCTCCAACTTGTACCCATATGTAGACTAGATATCTCATATTAGTCTCCACATATGCTAGTCATTATGTATTATTGCAACCCGCTCCACAATAATACTAGACTAGGGACGTTTAAGAATATCATTATTCTAGGGTTACAATTATGCTTATTACGTTACGCAGAAACAAAACAACAAACATAATTGCTGGATTAATGCCTCAATAAAATATCATGACTCAATGTGCAAAAATACAATCATCTCATGATTGGCTTTTTGGGCACAATACTAACAATAACCTCCACACAAGTACTACATACTTGGAACTATACCAAGAGTATTCAAAATCCAAAATAGCCATTGTTATGCATTACATGCCCCTACTTCATAGTAATGCCTGAGAGTTACTTTGAATGTACAATACAAAACCAAAGTTTGTAGGAAAATGCCTACAACCATGCCCATACCCATAAGTGCAAACCATCCTACGAAAGCCCATAAGCACACATCTATTGATCCTAGACTTGTCCTACAAATCTACACAAATCTGCAAACTCAAATACATGAGTTTATGCCTTAACATAAGACTTGCACTATGTACTTATAAGCCAAGCTTTCAATTAGATACATACCTTGGCAAAACTGAGCTAAAACTTAGCACACAAGTAACTACACAACTCAATCAAGCTTAACGCCTTTTCCTGAAACATATACAATAAGGGGCATTAGTTTCGTAAACTTAGTAAGGATTACAACAGCTCTAAGAGCTTATTTAGTTAAGCCTGAGGGCTTAAGCTCCCATTAGCATTGCTTTACCTGCAAGAAAAACAAGAAAACACCAAAACCACATGTACAATAACATATACACATAATAACAACAACTATGAGAGGTTAGCAAGCATAACCAAGCAGCAAAGCACATAACTCACACACCACAACACAATGTTCATCTCGGCCAAAGCCACACTAGCAAGTACAATCATAAGTTCCATCAAGCTTCACCATATAACCATCCATTCCAGTAGAGCTCCAAGTTCAAATATAGGTTGGCCTTCCTATAATGAACTCTAAGTACTTGCCATTAGTAACTAGCCAGTCACAAATCACATAAACCCGAACGTAGTCACATAAGCCCCATATAGCATTCTAAGATCGTATAGCTCAATTTACCATCACTTAGAAGCCAAATCATTCACTTGAACATGGAACAATACCAAAATCAAGTAGTGAACCATAATCCTTATCAATTTCTTGCTTTAAAACTCTTGGGCAACCTTGAATCTTCAAGACCAAGCTTGAAAATTCAATCACCAAGTCGCCTAAGGCCGAGAACACAATTGTTGAGATTGATTTTCCAATTCAAGTGTAAATCACCAAGGATTTGGCTCAAACTCGAAGCTTTCCAACCCAAGAACACCAAGAACACACTTGGACTTACAAAATGAAGGTTTGAACCAAAATTAGAGTTTTCAGCTAAATGGAAGCATGCATTAACTAGCCATGTGCCACATGTACATAAAATGACCTCAATGCCCTTCACAGCCTCACACATTTTTGCATGGCACATTAAGTCCCTCTACATGTCTTGGAATCATTATTAACACCTAAAGGAAGGTTCAATTTGGCCCTTAAACTTTGTTTTTCGCCATTAGCACTTAGGCCATTTTAAATTTGCATTTGAACCCGATAGTTCTCGGTTGCACATGTACATCACATCCCTCATTTCCACTTAAGTCCTTCATTGTTGTAGTACATTTCTCTTACATTTTTGGCATGGGCCAAGTATTGAGATAGGGTCCTAAAATTAATCCTTATCCAAGGTAGTCACCTGAGAAAGTCATTTTTCAGTGATATATATACATATACATATACATACATATGTGTGTATGTTTGTGTATGTGTGTGTGTGTGTGAGTGTGTACACTTAGGTGTTTGGGTTTTTCCCCATTTGCATTCACATCTTTCCTAGTTTTATAGTACTTGAATGATGTACATTTTCTTCAAGCACCATTTTTCAGGTTCTTTGAATCATCACTTTAGTCATTCACTTTACAAGTGTCCCTTTGTTTCAAGTTCTATGGACATGTGTCAGCTTGCAAATGGCCAATATTTGCCTGATGCATTACTTCAATTCAGAAAGACAGTTTTGATATTCTCTATGGTGTAATAATTGTGACTCTTATTGTTCCCTCTTTGGGCTACATATACTCATAATCTTTAAAGGATTCCCATGTTTCTCCTAATTACTCTTGTTCCTTATTTCTTGTGTTAAGCCCTCTCATTTTTTTTCCTTCTAGTGAAGCAGCTTTCTTAGTGGTATGGTTTCCCGCCTAACTTCTTAGAGGTGGTCCAACAACCTTTTCGGTGGGTATCTACCATTCCTCTTTTCACCGTACTAGGCTTTTGTTTCTCAAAGTAAGTGCCATGTCTCCTCCAGTTCACTTTGAGGTTACCTCATCTTTTCAAGCTAAGCACTCTGTGGGGTTCGTTGGATGCTCACCTTAGCTATCGTACTCTAAAAAAAGTGGAGAAGTGGAGGAAGAAGAACTTATTCCCTTTTTACAACCAAGTATGCTTACCTTAGAAGGGTGAGCTAAGTTGCCATCCTTGTGAAGGAAAAATCACTATCTTCTAGACTCAGATGAAGATGGGACTTTGGTTTCCTTTGTTGATGTTCTTCCATGAATTCTATGAATTCTATGGTATTGCCATCAACTAGATGCTGCCAAACTTGTACATACACTTCAACACATTCTTGTGCATGTATAGTGTCTTCAGGATCAAGCCTCACTTTCTAATATTCATGCAATACTACAAATTGCATACTTTCTCGATGGGTTCCTTCTACTATCTCCTCCCCCCAAGGTTCAGCCAACAAAAAGTTCTCTTTCTACTTCCAGACCAATGATAGCTAGAGAAATTGGAAGAAGTACTTTTTCATGACCATCCCTAGGTCATGGAAGATTTTAGGCATGTAAACTTTGGGTCCTCTAGAGATGGATGCAAATGAGTCTCATGCTTTTATTTGGGGAAATTTCACAGAGACTAGAAGAGTTTGACTCCTATATTTAGGGTGTGATGGACTATAGTGAGCCGATGGACGAGGTGGAGCCATATCTCTTTCACATTAATTATGATTCAATGACTAAGGGGGTGTTTTGAGAACTTAAGATGGTTTTTAAACACCTAGCTGATGCTGGGATGCTCGCCCCTTTAGAAAGTGGGGAGAAGTCTTTTTTTATTAAGCTTTCTTGGAAGTAAATCTCCTATTCAAAAGTTGTTGAAAGTGAATTTCTTTTCTTCTAGTTCATCTTTTTTCTTTCAAGTTACTTATGAGATGTCCTTTTGTTTTGTAGAGATGGGTGATGAATCTATAGAGTTCTACTAAAAAGGCTTCCTTGATAAGATGAAGAAAAATAAGGAGGCAGGCAAGAAGCCCTTGAAGAGAAAGAAGGCTAAGAGACCTTCAAAAAGCTCATCAATAAACAAGGCTTGTACTGATCCTGCTTTAAGCATAGAAGCAAAGAGAAATGTGCTTCAGCTTTGGTGAAGGAAATTTTTCTTCTTCTAGTTGAAGAAGTCAACAAAGAAGATGGTTTTCTTCTTTTACCTAAAGATGTTTACGAGGGCGGCTCTTCACTTTCCCCTTTTAAGATGGTTGAGAAGGCGGCACCTTCTTCATTCCCAAGCCCTTGGATGGCCCTTGCTCCCATAGTTCCTTGGCCATCGGTGCTAATCCCCTCCTAGTCGAGGCTGCTGAGGAGGCTATGGAAAAAAAGATTGGCGAGGAGAAGGTTGTCCCACCTGATTAAAGTGGTCCAAGTCTTGAAGGTTTTAGATTCTGAGGCCCCCTTTTTTCCAATCACTGAGGTTTCTCTAGGTTTAGTCCCCAACTTTCCATACTTTAGTCTTGGTATGTTTGACATTTATAGATTGATTGAGGACTAGCCAGGGACTAATTTTGTGAATGAACTTTTCCTTGATCGTGCAAGTGAGACTTTGGAGGTGAATTGATAGGCCAATCATGAGCATTGTCAATAACTTCAAAACACACTCCTTCAGAGGGCTAAGCTTTCGAGGTCATCGATTTAGAACATCACCAAATATATAGATCCCTTTAATGATAAGGGATTACCACAAATTCTATTTTTAACACTCTAATGGAGCTGTTTCAAAATGACAAGATTGTTGTTGCTGCCCTTTTAGAGTATTTTGCTAAGGTAGTACCTTATCTTTAATTCTTGGTCATATATTTAAGTTATCTGATGACTACTTTTTTTTTCTCCTCATTCTTCTTTAGTTGTTTACCCTTATTAGGTATCTTCATGGCTGGGTCAAAAAGCATTTTGAGGCTTTATCTCACATCAAGAGGAATCTAGCAAAGCCTAAAAATGCTTTTTTCATGGCAACTTATAAATTTGGCCACCTGAAGAAGTTGGTCGAGGAGGATTTTTCCTTGCTCAATAAGGAAGGGGGGATGAGCATAAAGGCCTTTGCTAGTGATGCTCGGTTGAAGAATGAGGACCTCAACCATAAATTTCCTCTTTTGTCTCTAGAGCAAGACAATGCTGCCATTGTTAAGGAGGACTTCATCAAAAAGCTCACCGCTTTATTTGAGAAGAAAAAAGAAGTTATCCAAGAGTAATAAAGAGCTTTTCTGGTACCTTTGGGAGGCCATGAAGATGATTAAAGCCTTGAATAAGGAAAATAAGGGTATGGGCAGGGAAATGAAAAAGATAATGAAGATAGCCATATAGGAGCTATAAGACAGTTTTTGCTTGGTGAGGTATGAAGTCCTATAGGAGCATCCAGACCTTAACCTTTTTTTCCTAAATGCTTTTTGTAGGCCAGAAGGTCCCACTTCAGAGTGGTCCCAATATGATTACCTTGGTACTATTGAAGTAGGTCTGGATGAAGAAGATGAAGATGAAGATGATGATAAAGATGAGAGGGAGGAAGTAGAGGAATAAGTAGAGTAGGAAGAAGCTATGGTCTAAGAGGAAGAAGAACCTCAAGGAAAAGATGCTCCAAACTAGGGTGTCTTATGTTGTTCTTCTCTCTATTTCTTCTTGTTTTTTTATCCTCCATGTGCAACTTCCTTCATCATAATAAAATCTTGGTTTTTCTACATTGGTTTATGTTTCCTATTTTCTTTTTCAACTTGATAAAAATTTGCATGCTTTTGGGTCCTTTAATCGATTCATGTTATGTTTAAATACACTTGCAATCCTCAGTTTTATGCGCTTATCTAGAAATTCTAAGGGCAAGTTCATTTAAGTTTATTGGGTTTAATGGGCTCCCATTATTGGACGTCAGGCCGGGCATATACACGGGTTAAGACAACCAGCCTCATAATCATTTATTGTTTTTGTTAAATTTACATCTCTTTGTTACTTGGTTGCTTTTACACTGCTTGCTTGTGAACTTGAATGAACTCAAACTCTTTCACCCGTCATTCCCTAACGCAGTGACCCAAACCTCCCACACTCATTATATCATTGGAGGCCACCTGCCCTAGGCATTTCTGGCTCCACTGGCTATGCCTGGTCATAAGATTTGGTAGTTCTCTATTGAATATTCTCATTCTTCAGCTTTGAAGAACTAGACAGTGGTCCTCGACCTTGGATCTAGAGAATTACTGTCTAATATACCAATTAGTCTCATGATATGTCAACCCCATTCCTCTAGCTCAAAATAGCTTCCTCATTTGAGGCCTTGATATGTGCATGTGCATGTGTCTAGCAAAAAATTGGAGTTCCAACACAACTGGCTGGCAGAGGCAGTGCTTCGACTAGCTCATTTTGGGTAGTTGCCAGAAGGAATGATGGATTTTTGTGTGAGCAAGAAAGGAGAAGCTTCACGAGGATCGTTTAATAGCATGACATGAATTTGTAAATATGATCAAAACTAGGGTTGATTTCACAAACCAACCCATGGGTTGTTTTGACAAGTGTCAAACCTAACCCATTGGGAGAATAATGAAAGATCATTAATTCAATTAAACTTGAACTCGCCTTAGGTTTTGAATTATTAAGCTAGCTGTTGTTAGTTGATGTCTTTACTTCCAACATACTTGATTAACTTCATTTCTTTATTTGAAGTGGGGGTTGGCCTTTCTTCTTCCTATCTTCTGTTGTACTTCAACCTTAAAAGATATTCTATGTGAAAAATTTGTCTAAGTGTTAGGATTGCATTCACAAAAAAAGTTGATATTTTTGCTTGGCAATAAGTACATCAGCCGCCTTGATATCAACCAATTTTTGTACAGGTTTTTGAACAACATGATTTTTATTGTGCATTTATGCATATTATTTTTTCAGTGTATCTACGTGCCAAGTTTTTTTAAACTCAATTCCATAGCCACTTAGGGTTTGCAGACCCTTGTTTTTTCTTTTTTGGTGACAACATATGGATTAGCCTAATTTACCAGCCACATGCCATAGAAGGGTCGTCAAGGTTTTACTTCATCACTCTGAAGTACTAGGTCACTGACCTTTATTCCTTTGGGTTTTACTTTTAATTTACTATCATTGCCACTATTTATTGAAAAGTTGTTCACTGCAGCTTTGGTATTCCCTTGTGTTCTCCTACCATATCCAATTTGGTGCTTTGGCCAATATCATTTTCTTTTTTATTGAAGATTTGAACTCAAACCGAAGGATGTATTACTTCGACCAGCATTAGTGCTTCAGTTCTGAATGCCAAGGGGAATGGAGTTTCTTTTGAGGCTTTTCTTGGCATACTTCGAGAGCTCCATAGCAGACTTGGTAGTTCTTTTGGCCACTTTCCTTTAGGTTCCCCCAACACTTTTTTAGACCATCTTTCAACATCTAATTTGACACCTCCACCTGGCCATTGCTTTAAGTGTGTGCCACTGAGGTAAACTGAATTTTTATGCTGAGGTTGGTTGTAAATTCCTAGAATCCTTTGTCAATAAATTGGGTGGCATTGTCTGCAACTAGCACCTTCAAACATCCAACCAATAGATGACATTATTCTAAACAAATGTCTAAATCTCCTTTGCCAACATGGTGGCTAAAGGTTCCTCCTCTTTCCACTATATGAAGTAATCTACCTACACAATTCTTCAGCCAAGTAGGGGCCGTAGGTAGCCAGCCTATTAAGTCAATTTTTGAAAGAAGAAAATACACAAGGATAATTCACCGATGTGACATCCTTATACGGGACTCTTTGTATTGAGGAGTGTCGTTTGCACTTGTTGCAATATGTAACTATTTTTTGGCCATCTTGTCTAAGCATGGGCTAGAAGTATCCTTGGCACAGAAGTGCTCAAGCCAAGGCATCTTTGCTGATATAGGAACTGCACATTCCTTTATGAACTTCCCTCAAAATTGCTTCTGTCTTACACATCTTTGAAGGGGATTAGGGTGGCCCTGTCTATATAATTCTTCTCTGGTCAAAAAGTACCTTACTAACCTTCACCTTCTTTTTCCTACCTCCTGAAGGTAGGCATCCTTTAGCTACATAGTCTCTCAATTGCACTCTCCAACCTTTGTCTATGCCTAAGATCGTTAGGATGGCAAATCTTAAGGAGGCATGAACTTTAGTTTGTTCAAGAGATTTTGCCAATCCATCGAGTTTGGCATTCTTTCTTTGAGGTACCTTCTCAATCCGAACTTGCTCAAATTTTTGGATTAGTTCATTTTTTAGGTCAAAATATTTATTTAATCTTATTTCTTTGACTTCATAATCCACCATTGAATGGATAAACTAACAATTGAAACTGCTGAAAGCTTGAAGAGACTAGAAACCAATCCTTTTGACTTGTTCAAGGTTGTCCTTTAATTATAGTGATTTTCTAGATGAACCTTGATCATATATTTGTGAAAATAATTCAAATTTATGGTCTTCTTCCATTATTGGAACAATCTTTTCTACCATTTTAATGGCATAAGTCATTATGAGATGAAAAGTGATCACTACAGTTCCTCTGATTCTGAGGTATATTCGACCATTTTTGTATCCTCGAGTAATTCAACAGTGAAATCGGCTAGGGCCTGTGCCTTTATGGCCTTTCTTAGTTCATACACAATGTTATATCCCTTAAGTTTGATAACGAGACCCAAGTGATCAACCCTTCTCATGACATTTATCAGAGGAAGGCTATTTTGGACAATAATGGTGTGTCCCTTAAAGTATGTCCAAAGTCTCCTTCCTAATAGTACCAAAATGTAAATAGCTTTCTGTAGGATTGAGTATCCTACTTTGGCACCATGCAAAGACTTGCTGACATAGTAGACCAGTCGTTGTTGTCCATTATCTTCCTCTTATACCAGAACCAAGCTCACAGCCTTTTTGCTTTCTGCAAGGTATAGTACAAGGGGTTGCCCCTCGATCAACTATCAGTCTAACATGATTGCCCTTCATCGATATCAACATCTTTGTTAGCTTCTTTAGTGAGTACTTTGAAGAATGGGTGACATCGGTCCCCGTATCGTGATATAAAGCAACTTAATGTTGTTATATTACTAGTGAGACTTTATATGTTCTTAATGGTTTTAGGTGTTCTCGAATTAATGAAGACTTTGAATTTTTTTTTTGTTCACATCTATACCTTGTTTGGAGACCATGAATTCGAGGAATTTTCCAACCTTTACTCTAAATACACATTTCTCTAGGTTCAGGCATATTCTGAACTTCCTTAGTTGTTGGAAGGTCTTTCTTAGGTCTTTGATCTAATTTTCCTAGTGTTTACTTTTGACGATCATGTCATTGAGCTACACTTTCATGTTCCTTCCTATTTGTTAGGTGAATACCTAATCTATCAGTCATTGGTATGTCGCTCTAGCATATTTTTTCTTGAAGGGCTTTTGCATGTAACAAAAGGTTCCTTCATTAGTAATGATGGGTGTTTTTTCTTCATTGGTAGTGTCCATTTGGATTTGGTGGTTTTTTCTTCATATATTGTTGAAGGTTGAGGGTATCATTCTTCTGGCTAGTATCACTCACTCTGATGAAATTGATGCACATATGAAGTTTGTCACTTTTTTCCTTTGTGGCAATAACAATGTTACTTGGCAAGTTAGGATATTTCACTTCCCCTGTCACCCTTGTCTGTAAGAGCCATTGTACATCTTTTTTAATGAATTCCCTTATGCTTAGGGTTTGGTTGTGTTTCTTCTTCCCAATATGCCATGCATCAGGATTTACCCTTAGATTGTGTTGTGTTATGTCTCGACTTATGCTGGGCATGTCCTTTGGTGAGTAGGCAAATATTTATTTGAAAGTAAAAAAGATACAAGTTTAGCTTATTCCACTTGAAGCACGCGCTTCCTAATTCGAGTGCTTTGGCTTGAGATCAGCTTTAAATTCTCATTTTTTAATCCTTCACCATTGTCCTTGTCATCCTTGGGTAACTCATCAACTTTGTTCAAGGTAACTTTTTCTGACATTTAGGCGGCAATCTTTCCAGGCATTTGCATTGCCTTTATGAACACATTTCTGTCCTTTACTTGGTCAATATAGATGTTTGCATATCTTTTCTTAGTTTTGAATGTCAAGGTCAGGTACTTTATGTTTGATCCGAGGTGGAGATTCCCTTACTTTTGTCTCTTAAGGATGTCATTATATGGGGATGGGACGTCAATAACTATGAAGCTTGTCATAGTTAATGCAAAGGGTTCATTGTCATCCCTTACTGACTTCCCTTTTAACATTAGAGGTAGGTCAATCCATTTAATGACTGAAAATTCTCCTCAGCCAACACCAAAGGTTGATGATGACATAGTTTTGCCTTTCCTCTGAAATCCCTAAGCTTAGGGGCAAGTGAGCAAAGAGTACATCGACGTTGGACCTATTGTCACAAACAACTATTTTCACATTCTAGTTTCTGATATGAGCTATGATCAGGAGAAGGTCATCATGTGGAAACTTGATGAGTGAACCATCACATCGAGTTAAATTGTTGATCGGGCTGCCATGTTCCATTAATGTGATCTCTCATCCTTTCCTTTTCCTTTCCCCTAAGGCCAATCCAGTAGTGATTGTTTATATGACCCTGATAGGAAAAGGTGGTTGCCTTCAAGGAATTTTATTACTTCAACACTGATCAGTATCATATTCATTATCATACCTTGTTTCTTCTATAGTTGGACTTCATAGAAAACAAACAGAGATATCACCACATCTAGCCTTCCTTGATTAGAGACTCTATGTGTTTTCTTAGTTAAAAGTAGTGTTCTGTGTTATGGCCATGGTCCTGATGGAATTGGCAATACTTATTTATATTTTTCTTGTTGTCCGTTGCCATCAGTTTTAGGCACTTGATCATTGTGCCCTATTTTTCAAAAGCCATCAAAACACTAGTACTTGAAGTATTCAAGTGAGTAAAAAATTGATTCTTTCCTCAGTTCCTCCAGGCTTATTCACTGTCTTCCCTCTGGTAGCAAGGTTTCGTTCATTGGTGCCTCAAATGCCTGACTCTAGTACTTCAGCCATCCTATTCTATGTTCTGTAGTAGTCATGTGTTCCTCTGGCCTTCAGTAGAATTCTCCTAAAGTATTTAGAGGGTCCTTTAAGAATTCATAGAGCAATTATGAATCTCTCTGAAATCCCTTGATGATTTCTACGATTTGGATCTCAAGATGAAGGTCTGGGATGTTCAAAGCTTTTTAGTTAAATGGCACTACATAATCTTGGATTGTTTCACCATTCTTTTGGGTAATGCCAAACATCTGCATAGCCATCTTTGCTGCTGGATGATTTCTAATGAACTATTGTGTAAATGCTATCAAGAGACCCTAAAATTCAAAAATATACCTTGACATATGTGAGGTGAAGCATATAATAGTCGGCCCAAAGAGGGTGACCTCAAAACATTTGCATCGAGTAGCCTTATCAGCTTATACAGCATCATGCTCCTCAGTTGGTCAAATGAGCATGTGGTTCAATTCGCCTGCCATAAGTCTCAAGGTAAGGTATCCTAAAATCATTTGCTATTGGTGATTCTAGTATGGCACGAATGAAGGAAGATTTATCATAAAATTGGACTTCCTAAAGGTGTGATGAAATAAGCTTTTTGGAGACTTGTTTATCCACTCAGTCTAGCCTTTTGAAGAATTTTTCCATCATGGTCATAACACATCTTTCCTCTTCTTGCTGACACTTGTTTTTCTTTGGCAAATAATACTGTTTTTTTAAGTGAGTAGCTTCTCTGACATAGAGAATTACTCCTTTAGCATGGACAATGACTTCTCCTATATGAAGACAAGCATTCCTTCATTTGGGAAAGTTTTTCCCTTCACCTATATGACCCCAAAAATTACTGTGTTCACTAGAGTTGAAGAAGTCAAGGGTTGGAAACATAGTCACAGCTAATGAGCCACTAGCATAAACTTCCATGACTAACCACCTCCCATGACTTAACTGATGTAAATGGTGAAATTAGTTCTCCCATTGAGCAAGTTGAGTTGGTGTGGCAAAAGCCACAAAGGTATCATACCAATAGGAAGCTAGCATGGTGTAGTATATTGTTTGGTAGCTAAGCATGTAATGTGGAGATGGATCTTTGTAACCATAGCTTAAGTGAGGAATGGTAGTCAAGGAGATGCTTAATAGTGTTTAAGGCTAGGACGCCTAGGAGCTAGTCCAAGTATTGAGTAAGACAAAGGGCATGGTAGAGCCTAGTGTAGATACCGATGTATCTAGTCAGCTTCTAAGCCAACAATGCTGAGGTCAGCCTAAGATCAGGTAGTACATTGTAGCTCAGCTAACAACCCTGTAGGTGCTTTGGGCTTGGGGTAAGTTTTGGCGGCCGATAAGCAAATGTACTAAGGACACACCTGGAGAGCTAGTCCAGCCTGTATAGGGTGTTAGGCTCTAAGTGCAAGGAAGTGAAAAGACTTAGGGCCAATTCGTTTGTGTAATGCCTGGACAATCCAAACTGATTAGGTCCCGGGGTAAGTGGATTGGGAGCCAAAGAATTTTTCTAATTTGGGAATTTAGCTCAATTAATGTGAGGGGACATTAAATTAAGTGTTAAGGATTCATGAAATTAAGCTTGGCTTAGGCCAAGATAAATAATGGTGAAAATGGTGGATTTCAAAGATGAAGGACTAAATTGAACAAAGGAATTGTTGTAAGTTGGGCTCAATTGCCCAAATTCAAAAGATTGGAGGACTAAGTGGGGAATTGGCCAATTTTCATGGCCTTGGATGCCATGGCCAGCCATGACCATTCAAAAAAATATATTTTATGCCACCTCCACCTCCACTCACAATTAAATAATCCTCCACCCACACCTCCACTCACCTTTGTCCCCCACCTTCACTACTTCATCATTTAACTCCACCAACTCTTCCAATTTGTCCCCCCACTTTGTCTCCTACTTCCCATTTGAATTGCTTGAATGCTGGTTTTAGGTGGTTTGTGAGATATACATGCTTATGGTAAGGTTTGTGTTGTGATGGAGTAGTGGTAGTCAAGGTATTGGGTAGTGCAGTTGAACCTTGATGGTTGGTTAGTTTGGCATGGTTATGGCGTATTTTAGTAGTTCTAAGGTTTTGGAGCTCGGCAAGGCTTGGCATGAAGGTTTGGGTGGCTTGGGAGGCGTCAAAACATGCTATGGACAAAGATTGGCACTACTGGGCCTGGAGCACTGATGTCATGGTGTTAATCGGTGGTGCAGGATCCAGAACCCAAATCTGGAACCCAAGGCTAAATAACATTGACATGCTGTAGTAGTTTGAAAATAACTTTTCACTCAGGTGTTTGATTGAGGTGATTCAATATTCCATACGAAGCTAAGAGAAAGATCTACAACTTTCATGCTTTATCAAAGGCTGAATTGGCCTAAATTTTTATATAATTTTCTTCGAAGTGAGGGGTCAATGAGTGCTTAAGAGGCCTTAGGGTTGAAGTTAACCAATGGAAACTTAGTCATAGCTCATCAAAACACTAGTTTGTTGATCAAGTTATCGTAGGTACAAAGAACTGATGAATGAAAGTGATCTAGGAGAGGCTCAGAGCACTGCAATATGGCCACTAAGAAAGGTTAAGGTTAAGGCCAATACCTTACCATTGGTAGTCTAGTTGGAAACTTTGAGCTTAAGACACCAATAAGAAACCCTAGTGTACATGAGGGGTTCTATGAAACCAAGTAAATTAAGTCCATCCAAAGCAAATTTTACCATAATAAGGTGGACCAAGTAATGGTGGATAGTGGAGCACCATGGATGAGGGCTTAGTGCACTTGTGGCTTAACCAAGTTGTGACTTGAGGCATAAGTGAAAGCCTAGTGCATCCTCAATAGGTTAAATAGGCAAGGCTTAGTACTTTGGTGATCTAGGCGAGCTTATTAGCTTGAGATACCGAGTGGGAGCCTAGTGCACCTAGTTGGGCAGTGGCTTAGTACTGTAGTGGCGTAGACATGCCAAAAGCTAGAGGCATTATGTGCAAGCCTAGTACACTTAGTGAGTTCCATGGGCTTCAAGGAAGGAGTATCCACCATGTTCACGTATACAACAACAAAAGGAAGTATATTCAATGTGTTACACCTTCACCAAATGGGAAAATTATAGCATAAGGACCTAAAACTTATACGCTTTAATTTTCACCGTAGTGTATGATTTATGAAGTGTAAAGTATTCAATATACAGTCCCTTAAGTGGCCCATACAATGATAGTTTGGTGCTTAAGAAACCATTAATACATTGCTTGTTTTTCATGTAACCTATGGACTAAATTGTAAGGTTACAAGGGCTTGGTACTCAATTGCACAAATCTCCAAATATGGCTATGGAAAGGACATGGATGGAATTATGAAGAAAGAACATGGTTGGAATTAAAGATATTGTTGGGGACCAAAGTGCTAAAAGAGGCAAAGTTTGCCATTTATGGCATAATGCCAACTAAGGATCCAAGTGTCCACCTTTTTTGTCTAAAAGTTGTAATGACCTTTGAAAAGGTTAAAGGTGGTCAAAAACATCATTTTCCCACCCTAAATGGCTGGATATAACATATCCAAATGTAGGAAAAAGTTGCAAAAATTTGCATATATGCTACCTTGGTCAAAATGATGCATAAATGAAGAAATATTTTCATTTCATTGCCATTTACTCCTCATTTTCATCCCCCAGTAGTTAGGGTTCTTCCTTGACCTCTTCCACAGCCCTCCATATCCACCATATCTTAATAAATCAAATGAAAGTGAGAGAATTCAACAAAGAGCACAAAACCCTAGTTTTTGGGTTCATCTAGGGTTTCAGGTTTTTCACAGTTGGTAAGGGTTTATCTTCATGTTTCATGGCTGTTTATAGTTCTAAGATGATGATCAAACATCTGTGGAGCTAAGACTATGCGTGGAATAGAGCAGAAAGCTCTATGAATTAAGTATAGGTTAAGAGGGAGTGCATGAACAAGGTTTTAACCTTATTGTTTCTCATGAACAAAGATGACAGCTTATGAAAGGGTCTCTAGAGCCCAAGTTAGTACTAACTAAGACCTAATGACCTCCTAATACCAAGCTTTAGGTTAAGGGGGGCTGCTATAGTGATTACATATTGATTATGTGAATGTTTATGGACTAACCCTAATGTGTTATTGCTGCCAGCATTACATATGTTTGTTGATGTGTTTGTTTGTGTATTTGGATGCGTATGTCTATGTATATGTGCTATGTTTTTGTGTTTAAGTGTCTTTTTATTTCAGGTATATGGCTGGGAATTCAAGATATTAAAGATAACCCCTTACTAAGTTCTTCAAAGGAACTTACCCCCATTTCTGTCCATATTTCAAGTGATCCTGAAAGAGAGCATTCAAACTAATACTTGTAGTTTGAGTTTTCCTGTGAAATTTCAGGTAAAATAACTTCAACATGTCTAGTATTAAACTAGAGTGTTTCATGATTTTTCAAGGACATTTTCTAATTTTAGTGTTAGTACTTTCTGCCTTACACAGCAGCTGCCTTTTGAAGTTTCTGGAGTGCTTTGTGTTTGTAAGGCTCTCCAAGAGGCCAGTGCACGTACGCAAATCGTCTAGGACAAATGTATGATGCATCTATGCATGTAAAAACACTATGGATGCTGTATATATGATATTTGAAGCAATGAAGTGATGTTTGAGCTCATATGTTCAATTCTGTCCATTTTGAAATTCATGGGCTATTTTAAAGGAAATTATGTTCAATGCTTATGGAATGCCTCTAAATTCATGGGAGTGACTTGCCCAAGTGTTTGAGACATGCATGAACCTTCCCAAGATGGTTTTTTACTTAAAAGTGATGTGGATGATTTATTTGCAAATTTTGTATAGGCATTATGGGAAATTGTTGATAAATTTTGACACCCTGTAATCTAGAGGTGATAACTTCCTGTACAGGTTGTATTCACTTATGAAATTTTTATAGCACCTAGAACTCTTCAAGATTAAGGAATTGGCATTTGAATCATTTAATTTGGTGCCCTGTAGCCTAAGATATGGCCTGTCAAAGTTGGCTGTTTTGCTGGTTACTGTTCATTTGGTTATTTTACGCGAATGACTTGTAAAGTCCATAATGTGATTTATAGATGGACTTAATCCCTCAAAATTACTCCTTTGTGAATTTTTAAGTGTATTAAGGGGTTTAAAACCTTTAGGACATAGGAGAACATGGTCAAAATTTGGGTTGGACACGGTGTGAAAGTTTGGACACATGAAATGGGCATAAAGTGCAACAAGTGTGCATATAATTGTACATGCACTTAGGGATTTTACTCAAATTCCATATTGGCTAGGAATAAAGAATTTGAATGTCATCATTACTCCCATATGAAATTGTATGTGAATATGTGTGTGGTGGTTGAACCTTATACACATCTCTACATAAAGACCAAGAGGGCCACTTGGATAAATATAGCATACATATTCTGATGGCCTACAGAACATGCATTGCCTGGGACTTGCATACACTAAATATAGTCACTGTATTTAAGCACTCAAAGTGGTAACACAATTAGCTTAGCTCACTAGGACATCAGTATGCCAAGGCTCGCTAGAAGTGGGTTAAGGGCCAAAACTCGCTAGGCACAAAATGATGTCTGTGCTAGGACTAGGAAGCGGTAGGTCACAAGGGACTTAAATATATGTGCATATGTTAGGCCTCAAATTGCACAAGGCCCACAGTAGATTACATATATTATATATGAGTGTCCTCAATTTTTTTTTTTGTAGGTTTTAATGTTTCTTTACAGGCACCCAAATCCTTTACTGGGAATCTTCAAATTCTTACTCCCTTTAGTGTTGTTGTGCATATTAAATTTGTAAGGAGCCAACAACTGTTGATGGTTTTTGTGCTAGTGCATTTGTCTAAGTACCCACCTAGTGAATCATTTATTGATTCCAATTTTGCTAGTTAAGTTGTTTGTGCTAACTATAGTTTACTTGCAGCCATGGAGAGGCTAGGAGCACAAGGAAGGACATAGTGGACAGTGGATCTGAGTAGTAGCCCTTCAATGTACGCATGTTTGCTAGTTTAGCCTCCAATGTCTCTAGGTCCAATAGTATTCTAGTTTCTTTTAGGCATGTGTATAGTATTTATGTATGTAATGATGCATGTGCATGGTTATTACTTGTAGTAAATACACTTATATTTTACACTATGACTTGTTGTTTATTTATGTTTTATAAGAGCCTTGGCAATGTTTTGATTCATTTCTAAAAAGTGAAATTCAAGTCAAAGCAAGTGCATACATAGCGCATAATAGGTTAATAACTAGATGCATGAAAGGTTTTGAAATAGGACAAGTAAATAACCAGCCAATTGCAACTAGTATACAACTTTGTTCCATAGTCTTCATGGGAGGACCCCGTTCAAGGTAAGGACATTACAAGTGTTATCAGAGCAAGGCTCTAGAATTCATTAGGAGTCATTGGAGGCCTAGGTGACTGAGATCAGGATGTTGTCCTTGTGCTAGGATAGTTAGCACTAACCAATAATTTTTATTTTCTCTGTGCACTGTCTAGCTTTGGTTACACGTTATGATGGTGGAACTAGGTCAGGTGCAATTTTGGATGCTAAAGGATCTGGAGTGAATCCTAGTAGTCTAGCTGTGTGGCCACATTAGGGTAGGTAGTATCATATGTTCCAAGGTAGAGGTAATGCATCGGTGCAAGCAGTGGGATGGGACTAGCATCCTAGAGGAAGCCTTTTGAGCCTTGGAATGAGGTAGGCAACATGATCCATTGGATAGGAGGTGTGGACCTCCAAGGTGAAGAGTTCCTTACAGTTTTAGGAGTTGAACCCACCAACCCTTGGATGGTTTAGGCAACACTAAAATGGAAGAGGATGCACTGATAGAGATAAGTAAACTATTGGTTATACGGGTTATGTAGTAGAGTAAAAGAACACTCTAGTATTGTTTCTCCACAATAGTAAGGCTTGAAGTCAAAACCAATAAGGCCTTAAGCTAGCACTATGAAGGTTCTTTGTTTGTATGGACTTGGAGTTACTGACAAGTGGTTCGGTAAGGCATCAGGGCTCAGAAAAGAGTTAGTGGAGTCAGACACACGATTGGCAAGGTGAAGGTTGGCTTACCCAACCTAGTTGGAGCATGGGTAACATGCCCAGAGTGCTGAAGTTGGCTAATGATCAAGAATGGATTTTAAGGATAGTAGGGCTTATGCCTAAGGTGCAAGAAGTATATTCCCTCTAAACCTTGCACCTAGTAAATCAATTTTTGTGCTTTTAGTGGTCATGGGCTTGGTTATGATAAAACCAGCCTAGGAATAAGTCACCAATAGTTGTTGCCACAAAGAGTCGACTTGGTACACCAAAGAATAGTTTGTGTTTCACCCTGGCTAGCTCAGTGGTCAGGGTAGGCAACTGGCATAAAGATGCAACACTTGATAGGTAGTCATAGTGCACTCATGAGCAGATTGAGGCTAATGTGACATAAGTTCCTTACCTTCCACTAGTAGTTTAATTTTTTGTTGGTTGTTCTAGCATTCGTTTACTAGCATAGTTTTGTTGGCATGGTGGGTAGTTTTCATGATCGGGCCTAAGGGTGAACCCATGTGCATTAGAACCCAAAAATGCACAAAGTGTTAGCGTGACACCTAAAGCCTTATGACTCAGTTGCTAGTGCGTAAAACTAGCACAAGTAGAGGCTTGAATGCATTAGATTGGAAGTGTTCTAAGGTAAATAGGTAAGCTTCATTTTTATTTCTAACCAAGAATTACAAGTAAAGGCTTTAGAACAGATCAGGAGTGAGGAACTTGGTGAATAAGATCATTCATTCATTAGTTATATACCATAGCCTATATCCAGTAAGAGCAAAATAGTTGCTAGGTGTCGGTCTCAGTTACTGGGTGGTGGTGAGAGAACTTGAGCAATAAGAGTGACTGCTATGGATTGAGGCATAGACTATGTTTTGTAGTTGCCATCCCGAGTGTAAACAAAGTTAAGGGCCACCAAGATGACTTATGGGAGAAAAGTACTTGTCTAGTGAGACTAGCCGAGTAAATGAAGGACTAAGTCCTAGATGGGGCCGAAGAACTCATGGTAGCTGTTAGTTACTATTCATGCCAGTAAGTTAGTTAAAAGTTAAACCATAGGTTGAGAATGATCAAGTGATGAGAGAACCTGAGCAATAAGAATGACTACTATGGATTGAGGCATAGACTATGTTTTGTAGTTGCCATCCCGAGTGTAAATAGAGTTAAGGGCCACCAAGATGACTTATGGGAGAAAAGTACTTGTCTAGTGAGACTAGTTGAGTAAATGAAGGACTAAGTCCTAGATAGGGCCGAAGAACTCATGGTAGCTGTTAGTTACTATTCATGCCAGTAAGTTAGTTAAAAGTTAAACCATAGGTCGAGAATGATCAAGTGATTCCAAGAAAGGGTTAGCTTTGATTAGACCCTTCGAGGTAAAGTTAGGAACGCTTGTGAGGAAGAGTTCAATATGGCCAGTCAAGAGACAACTTGAAATAGATGTAGAAGAATCTTCGACATAGGTATGTGATTCACTTAGTAGTTTAAAAGTGCAAAGTAAGTATAGGTACACTTGTGCTCAAGCATGGTGTTGTGAATGCAGTAGTTGTTAGCATTTACCGGCATAAAGAAAAATGAAAGGTTTAATCCATAGTTGATGAGAGTTGGGTTAAGCTAGTTGAGAGCCCAAAGAAAGTGTGAGTTTTATTGGATTATAGTGCCTCATAAAGGAAGGGTCAATGACTTATGAGACCAGATAATGGGCTAGAAGGTAAGGCCCACGACTCCAAGGGATAATGCTGATCCTAAGGTGCATAAGAAATGTTACCACCTTACAAAAATGGGAGAATTACAAATGTGTCATTGTCACACCCCACATAGGCCCTGGTCTAAGGACACTCTGTACCACTCACCAATAACTCGCTTAAGGTTGCCAACTATCAAGTTTCTTAAGTGTTGTCCTTAACTGACTATTCGGCCAACCTTTGTTACTGGACTTTAAGTCTTATTTTCTTAAGGTAATACGCTTGGGAGGTGGCCCAGGAGGCTTTGGGGGGTACATGTTCAGTTTCTTGCAATAGAAGTAAGGCCTAGTACTACGATCTTGCAAAACAAGCAAGGCTGTATTTTTAATAACTTGCATAACAAGCAAGGCATACACTCATACAAATAAGTGTCTAGGATGTGTGTAATCAAGTGTACTACTTAGTACATGACAACCAAGAAGCCCAAGATACCATAAGGTTTGAAAATTCAAGTTTAGATGCAAATGAGCATTCGGCCAAGAGTAAGGATATGGAAATTCACAACTTAAAACACATCCCACATTCATATAAACATGCCACACATTGGCCCATAAACATTCATCATTTACATGTCCAAAACCATACTAACAAACATAATTTGGCATTCCAAGGTACTCCAAGTACCACAAAACCTAAGTATACCCGAGACTACACATACATATACACAACCAAAAGTAGCCTACAAAGTATACAAAACATGGCTACATGCCAAGATTCACCAAGGTTCAAGTTCACCAAATTATGCTTACAAGCCGAGACCATTACTCTCCAAATAAAACCTTAAGTGTGCCATAGATCAAGACACACTGCAGCACAAGTCCTATAGCCATATTCATTTTCATAAACGTGAAAACCACTATAAGAGCAATAGTCCACACATCCATTGTTGTTCACCTAGACAGTCCCACACTAAACAAGCCTGCACAAACTTAAAACATAAGTTTCGGCCGAGACCTTGAACAAAGACTTGTAAATGTACAACTTAATCAAGCCAAGTACAACATTGGCACATACCTTAACACACAAGCACTACTCACACACAAGCCAATAACCAAGCAAATACTACTCAAGCCTAGAATCCTTTCCTGAAACACAAAGGTATGGGTAATGAGTAAAAGATTACTCAGTAGAGTTCACAACCTTAACAACTCAATTAAGAGTTTATTTAGTTAAGCCGAGTATCAAACTCTAGACTTAACCTCCTCAAGCTCATAATGCCCTGCAAAACAAGACATGAAAACACCAAAAACTACAACAATATACAACATACTAGCATAACCGAGACATATAGGCATAAGCATGAATGTAAAGGGGTTAGCAAGCACACGGAAACACTCAAGCACACAAGATACACACTCACACACCACAATGTATATTCAGCCGAGGCCCTAGCATGTGCCCTTGTGCACCATTGCACTCATTACTTCACCATTTAGTCTACATCCACTAGAGCTCCGAAATTCTTAGCAAATTGGCCTCATTCACTAGAATTTCTAGCACATGCCCATAATTGATTAGCTAACCAATGTTCATAAAGCCGAAGCATCTCAATAAGCCCATCAAGTAACTAAGGTCATTTAGCATAATATAACTATCACTTAGCCACTCTATTACTTGAATCATGGTACATTACCAAGCAAACAAGTAAAATTTGTGAACCCTACCTTCAAAGTAAAGCTTGTGCCCTCTCGGTTGATGCTTGAACATCAAAGCCCAAATGTTTCTCAACAAAGATGGCCTAACACAATTCAACTACCAATTAGGCACCAATACCCATTGTTCATGGAATCTATACCATGCATTCAAGAAATTTACAAATAGTTACCTCAATCCCAAGCTTGAACATCTCGGAGAATGGAGATTCCAAGCTTGATTTCGTGTTCAAGCTCGCATTTAACATGAATTTGGCATGAATTCGGCAGCACCACCTCCTTGGCTTCCAAGAACACTAGGAACTCGGTTAATTCGAAACTAAGAAAGGTAATGAGTGCCAAGCTTGAGTGGTTAGATGCACATCCGGTTATGTGCCACTTGGACCCCAAAATGGTTTTAATGTCCGTAATGATCCCAAGCTAGTTTGCATGGCTCATTTAACCCTCCATTATTCCATGACTCTGTTTTAATCCTTAAACTATGGGTACCTTCCATCATTAACATTGTTTCACGGCTCACATTGCCAAGCATTAATCAAAAGGGTTAAGAGTGGCCATTACCCTAAATGCATGTCTCGGCCAAGTACCAAGAAAATTGCTAATTAGGCAAACCAAGGAAATGATGGCTTAATTCCTTAGCGGGGGACAAAATTTGACCGATTATAAACGAAATTACCAAAAATTGGTCTAATATCCCACTAGTCCCCATACAACCTTGCATGGCCGAAAGCTTTCATTCTTGAATTGTAATTTCACTAGCATCACTAGTTCAAGTGTGCATTGTAGTCTTCCAACTTTGTTTTCCTGCAACAACTCCATATCCATTTTCTTTGTGCATTTGGGACCCAATAGTTCTCAATTTAGCACATACACCACTACCCCCATGTTTAAACAACTCTCCATGTTTTTCATAACATTTCTTTTGTTTTCTTGGCCTAGGCCAAGCACTAGGAAATGAACCTAACAGTCATAATGGCTAAAAACCATTATATTGTATAATTCTCACCATAGTGATTGTAGTGTGGGGGGTAAAAGGTATGATCAACACCTTCTTAAAAGTGTTCCAAGTTGGTAACTTGACCCCTAAGAAAAGCCTTAAGGATTGCTTGTTTGTCAAGCAACCTATGGACTTTTTTGTAAGGTTTTGGAAATTTGGGTACTCAATTGCAAAACTTTCACAAAAGACATTTGAGAGTTATGAGAAGGATATAAATGGTATGACCGTGCTATTGGAGAGCTAAATTGCTTATGGAATACAAATAAGGACAAAGAAAACACAAAAAGGCATAAAGGACCTAAGTGTTCTAATGTAGGCCTTAAGATGTGTATGTCTATGACTTAAGTCAAATGGAAGTTTTGTGGGGTTATCCCACATAAGGAGGGCTGCTATAGGAAGATAAGGATGGTCAAATGTGGGCCAAGAGATTAAGACTAAGAAACCATGGTCTTGTAGCAAGGAAAATGACATAAGACAAGGTTAAGACTACTTAAGTGTGTTTAGTGTACTTTTGACTATTTAAGTAATCAAGACCACCTTTGCTTCTCTAAATTTCGGCCTCCACCAGAAAAAAGAAAGCTAGCCCTCTCCTCCACACTTCCTCCATGGCCACCATACCTTCAAATTCAAATCTACTTACAATTGAAGTCAAGGAAGCACAATTGGAAGCTATTTGGTGCTATTGCTTGACTGCACCTAGGATCAAGCTCCAATTTCAGCATACCATGGGTTGTTTTATGTATTTTCAAGCAACCATGGAGCTAGGGCTAAGCTTGGAAGAGAGCCATGAGCTTGATGAACCAAGCTTAGTGAGGGGAGTGCACTTATTAAGGGTTTTGTGACCTAGTGTGAAGTGCACAGTGATGGCAGTGAATTTCTGGGTTTCTAGAGCCCAAAAGTTAGTACTAACTACTGTTAAAATCCTCCTAAGACCAAGCATTAGCTTGAGGAGGGCTGCCATAGTGATTTATTTAAGTTTATTGCATGTTTTATGGACAAACCTATGGTATATGTTGCTGCCACATTTCATGTGTTTGGCTGCTGCATTTGGTTGCTATATCTTGTATATATGCATTGTGGTTTTTGTGTTTTAGTGTCTTTGGATACAGGTTTTAATAATGGTTACATTGCCTATTGAATCCAAGTGCTACCCTTACTAAGTTTCTCAATGAAACTTACTCCCCTCAATTCTGTCATTTCAGGTCCAGCTGAAAGATCATCTTCAAACTAACCTTTGTGGTTTGAGTTTTAATCTGAAATTTCAGGTACATGAACTTCCATATTTCTAGTTATGATCTGGAAATTTTGGTGATTTTAGGAGCACATTTGGTATTTTTAATGGTGGTACTTATTGTGTTGTGCAGCAACTGTCCAGCATCCTGTTTTTGGAGTCCATTGTGTCTCAAGACCTCATGTAACCTAGGGTGCATATTTAGCTGAGCTAAGACCATATTGTAGTGCATGTATGCATGTACATGTATTGTATGTAAAATGAGACAAGTATGTGAACATTTGAGTAATGTTTTGGCTATGTATGTGATGTGGTGCAAAGCTGCCTAAGTGTGAATGATAGGCTGCTTACTTGTAAATTCTATTTTGGCCACATAAAGTTGCTAGATGCAAGAGAATGTAATTCATATGTGTAATGGGCATGTATGGGATAGCCTTGGAGGGCTTTATCTTTGTGAATGAAGTGTTTGAATGGTCCAAAAGTTGCCAGAATTTCAACCCTGTACGTAAAGTTGAATATCTCCTTGTGTAGAATGAATTTTGGTATGAAATTTTGACCACACCTAGAGGACATCTAGAGGGTTAACTGAGATTTTTAATTTCTAGATTTAGATCCCTGTAACTAAAGATATGATGTTGCAAAAATGGCTGTGTTACTGTTTATTTGGTCAGAATTTTGTAACCAACTTAAAAAATCCATAATTTGGTCCATAGGTGGGCTATTGATGTAAAACAAAATTCCTTGGTTTTCCCTAAGTATCCAATTGATAATGGAGTAAATAAAACATGGGGTTACATGGCTATAATGATACAGTTTATTGGAGAAAGTTTGGGTGCAGTGGCTGGAATTTTTGAACCTAGTAAGAATGCTTAATGTGTGGAAGCTAAAACTAAGACTTGTGCTAGTGTTTTTCTTCTTAGCTTCCATGGTGTGCATAAATGTGAATATGTGTGTTATGGTTAGACCAATATGCATGTATTTACATAGAGGTCAAGACGGTCACTTGAGTATGTACACTAGGGGTGTTGTTCTGATGACCTACAAGACACACCAATCCTGGGAGTTTAAATGCACAGTTTTCGCACCATTATTGGATTACCCTGGAGTGGGTAATAAGAAACACTTTAATGCACCAGTTACAGTTGTAACAGATGGGCCACCTGAAGAGTTCCTATGGCTGGCTACCTCTTCTTAATGAACTGAGTGAAGTGATGAAGTCTGTTCTCCCACCTAGTAAAAATTATGTTGTGGTGCCCATATGTCATCCTAATGAGAGCTTGGCACAGTGTTGTTCATGGTGTTGTGGTTATACATATAAGTAAAGGCAGTCCTTTTGTGATCATAGTTTGACCAAGTTGTTATTGATCACTAGAAAGTAAAGAGGTACTTCGGTACCATAAAGGGCTGAGTTGCCAAAAAAGTGAAGACTTAGTGTGTAGGTTTTGTGCACCAAGGATACTTTGAGTAAAGTTACTAAAGCCTAGTTTGGGTAGCATATTGGTATCCCATTACTAGGTGCCAAGAGACTTGAGCTAAGAAGACACAGATGATGCCAAAAGACTATTGGCCACTTGGAGGTTCCCACACTTGTGCCAGAGAAATTTTCTCTGGCAATAATACAAGTGTAAGGGGCTGCAAAGTGGTGGGGGTAGTAGGATTATAATGCTCAGGTAGTTTATATGTATCCTACACAGTGCGCTAGGTTGCTTGAAGCATAGAGGACATCCAAGAGGAGCATGGAAGACTTATACTTTAGGGTGTGCGAAGACTTACAACTCTTGGTATACCATTTAATTGGAAGTGCCTTAGTTTATAATGGAGCATAAAGCGAAGTATGACTTGGGTGCTAGGGGTACGTCATGTTGAGGCCATGGTGCACTAGTGATACACTTAGTCTAGTGGTTGTCTAGAGTGTTGAATACAAAGCCAACGGTGAAGAACCATCGGTGTAAGAGTTAATGGACAAGTTCCATGCTTGTTAAGCTATCTTGCACTGAAAGGTTTTGGTAAAGGGAAGTTAGGTGCCTGATCTAGGTTAAGACATCTAAAGTGCAAGTGCTAATGGACAAGTTTTAAACTTGTTAAGCTAACTTATGCTAGGATATTTGGCACCACAGGAAGCAAGGAGAACTTATTGGTCACTAAACTTACCAGGGCAGAGTTGAGTTATCGGAGATAATTCAATAGTGTTAAAATGTTGAAGAATTGGAGTACCATATGATAGACATCAAAGTGAAGTAGCATTAAGGTCCTTTTAGACCAAGCAAGGTCAGGAAAGGTAGGGAGAATAGTGAGCGGTGTAGTTAAGGTTGCCGATTGGCAATAGTACAAATTAAAGTACCGGCCATAGTACCTATTCAGATGAACACATGACTTAAATGCCAAAAGGCATTAGTTGAGCAAGTCTAATGGGTGAGCACTAAGTGGGTTGTTACAGAATTGATACCCATAGGCAGAATTAGTCTGGATATGCTAGCACCATATACTAGGACTCATCTCAAGGTGGGGAGATTCAATTTGGAGGGTTAAATTCTCCAGGGTAGGGAGAATGTTATGGCCTCCTCGATAGCGAACATTCAATGGTCAGGTAATACTTGTTAAACAAGTTGAAATCCTTAGTTCAATATGTCAATTAGTTTTGTTTAGCCAGTCAAGCAAGTCTATTAAAGGTTACATAGTTCCTAGGTCATTTTGGCACCTAAATGTCACCAAGGGTAAAATAGTCATTTTGTATCCTAATATGATAGGTACGGTATTTAAGCTCATAACTTCTTACGGACCTAAGTGAAAAGAAACCCAAGTGTGGGACAAAATTGCCTAAGCTAGTGGCACTATTTGAGCATAGGGTTTTTTTGGTAAAACTAAATAAGTTGAAGGGCTAAAGTGAGAAAATGGCTTTTTTAGGCATTTTGGACATTTGGAAGCTACTATTCATCATCCTTAAGCTCCCAAACCAGTAGCTTCCTCTTCCCCCTTGAAATCCATGGCCAAATCTGACCTAAATCATCAATTCTTGGTGGAAATCAATGCCTCATGAAGAACCCAAGTGGAAAGGACGTTGTTTTTGCATGGGTTGCTTGATTTGAGCTCAAAATGATTTTGAGCTCAGTAAGCTCTAATTTCAGCTAGGCCTAGTTGTTCTTTGATTGTTCTTGGTTCCTTGAGCTTCCATGAGCTTGGGTCTAGTGAGAATGAGCTTAAATTGGTGCCTTAGGTGTTGGTTTTGCTTGGAACCATAGGAACCCGTAGTAGAACCTAATTTCTTAGTGTGGATGCTTAATTACTTGCTTGTTCTCTTTAATTGAGGTAAAGGATTTAGTTTACATGCTCTTTTATTGCATGTCTTAATTGCTTGAATGTTGGTCTCAAGTGGTAATCAAGCTCTTAAGTAGTGCAACTGAGCCCTTGATGCTTGGTTAGTTTGGCATGGCTATGGCCCATTGTAGTAGTTCTAATGATCTGGAGCTTGGCAAGGCTTACTATGAAGGTTTGGATGGCTTGGGAGGCCACCAAACATGCTATGGACAAATGTTGGTGTTGCTAGGCTTGGAGCCCTAGCCATGTGGTGCCAAATGGCAGTGTAGTGCGCAGAACTCAAATCTAGAACTTGAGAGAATTGCTTGTGTTACCGAAGTGCCGAGCACGGTGCTAGGACTTGATAGAGTTGACATGTTGCAGTGTTTTGACCACAACTTTTTGCTCAATTGTCCGATTGAGGCGATTCAGCATTCTACATGAAGCTAAGAAAAAGTCCTTCAAATTTCATGGTTTCCGCCAAGGTTGAATTAACCTAGATATTTTTTTATTTTACTTCAAAGTAAGGGGTCAATGAGTGCTCAAGGGTCCTTAGGGTGGAAGTTGACCAATGGTGCCTTAATACCCCTCAGAGCCCTTCAAAGAACTAGTTTGTTTCTCAAGTTATCCTAGGTACAAATAAATCACGAATGAAAGTGATCTAAGAGGAGCTTGGAGCACTACAATATGCCTATTAAGAAAGGTTAAGGTGGTTTAGCACCATTGGTAATTTAGTTGGAAGGTTTGAGCTTAAGACACCAATGAGAAACCTTAGTGTACATGAGGGGTTCTATGAAACATTGTAAATTAAGCACATCCAAAGCAAATCTTACCATAATAGGGTGAACCAAGTAATGGTGGATAGTGGAGCACCATGGATGAAGGCTTAGTGCACTTACGGCCTAGCCAATTTGTGACATGAGGCACAAGTGAAAACTTAGTGCTTCCTTGGTAGGTTAAATAGTCAAGGCTTAGTACCTTAGTGATCTAGGTGAGCGTATTATCTTGAGACACCAAGTAGGAGCCTAATGCACCTAGTTGGGTGGAGGCTTAGTACCATAGTGGCCTAGACATGCCAAGGGCTTGAGGCCCTATGTGCGAGCCTAGTGAACTTAGTGAGTTCCATGGAACTCAAAGAAGGAGCATCCATTATGTTCACTTGTACGATAATAAAGGGAAGTATATTTAGTGAGCTAAGCTCACTAAGACATCAACAAGCCAAGGCTTGTTAGGAGCGAGTTAAGGGCCAAAACTCATTAGGCATAGGGTGACGTCTATGCAAAGACTAGGAAGAGGTAGGGTCCAAAGGGACTCGAATATATACGAATATGTTAGGCGTTAAACTGTACAGGGCCTGCAGTTGATTACATATGTTATATATATGAGTATCCTCAGGTGTTGGTTTGCAGGTTTTAATGTTTCTTTCTAGGTACCCAATTCCCTTACTTGGAATGTTCAGATTATTACTCCTTTTATTGTTGTTGTGCAGATCACATCTATAAGGAGCCAACAACTGTTGATGGTTATTATTATAGTGCATTTGTCCAGGTACCCACCTAGTGAATCATTTATTGATTTTAGTTTTGCTAGTTAAATTTTTTATGCTAACAATAGTTGAGTTGCAGCCTTATAGAGGCTAGTGGCACAAGGAAGGACATAGTGGACTATGGATCTCAGAGTAGCCCTTCAGTATACGTATGTATGCCAGTTTAGCCTCTAAAGTCTCTAGGTCCATAAGTTTTTTAGTTGCTTTTAGGCTTGTGCATAGTCTTTATGTATGTAATGATGCACGTGCACGGTTATTACTTGTGGTAAATACAATTATATTTTTTCTCTTTGACTTGTAATTTTTTTATATTTTATAAGAGTTGCAGCAATGTTTTGATTCATTTTTCAAAAGTGATATTCAAGTCAAAGCTAGTGCATGCATAGTGCATTATAGGTTAATAACTAGATGCATGAAAGGTTTTAAAATGGGACAAGTAAATAACTAGACAATTGGAACTAGCATGGAGCTTTGTTCCATAGACTTTCTGGGAGGAGACTATAAGGGTAGGGACGCTATAAGAGGTATCAAAGAAAGCCTCTAGACTCGATTAGGAGTCAATGGATGCCTAGGTGACTGAGATCAAGATTTTGTTCATGTGCTAGGATAGTTAGCACTAACCAGTAGTTTCTATATTTCATTGTGCATTGCCTAGCTTTTGTTGCAGGTTACAATGGTGGAGCTAGGCCAGGTGTAGTTTTGGATGTTCTGGAGTGAATCCTACTAGTCTAGTTGTGTGGCCACATCGGAGTATGTAGTTTTACTTGCTCCAAGGTAGAGGCAAAACATCGATGCAAGTCATAGGATGTGACCACCATCCTAAGGGCAACTTTTAAAACGTCGGAATGAGGTAAGCAACATGATCCATTGGAGCAAGAAGTGTGGACCTCCAAGGTGGGGAGTTCCATATAGTTTTAGGGGTTGAACCCACTAACCTTGGATGGGTTAGGTAACACTAAAATGGAAGAGGATGTGTTGACAAAGATAAGGAAACTCCTGGTCATGTAGGTTATGTAGTAGGGTAAAAAAACACTCTCGTATTGTTTCTCCATGATAGTAAGGCTTGAAGTCAAAACTAACAAGGTCTTGAGCTAGCACTATGGAGGTTCTCTATGAGTATGGACTTCGAGTTACCGACAAGTGGTTCAGAATGGTATCAGGGCTTGAAATGGAGTTAGAGGAGTCAAATACACGATTGGCAAGGTGGAGGTTGGCTCACCTAACCTAGTTTAAGCCTAGGCAACATACCCATAATGCTAAAGTTGGCTGATGATTGAGAATGGATTTTGAGGATAGTAAGGCTTATGCCTAAGGTGCAAGAAGTATATTGCCTCCTAAGGTGCAAGAAGAATATTGCCTCTAAACCTTCTACGTAGGAAATTAATTTTTGTGGTATTAGTGGTCATGGGCTTGGTTATGATAAAGCCAGCATAAGAATAAGTCCCCAACAATTGTTGCCACAAGTAGTCAAGCTCGTATAGTGGAGAAATAGTTTGGGTTTCACCTTGGCCGACTAAGTGGTTAGGGTAAGCAATTGGCATACAAATGCAATGCTTGACAGGTTGTCATAGTGGACTCATGAGCAGGTTGAGGCTAGTGTGAGTATGTTCCTAATGTTCCACTAGTAGTTTAATTTTTTCTTGTCATTCTGGCATTAGTTTAGTGGCATAGTTTTGTTGGCATGGTGGGTATGTTTCATGATTAGGTCTAAGGGTGAACCCATGTGCATTAGAAGCCAAAAATGCACAAAGTGTTGGGGTGATACCTAAAGCCTTATGACCTAGTTGCTAGTGTGTAAAACCAACACAAGTAGAGGCTTGAATGCCTTAGATTGGAAGTGTTTTAAGGTTCCATAGGCTACATTATTTCATAAGTTACCTTGGTTGGCCAAGCCGGTTTTAAAAGCCTGTAAAGTAACTAGATAAGTTCCTTAGTGTAACTAATCAATGTAACAGCTTAGTCAAACACCAAGAAGGTGAGTAGGTAAGTTTCATTTTTATTTCTAACCAAGAATTATAGGTAAATGATGCAAAAGAGATAAGGAGTGAGGAACTTGGTGAATAGGATTATTCACTCATTAGTTATATGCCTTAGCCTATAGCCAGTAGGAGCAAAATAGTTGTTAAGTGTCAATGTTAGCTACCAGTTGCTAGTAAGAGAACCTGAGCAATAGGAATGACTGCCATGGATCGAGGGATAGACTACGTTTTGTAGTCGCCATCCTAAGGTTAAGTGGAATCAAAGGTCACCAAGATGACTTATTGGAGAAAAGTACTTGTCTAGTAAGACTAGCTGAGTAAATGAAGGACTAAGTCCTAGATGGGGCTGATGAACTCATGGTAGCTGTTAGTTACTATTCATGTAGTAAGTTAGCGAAAAGTTAAACATAGGTTGAGAATGACCGAGTGATGCTAGGAAAGAGTGAGCTTTGATTAGACCCTTCAAGTAGAGTTAGGCATGCCTACGAGGAAGAGTTCACTATGGCCAGTCAAGAGATGGCTTGAAATAGTTGTAGAAGAATCTCCCACATAGTTATGTGATTCACTTAGTAGTTTAAAAGTGCCAAGTGAGTATAGGCACACTTGTGCTTAAGCGTGGGGTTGTGACTCCGGTAGTTTTTGGCATTTACTGGAGTAAAGAAAAATGAAAGGTTGAAACCATAGTCGATGAGTGTTGGGTTAAGCTAGTCGAGAGCCCAACAAAAGTGTGACTTTTATTGGACCTTAGTGCCTAATGAAGGAAGGGCCAGTGACTTACAAGACCAGATAATGGGCTAGAAGGTAAGGCTCACAACTCCAAGGGATAGTACTAACCTTAAGGTGCATAGGAAATGCTTTAGTGCACCAGTCAGAGTTGTAGCAGATGAGCCACCTGAGAAGTTCTTATGGCAGGCCACCTCTTATTAATGAACGTAGTGAAGTGATGAAGTCTATTCTCCCACCAAGTAAAAATTGTGTTGTGGCGTCCACACATCTCCCCAGCGAAAGCTTGGCACAGTGTTATTTATGGTGTGGTGGTTATGCATATAAGTAAAGGGAGTCCCCTTGTGATCATAGTTTGACCAAGTTGTTAATGATCACTAGAAGGTACAGAGGTACTTTGGTAGCAGTAAAGGGATGAGTTGCCTAAAAGGTAAAGACTTAGTGTGTAGGCTTTGTGCACCAAAGGTATTGTGAGTAGAGTGATTGACACATCAAGACCTTGGTTCAGGTAGTATATTGGTATCCCATTACTGGGTGCTAGGAGAGCTGAGCTAAGGAAGCACAGGTGAGACCCAAGGATTACTGGCCACTTGGAGGTTCCCGCGCTTGTGCTTCAGAAATTTTCTCTAGTGGTAATAGAAGTGTAAGGGGCTCCAAAGTGGTTGGGGCATTAGGATTATAATGCTCAGGTAGTTCATATGTATCCCACATAGTGCACTAGGATGCCTGAAGTGCAGGGGTTATCCAAGAAGAGCATTGAAGACTCATACTCTAGGATGAGCAAAGACTTATAACTCTTGGTATACCATCTAATTGTAAAAGCCCTAGTTTATAGTGGAGAATGAAGAAGAGTATAACTTGGGTGCTAAAGGTGTGTTATTGTGGGGCCATGGTGCACTAGTGACACACTTAGTCTAGTGGTTGTTTGGAGTGTTGAATTCCAAGGCTACGGTGAAGAACTATTAGTGTGAAAAATAGTGGATGAGTTCCATGCTTGTTAAGCTATCTTGCTCTAAGAGGTATTGGTAAAGGGAAGTTAGGTGCCTGACCTAGGTTAAGACTTCTAAAGTGCAAGTGCTAATAGACAAGTTTTAAACTTGTTAAGCTAACTTGCGATAGGATGTTTGGCACCAAAGGAAGTAAGGAGAAGTTGTTGGACACCGGACTTACCAAGGCAAAGTTGAGTTGTCAGAGATAATTCAATAGTGTTAAAATGGTGAAGAAGTCGAGTACCATATCATAGGCATCAAAGTGAAGTAGCCCTTGATGCGAGCGGGACCGCCGTATGCGAAGCGCCACATAAATAAAAACTGGTTAATCAAGGCACAAAAATTTGGCATGCATCTTTGTTGAATGAGATTTGACATGATATGCTGATTGGTGTTTGAAGCATGGTGCATGGTTATAGCCCTTAATTGGTTGTACTTATAAATACGGCCTACGAGTCGTGCCTTTTCTTATCACTCTCATTGTACATTCTCTTCTCACCTTACTCCCCTCAAATGTAACTCGAGGCTTCTATTATTGATGTAATGGTGCATTATGGGATCATCCAAGGTGGTATGTCCAAGGTTCATCCAAGGTGGTATGTCCAAGGAGGTGACAACAAAAGGGCAACCAAGAAAGGAAAAGAAGGAGCTTGTGAAGACTCTTTTCTTTTCTTAGGCTTTTATGATATTCTCATTGGCTTGAGAATATCGCATAGTTTGGGCTATAACCATGTCACGTTTACTTTCTTGTACGCATGAGATGCATGTTTTATATTTGTATGTGATGCATGTATAAGACAACCGGAGATAACAAATTGGTGAGATCAAAAGAAAAAAAACCCTCAAACAAATATTAAGTCATTAAATGTGATGCCTTCCAAATGTTGGCACTCGTCAAGACTTTGATCAACATTAGGTGGGTTTGCCAAAGCAAAGCACCTATGTTCATCTTGGTAAGGCGCGATGGGATAATAGTGATATCCAAACTGCTAACTTTGGGTTCGACTTAACTAAGTCATCCTAATAGGATTAGGGACTTAGAGGCATAGAGTTGGGCTTAAGTTCATGAGATGAGCTTGGACAAGTGTTGTTCACCCAACTATCCAAGAGTTGCATAAGATGCAATTGGCAAGGAGTTGCCTACCTAAATAGCTGTAACTTGAGAGAAAAGCCAAAGCTGACTCAGGTTGTGGTCAAATATGGATCTTGGCCCACTAGAATACCTTAGCGCCGAGGTGTTCCGAAATAATATCGAGGGTTATTATTTTGAGGAAAATAGTGGGAGTATCGTTTAATAAAAGTCCTTATTAAATGAATTAAAATACATGACTCTTACACTGCATATTTACTGTTGTAGACAACCATGACACAAAACACATCGACACTTTCATTGCGATCGATCCTTGAGAAGGAAAAACTAAATGGGACCAACTTTCTCAAATGGTACCGAAACTTGAGGATAGTCCTCAAACAAGAGAGAAAGGCTTATGTCCTAGAGCAGCCCATTCCGAATGAGCCTGCTGCCACTGCTCCAAGAGCTGAAAGGGATGCTCACAAGAGGCATTCTGATGATGCTTTGGATGTTGCATGCCTCATGCTTATTACCATGGAATCTGAGCTTCAGAAGCAACATGAGAACATGGGGGCGTTCGATATGATCGAACATCTCAAAATGCTTTTCCAAGAGCAAGCTAGGCATGAGAGGTTTGAGACCTCTAAGGCATTGTTTCAGTGCAAGATGTCTGAGGGAAGTCCCGTGGGTCCTCATGTGCTCAAGATGATTGGGTACATTGAGAATCTTGAGAATTTGGGATTTGCTCTTCAGAAAGAGTTGGCTATTGATGTAGTCTTGCAATCGTTGCCTGAAAGCTACAGTCAGTTCATCATGAACTATAACATGAACGACCTTGACAAGTCCCTCCCTGAATTGCTCAACATGTTGAGAACTGCTGAGCAAAACCTTAAGAAGGCTAAGCCCATTTTGATGGTTCAAAAGGGCAAGGGAAAGGGAAAAGCCAACAAGAAGAAGGATAAAGCTAATGGAAAGTCCAATGCTAGTTCTTCTTCAGCTGCACTGAAACCAAAGGGTGGTGTGGCAAAGGAAGGGGAGTGCTTCCATTGTAAGCAACCTGGACACTGGAAGCGCAATTGCAAGCTCTATCTTGAAGAACTTGCTAAGGAAAAGGGAAGTAAGACTTCCACTTCAGGTATTTTTGTTATAGAGGCTAACTTTTCTACTTCCTCATCTTGGGTATTGGATACTGGATGTGGATCTCACATTTGTGCAAATGTGCAGGATCTAAGTAGAAGTAGAAGATTGGCCTGAGGTGAAGTGGACCTACGTGTTGGAAATGGAGCAAGGGTTGCTGCCTTAGCCGTAGGGACTTATGTTCTCACTTTACCTAGTGGATTAGTTTTAGAATTAGACAACTGCTACTTTGTGCCTACTATTAGTAGAAATTTGATTTCTGTTTCTTGTTTGGACAAGAAAGGTTTTTCATTTATAATAAAGGACAAATGTTGTTCTATTTATTTGAATGAAATCTTTTATGGTAGTGCTCAACTTAGCAATGGGTTGTATGTTCTAGACCTCGAAGATCCAATCTATAATGTGAATACCAAGAAGGTCAGATTAAATGATTCGAACCCGACCTATCTCTGGCACTGTCGCTTGGGCCATATAAATGAGACCCGCATATCCAAGCTCCATAAGGATGGACTCTTGGACTCATTTGATTTTGAATCATATGAGACATGTGAGTCATGTTTGTTGGGCAAGATGACCAAAGCCCCATTCACAGGGCAAAGTGAAAGGGCTAATGACTTACTAGGACTCATACATAGTGATGTATGTGGCCCTATGTCTACACAAGCTAGAGGAGGTTTCCAATACTTCATTACTTTCACTGATGACTTTAGCAGATATGGCTATGTGTATCTTATGAGACACAAGTCAGAATCCTTTGAAAAGTTCAAAGAATTCAAGAATGAAGTAGAGAATCAACTCGGGAAGAGTATCAAAGTGCTTCGATCAGATCGAGGTGGAGAGTACTTGGATCGAGAATTCCTTGACTATCTGAAGGAGTGTGGTATAGTATCACAACTCACTCCACCAGGTACACCTCAATGGAATGGTGTATCTGAAAGGAGAAATCGAACTCTGTTAGACATGGTTCGCTCTATGATGAGTCAAGCTGACCTTCCAAACTCCTTTTGGGGACATGCTCTAGAGACAGCCGCTTTTACACTAAACCGAGTTCCATCTAAATCGGTTCAAAAGACACCATATGAGATATGGAGTGGGAGGCGTCCCAATTTGTCTTTTATGAAGATTTGGGGCTGTGACGCTTATGTGAAATGTCAATCCTCTGACAAACTAGGGCCCAAATCTCAAAAATGCCTTTTTGTTGGGTATCCCAAAGAAACAAAGGGTTACTATTTCTACAATCCTTCTGAGCAAAAAGTGTTTGTTGCTCGAACTGGTGTCTTTTTAGAGAAAGAGTTTATCTCTAAAGAAACTAGTGGGAGGAAAGTAGAACTTGAAGAAATTCAAGAACAACAAGGAGACATCGAACCTGAAATGGAACCTGAACAGACACCACAAGATGTTGTGGTTCAAGAGTCTGTTCCTGTAGCACAGAGCCCACGTAGGTCTGGTAGGATTCGGCGTGAGCCCGAGAGATATGGATTTCTCATGACTCACACTGGTGATGTGATGCTCATGGATCAGGATGAGCCCACAACCTACCAACAAGCTATGTCGGGGCCTGACTCTGAGAAGTGGCTAGTGGCCATGAAATCTGAGATGGAATCCATGTATGAAAACCAAGTATGGACTTTGGTTGACCCACCTGAAGGGGTAAAACCCATAGGGTGCAAATGGGTTTTCAAGAAGAAAACTGACATGGATGGTAATGTGATTACCTTTAAGGGACGATTGGTTGCAAAAGGTTTCAAGCAAATTCATGGTATTGACTATGATGAAACTTTTTCACCAGTTGCTATGCTTAAATCCATCCAAATTTTGTTTGCTATTGCTGCACACTATGATTATGAGATATGGCAAATGGATGTCAAAACTGCATTCCTAAATGGAAAGCTACTTGAGGATGTGTACATGACACAACCTGAGGGTTTTGTCACTCCTGAGAATGCCAATAAAGTGTGCAAGTTGCAAAGGTCCATTTATGGACTGAAGCAAGCTTCTCGAAGTTGGAATCTTCATTTTGATGATGCAATCAAAGAGTTTGGTTTTATCAAAAATGAAGATGAACCTTGTGTCTACAAGAAGGTTAGTGGGAGCGCTATTGTCTTCTTGGTGTTGTATGTAGATGACATACTACTCATCGGGAATGACATTCCTGAGCTACAGTCTGTGAAGACTTGGCTAGGGAAATGTTTCTCTATGAAGGACTTGGGTGAAGCAGCCTATGTGTTAGGCATCAGGATCTATAGAGATAGATCTAGAAAGCTTCTTGGCCTAAGTCAAAGTACATATATTGACAAGGTGCTAAAGAGGTTTAGCATGCAAGATTCCAAGAAAGGATTCTTGCCCATGTCACATGGTATCACTCTTTCTAGATCTCAGTGTCCGAGTACACCCGAGGAGAGAGAGCGCATGAGTAAGATTCCATATGCCTCAGCAATTGGATCTATCATGTATGCCATGATATGTACTCGTCCCGATGTCTCATATGCTTTGAGCATGACGAGTAGGTACCAATCGAACCCCGGTGAGAGTCACTGGACAGCTGTTAAGAACATCCTTAAGTACTTACGAAGGACTAAGGATGCATTCTTGGTCTTTGGAGGTGAAGATGAGCTCGTTGTAAGGGGTTACACCGATGCAAGCTTCCAATCCGATAAGGATGATTTTAGATCGCAATCTGGTTATGTGTTTTGTATTGGTGGTGGTGCTGTGAGCTGGAAGAGTTCAAAGCAAGAGACAGTAGCTGACTCTACAACAGAATCTGAGTACATTGCCGCCTCTGATGCTGCGAAGGAGGCAGTTTGGATCAAGAAGTTCATCACTGAACTTGGAGTGGTTCCAAGCATTGCCGACCCGATAGAGCTCTATTGTGACAACAATGGAGCAATCGCACAGGCTAAGGAACCTCGATCTCACCAGCGATCCAAACACATACTCCAACGCTATCATCTCATCAGGGAGATCATCGAGAGGGGTGATGTAAGGATATGCAGGACTTCGACAGATAGCAACATTGCTGATCCACTGACAAAGCCCCTTACGCAGCAAAAGCATGATAGCCATTCTAGGTCCATCGGTATTAGATACATGGATGATTGGCTTTAGTGCAAGTGGGAGATTGTTAGTGTTGTGCCCAAAAAGCCAATCATGAGATGATTGTATTTTTGCACATTGAGTCATGATATTTTATTAAGGCATTAATCCAACAATTATGTTTGTTGTTTTGTTTCTGCGTAACTTAACAAACATAATTGTAACCCTAGAATAATGATATTCTTAAACGTCCCTGGTCTAGTATTATTGTGGAGCGGGTTGCAATAATACATAACGACTAGCATATGTGGAGACTAATATGAGATATGTAGTCTACATATGGGTACAAGTTGGAGAACTTGTGTACTGGACCGACCCACCATGAGAACACTACATGGATCGTTATATGAGTGTCATAAGTGATTCTCATAGTGATCATGGTATATGTAGTCCTTCGACCTAAGATCATCAAGGTTCCCTACATGTGAGTCACATACTTTGATACTTTCCTTTGTTGCTCGTAACTGAGTGAACTTGAAGGAGGTCATTGGGTATGTCACATATCATGCGGAGGGATTTGTATGATCAAGATGGGATTTGTCCCTCCTATGTAACGGGAGTGATATCTTCGGGCCCCTTGATAGAGTGAGACTTAAAAAATGCATGGCCATGCTCGGATGAGTTGATATACGATATCAATGTCATCAGTTTAAGTTGGTCTACTCGGTAATCAAGAAACCAAAGATTGGGCTATACGAGAGTGACACATTCCATGTCTCGTGCTTAGTCTTGATATCTTGGAAAAAGGGACAATGGCATATATCGGTGATGATCATAAAGGTTTAGTCGATTCACCAACAATCTTGTCACTTGGGTAGCAATGATGTGTTGCTAGACACCGCTCTTTGCTTATGATCATAAATGTGATTTATGATCATTGCCAACATCGCAAGAGCCTATTGGGTCGCACACATAAAGCTATTTGGATCATTAGAGTGCATGGGCTAATTATTTGGGCTATAGTTTCACTTTAATTTCATATTACTAATGGGCCCAAGAGTTAAGCCATTATTAAGCCCAAAATTAAATCCTAATTGGATTAGGGATTTGAAACCCATTAGGCCTGGAAGTTGAGTCTCACTATAAATACAACTTTTAAGTGAGAAATTCGTACGTCTCCTTGCCCTAGCCTCCCAAAAGGACAGCCGCACTCTTCTCTTGCAATTCCTTGGAGGATGCAAGCTAGCACTGCGAGCGCATGAGAAACGCATCTACTGGGACGTGGTGGAAGCGTGGTGATCCTGATAGGCTCGTGTGGATACCATAGAGAGCCTGAACACGTCAACTATTCAGGTTTTGTGATTCGACTCTACAATTGAGTGAGAGATCTCAACTGAAAATTAGGTATGAAAATTTTCGAACACCCGGTTTATCCTGTTTCACTTGGATCCTGGAGGGTTTTGGTTAAATTCCGCTGCGCTATTTGGCTCTCGAAACCCATCAAAAAAGACCAAGAAAGGTAGGGACAATAGTGAGTGGTGTAGTTGAAGTTGCTAATCAGCAAGAGCACAAATTAAAGTACTGGCTATAGTACTTATTCAGGTGAGCACACGAATTAAACGCCAAAAGGCATTAGTTGAGCTTGATAAGTGGGTGAGCACCAAGTGGGTTGTTACAGAGTTGATGCCTTTAGGCAAAGTTAGTCAGGATATCCTAGCACCATATACTCGAAGTCATCTTAAGGTAGGGAGATTCAATTTGGAGGACTGAATTCTCCAATATGGGGAGCATGTTATGGCCCTTTAGGTAGTGGACATTCAATGATCAGGTAATACTTGTTAAACAAGTCAAAATGCCTAGTGTAATACCTGAATTAGTTTTGTTTAGCAAGTCAAGCAAGTCTATTAAGGGTTAGATAGTTCCTAGGTCATTTTGGCACCTAAGTGTCACCAGGGGTAAAATGGTCATTTTGTATCCTAAGGAGATAGGTCTGGTTTTTAAGCTCATAAGTTGTTCTTTTGGACCTAAGTGATAAGAAACCAAATTGTGGGACAAAATTGCTTAAGCTAGTGGCACTATTTCAGCATAGGGTCTTTTCGGCAAAACTAAAGAAGTTAAAGGGCTAAAGTGAGAAGATGGCTTTTTAAGCCATTTTGGGACATTTGAAAGCTACTGTTCATCATCCCTAAACTCCCAAACCCATAGCTTTCTCTTCCTTCTTGAAATCCATGGCCAAACCTCACCCAAATCGTTAATTCTTGGTGAAAAACCTAAGTGGAAAGGCCTTTGTTTTTGCATGGGTTGCTTGATTTGAGCTCAAAATCACATTTTTGAGCTAGGTAAACTCTAATTTTGGCTACGCCTAGTTGTTCGTTGATTATTCTTGGTTTTTTGAGCTTCCATGAGCTTGGGTCTAGTTAGAATGAGCTTAAATTGGTGCCTTTTGTGTTGGTTTTGCTTGGAACTGTAGGAACACTTAGTGCAACCTAAATTCTTAATGTGGATGCTTGATTACTTTCTTTTTCTCTTTAATTGAGATAAAGGACTTAGTTTACATACTCTTATAATGCAAGTCTTAGTTGCTTGAATGTTGGTCTCAAGTGGTTTGTGAGATATGCATTGTTATGGTGAGCTTTGCGTTGTGATGGACTAATGGTAATCACGCTCTTGGGTAGTGCGATTCAGCCTTTGATGCTTAGTTAGTTTGGCATGGCAATGGCCTATTATAGTAGTTTTAAGGATATGAAGCTTGGCAAGGCTTAGTATGAAGGTTAAGATGACTTGGGAGGCCGCCAAACATACTGTGGACAAAGTTTGGTGTTGTTGGGCTTGGGGCCCTGGCCCTATGGTGCCAATTGGCATTGCAATGCCCATAACCCAAATTTATAACCTAAGAGAATTACTCGTGGATCACAGCACCGAGTGCAGCGTTAGGACTTGATATAATTGACATGTTGCAATGTTTTGACTACAACTTATTGCTCAGGTGTCCAATTGAGGTGATTCAACCTTCTACGTGAAGCTAAAAGAAATATCTATAAATTTCATGCTTTCATCCAAGGCTAAATTAGCCTAGATATTTCTATATTTTGCTTCAAAGTGAGGGGCCAATGAGTGCTTAATGGGCCTTAAGGTGGAAGTTGACTAATGGTACCTTAGTACCCCTTATAGCTCCTCAAAACACTAGTTTGTTGATCAAGTTATCCTAGGTACAAAGAAATCATGAAGGAAAGTGATGTATAAGGAGTAAGGTTATGAGGTTTTAGCATCATTGGAAATTTAGTTGGAAGGTTTGAGCTTAAGACACTAATGAGAAACCCTAGTGTACATGCAAAGTTCTATGAAACCTAGTAAATTAAGCCCATCCAAAGCAAATCTTACCATAATAGGGTGAACCAAGTAATGGAGGATAGTGGAGCACCATAGATGAAGGCTTAGTGCAATTGTGGCCTAGCCAAGTTGTGACTTAAGGCACAACTTGACATGGCCCCTCATGGCCTTGCCCAAGAAGCCTATGAGAACAAGTTTCATGTTGGTTGCAATTTGCTACTTAATTATGTGTAATGTTACCACCTTAACAAATGGGAAAATTATAGTATAAAGCCATAATGGTCATAAACTATTATATAGCATGATTTTCCCCATAGTGAATGGAATGTGAGGGGTAAAGTGTGTAATCTACACCTCCTTAAAAATTTTCACACAACAGTTACTTGACCCTCAAGAAAACCGTAAGGGATTGCTTGGTTAAAAAGTAACCTATGGACTTTATTGTAAGATTTCAAAACTTGGGTACTCAATTGTACAACTTTAAAAGAGGGGTTTTAAAGGGACTTGAATGGTATGGAAGCATTTTTTTAGGCTAAATTGTATAAAGGAAACAAAGGCTATTATTCAAGAACCTAGGACAACTAGGTTTACAATTGTTCGCAAAAATAACTTAAGGATGAGATGATCTTTGACAAGGGTTAAAGATGACCATTTCAAGCATTAATGCAGCCTTTTATTTCCAGCTTCTAAGGTCAAAAAGGTGGGCTAATGATTAGCCAAAAATTCTTTGCTTAAAGCATACTTATAGTGACCTAAGTGAGGGTTAACGTTAAACTAATCAAACCAAGAAAATATCTAGACTTTCTTGCCTTTCCTTGGAAATTTTAGCCATAACTAGCCACAGCCTCCATCCTTAGCTCCTTCATAAGCTTCCATAGCCACCATAGCTCAAGCTTTCAAAAAATTACAAGGGAAGGCAATCGGATGCACCAAGAACAAGAAAAACCCTAATTTCGGGTTTATTGTGCAACACTCGTTATAATCAGCCTTCACAGCCCAAGATAAGGGTTTTATCTAGGTTTCATGACTATTTACTATTCAATATTGATGCCCAAACATGCATGAAGCTAAGAGCCTAAGCATGGAAGAGAGCCAAGAGCTTGATGAACCAAGTTTAGTTTATAGGGGAAATTGCACCTAAGGTTTCAGCCCTATAGCTTTGGTGATTTGTTATGGCAATGAAATTTAAGGTTTCTAGAGCCCAAGTTAGTACTAACTAAGACCAATTAGCCTCCTAAGACCAAGCATTAGCTTGAGGAGGGCTACCAAAATGATTACATATTGTTTATTTGATTGCTTATAAACTAACCCTAATGTGTTTTTTGTTGCCAGCATTATATTTATTTGTTGCTATGTTGTTTTGCATTTGGATAGCTATATTTATGTATTTGTATTATATTGTTTTGTTTTAGTGTTTTTGGATTTCAGGTATATGACTGGAGTTTGTTATTAATAAGCCCTTACTAAGTTTCATTCAAGAAACTTGCCCCCTTTCTGTCCATTTCAAGAGCACCTGAAAAAGAGCATTCAAACTAATAGATGTCATTTGAATTTTTTTGTGAAATTTCAGGTATATTAACTTCCATACATGTATTTTTAAAATGGAAAGTTTCATGATTTTGGAGCACATATGCTATTTTTAGTAATGGTACTTTCTTCCTTACACAACAGCTGGTCCCTTCAAGTTTATGGAGTGCCTAGTGCTTTTGAAGTTCTCCAAGAAGCTTAGTGCACATATTAACTAAGTTATGGAATGTATGTACTACATAAATTCATGTAAATGAGTTGGGTATGTTGTATGTACATTCTGCGAATGATATATGGATTAATGGAGTGTAGTTTGAAGTTTGTGTGTAATTTTGTCCATATTGGTTCTTATGGACTATTTTGAATAGTATTGTGTTTGATGCTTATGTAATGAATTAAAATCAAGGGGAATGGTTTCCCCATGTGTCTAATACATGTATGGAACTGCCCATGTTGGTCTTATACCTGGAAATGAAGTGTATGAATTTTAAGAAATTTTGTATGTGCATTATGGTCACTAGTTGATCAAATTTGGTACCTTGTACTCCAATAGCCATAACTTTCTATACTTAATGAGTTTGGCTATGAAATTTTGACCATGCTTAGAATACTTCAAGATGAAGAATTTTAATTTTGAATCACTGAATTTGGTGCCATATATCAATAGTTATGGCATGTCAAAGTTGTCTGATTTTGCTGGGTACTGTTCTTATGGTCAATTTTGCAAGATTGAGTGTAAAATCCATAATGACAATCTTAGATGGATTTAATGTCTCAAACCTATTTCCCTATCAATGTTTAAGTGTATTAAAGGGTTTATGACCTTTAAGGCATATGAGGAGATGAGTAGAATTTTACTTGGACACGGTTTGAAAGTTTGGACACATGAATAATGGGCACCAAAAGCACCAAGTGTACATTTGATTGTACATGCACTTGGGGATTTTAGTCAAATTCCATATTGGTTAAGAATAAAAAATTTGACTATCATCATTACTTCCAGATGAAATTGTATGTGAATATGTGTGTGATAGTTTGACCAATATAAATATATTTTCATAAAGTCCAAGAGGGCCACTTGGATAAATATAGTGAGCATGTTCTGCTTGGCCTACAGGACATGTATTGTCTGGGACTTGACCTCACTAAATCTGATCACTACGTAGAAGCACTCAGAGTGGTAACATGCACCCTAGTTAAAACTTCATGCTACTAGTTGTTTAACCTTGGAATGCAATTATACATGCAAAAGTTGCTTTGACTTGAGCAAGTAGAAAATCATAAAACATTTATATCACCTAGGCATTTCCATAAAAACCAATGTTCAAAGAGTCAAAGAATATAAAACCTTTATAGCATAAACATTAATCCTATACATAATTAACCATGTGTGGGCATTTAAACAATTGTAGACTATGCCCTACACCCAAAAGCAGCCCTAGAGTCCATAACTCTATTCATATACATTGGAGGCCACCAACATACAACATACATTTACAAGGCTAGTATTATTGAGATCTAATCAACTAGATTCAACTTTAGATAAGAGATCCCAGTGGCAAGCCTCAATGATCCTCCATGTTCTCACTAGCCTCTATGCCCAAAAAGACTGTAGTTAGTACAATGGCAACTTAAGTATCAACTAATCAAATAACTACAATCTCAAGGATTCTCAAAGTAATATACCTGGAATAGAAATTACCACAATAATCCTTAACGATTTTCGGCTCCAACAACCTCAATATCTGCACAACATGAAACTAAGGGACTGAGAATCTTATGATTCTCAGTAAAGTGTCTTCAACCTGCAAGGAAAACACTAAGGACAACACATATACAAAGATATGTAATCTATTGTGAGATCATATAGTGTAAGGCTAAACCTACGTGCATATGTTTTAGTCCTCTTACAAGCACCACTCTGTACCTAGCAAGTTCTAGCCCCTAACTCGCTCCTAGTATGCCTAAGTTTACTGACGTAGTAAGTTTAACATTCCCTTGATTGTTCTACAGGTGAACATGGTAGATTCACCTTGCTTGAGTTCTCAGGAACTCACTAGGTGTGCTAAGCCTCCACATAGTGCCTCAAGTCCTTTGATTTGCCTAGGTCACTTGTGTACTAAGCCTCTACCTCAAACCCTTACCAAGAGTGCACTAGGTTCTTACTTGTACCTCAATAAATCTTACCAAGGCTACAAGTGCACTAAACCTTCACTCAAGGTACATACCTATCCACCATTACTTGGTTCACACCATTAGAGTAGCAATGTGTTACGCACTCTGGGGTAGTCCAAATATGGTGCTAACATTGTGCATTTAAAACTCCCAGGGTTGGTATGTTCTGTAGGCCATCAGAACAATACCCTTAGTGTGCATACCTGAGTGGCCCTCTTGGGCACTATGTAAATGCATGCATATTGGTCCAACCATTACACACATATTCACATTTTATGCACGCCATGGGAGCAAGGAAGGAAAACATAGCACAAGTCTTAATCTTGGCTACCACACATTAGGCAATCTTATTCAGTGTAAGTGACCAGCCACTGCACTTGAAACTTCTCCAAAAAAACTGTATTAATCTGGTCATGAAACCCTCTATTTTATTTGTTTCATTATCAAGTAGAGTATTTAATCAAACCAATGAATTTGGTTTTACATCAATAGCCCACCTATGGACCAAGTTATGGATTTTTTAAGTTCGTTACAAAATTCTGACCAAATGAGCAGTAACTTAGCCAACTTTGCAATGTCATATCTTTGGCTACAGGGCTCCAAATGCATAAATTCTAAATTCCATTTAAACCTATAGATATGCTCTAGGTGTGGTCAAAATTTCATACCAATATTCATTCTACACAGGGATATAGAACTTTGAGTGCATGGTCGAAATTCTGTCCACTTTATGACCATTTTACCCATACAAAATTCCATAAGTGTGCAAACACTTCATTCAAAAAGGGTAAGGCCTCCAAGGCTATCCCGTACATGTACAATACATATAGGAATTACATGCTCTTGCATCTAGAAAATTTATGTGGCCAAAATAGAATTTACAAACAAGCAGCCTATCATTCACACTTAGACAGCTTGTGCAAAACATTTACATACATAGCAAAAACAGCCCTCAAATGTTCACATACTTTGTTTCAACTTTACATGTCTTACATGTACATGCATCCATGCACTACATAATAGCCTTAAATCAGATAAAATAGGCACCCACGTTACAGGAGAGCTTTAGACACAATGCACTCCAGAAATAGGATGCTGGACAGCTGCTGCATAGTACAGTAAGCACCATCACTAAAAATATCAAATGTGCTTCTAAAATCACCAAACTTTCCAGATCACAACTAGGTACATGAAAGTTCAAGGAACTGAAATTTCAGATCAAAACTCAAACTAAAAAGTTTAGTTTGAATGTGATATTTCTGCTGGACCTGAAATGGGCAGATTTGAGGGGAGTAAGTTTCATTGTGAAACTTAGTAAGGAGAACACTTGTACTCTTAAGGTAATGTAACCCGTTGTATTACTTGAATCCAAAGACACTAAAACATACAAAAACATAATGCAAATATCCAATATAGAGCATCCAAATGCAGTAGCCAAACACAAAAAACAACCATATGTATAAGGCAGCAACAATATGCATTGGTTAGTCCATAAAACATGTAATAAACACAAGCAGATCACTATGGAAGCCCTCCTCAATCATAAGCTTGGTCTTAAGAGAGTTTTAAAACTAGTTTAACACCAGTTAGTACTAACTTTAGGCTCTAGAAACCCTTAAATTTGCTACCATCACTATGCACTTCACACTAGGTCACAAAACCTTCACTAAGGGCACTCCCCTCACTAAGCTTGGTTCATCAAGCTCATGGCTATCTTCCAAACTTAGCCCTATCTCCATAGATGTTTGAATAATGCAGAAAATAGCACATGAGAGCAAGAGAATTCCTTACTTTCACTGACATCACTGTGCACTTCACACTAGGTCACAAAACCTTCACTAGGTGCACTCCCCTTACTAAGCTTAGTTCATCAAGCTCATGTCTCTCCTCTAAGCTTAGCCCTAGCTCCATGGATGCTTGAAAACATAGTAAACAAATAGCTTCCAATTGCCCATTCTTGCTTTCAATTACAACTAATTGCAAGCTTGGAGGTATGGTGGCTATGGAGGAAGTGTGGAGAGGGTGGGCTATTGGATGAAGACAAAAATGGGAGAAGAAAAGATGAGTTTGGCTACTGAAATTAGCTTAGATGCACTAAACACCCTTAACTAGCTTAACCATGTCTTATGTCATTTTTGTTGCTACAAGATCATGGTTTCTTAAGCTTAATCACTTGGCCCACATTTGACCTTATCTTGCTTTGGCTGCCTTTTCTAGAGTGGGATAACTCCAAAATGTCTCCATTTGACTTAAGTCAAAGACATAGACATCCAAAGGCCTACACTAGGACACTTTGGTCCTTAAGCCCCTTTTTTTTTTGTGTTTTCATTGCCCAAACTTGTTTTCCACAAGCAATAAGTCCTCCAATAAGACTTTCATACCATTCAAATCCTTCCCATAACTCTCCAAAGCTTTCCTTGAGAGTTTTGTAATTAAGTACCTGAATTTCCAAAATCTTACGAAAAAAGTCCATAGGTTATTTGACAAATGTGCAATCCTTAAGGTTTTTCTTGGAGGCCAAGTTACCAACTTAAAAGACTTTTAAGGAGGTGTTGATCATACCTTTTACCCCTCACACTTCAATTACTATAGTGAGAATTACACAACATAATGGTTCTTGACCATTATGCCACACTTTGTAATTCTACCATTTTTGTGAGGTGGTAACACAATGGCCATGGTTGGACTCATAATTCGTAGGTCCTAGAGGACCCACAAGGTGTACTAAGGTTTCCTTATCGAGGATTTGGACCCGAATGCACAACTAAGCTCTCAATGGTACTAAACCTTCCACCTTGCCTAATGGTGTATTATCGTGCCTCGTTAAATAGGTTTCTCATAAGTTACATTTTCCTCAATAAAACATTGAGAAATGCCTACAACATGGAAGAGTTTCGAGAGTTCCAGAGTGCTATTGTACAATTACAACCCTTAGGCACCCTTAGGATCATCCCTGCCCTCCCTCAGTTCCTCTTTTAAAAAGCTAAAATTGTTGCTGAAAAAGGCCTTTGGGACCTAGGCGCTAAGAGAAGCGTTGCCAAGGCCTAAGCGCTAGGAGAAGCGTTGCTAAGGCCTAAGCGCCACCTGGGGCCTAGAAGCCTAGAGCACCCTATTCTATGGATCATAAAAAGCACCTCGGGCACTATAGTGCTAGATGGCACCTAGGCAGCAGGACCCTGTGTCCTAAACCTAAAAAACAACCCCCTAACCCTCTTTGGAAGCTTCCTATGGGTTCAAGGCATGCTAAGGACACCTTAACTTACCAAAAACCTGTAAAACAATTGGCGTAGGCCACAAATACACCATACAACCTTCCTATGATGCATCAAAACATCACACAAGTCAAAAATCCAAGCCTAGCCCACCATGATCAACCCAATCCACCACTAATGCCATTCATCAAACTACTTGAATTTAACAAGCAAAGAAGATATGAATGACATCAAATGCACTTAAACCTTAAATTCCTTACCTCAATTTCAAGTCACTAGCAAGAATCAAGCAATTCTTCACCAAGAACAAGCCTCCACAAAGTTCTACCTAAGTTCCAAGCAAACCAAAGCAAATGACACCAAATTACTAATCACTAACCAAAACCCAAGCTTCAATTCATCAAATAAACAATAGGCAAGCAAGAAATCAATGTTACCTGTCGCCAAAAACAAGAACTCAGCTAGAAAATATAATTCCAAGCTTCAAAATCACAAAATCTTCTTGAAATAAGCTACCCAAGGTATATATAACCCTTGGGCCTTCAAATTCCACCAAAAGCACTTGATTTTGGGTAAGAAATCATGAAGAATTGGTGAGGGCAAGGTTGAAGTCGGGAAAGGGAGGGGAAATCATGATGAATGGCAGCCAACACCCACTTTTCCAAGTTTATAACGTTTTAAAACACAAAGCCACCAAACTTTTTTAAAAGTTACAAAAAGTTCCTTTCCCTAAATAGTAACCAAAGTTAAAACTTGGTCAAATCTTGCTTACTTAAGCTATATTTTAGGTTTAAAGCAAGGGTTAGGTTTCAAAAACTCATTTTTAACTCTTGCGACTCAGCCCGACAATTTAGGATGTAAAATTACCATTTTACCCCTGAACCCTATTTAGTGTCATAAACTCTTCAGAACTTAGTGAACCTTACCTACCCTACTTAATCTTGCCTAGTTAACTTGAAATAAGTTATTAAACTAGGAATTTAGTTAATTTGCCTCCTACAATCAAGCTTCCCATTAGGAGGGCTATAACATTCTCCCCACCTTCAAGAATTTGGTCCTCTAAATTTAATCTCCCCACCTTAGAGATGCAATCCTAGGATACAATGCCAACGTATCCTAAACAAACATACCAAGGGGAGTCAATTAGATAACAACTCTCTTGGTGCCGAACTACCCAACTCACTTAGCTAATGCCCTTAGCCACTTGAATTGGGTCCTGTCTCGTATAGGTACTATGGCTAATGCCATCCTTTGTGCTCAAACTGAACAACAAACCAAGAATTGCTTATTGTTCCCCCCACCTTTGCCTGACCTTACATAGTCCAAAGTACCTTAGTGTAATTCCACCCTTGAAGACTATGGTATGGTCATTTATTACCCCCAACACATAGTGCTACTAAAGGACACTTGACTACTCAACTTGTCCTAGTGAATTCATTGACCCTAAATCTTCAACACTAACCCCTATGCCTGAGCTTCCTAGTGCAAGTTACCTTAACAAGTTTTTGAAAACCTGTCCCCTAACCTTACATCAATAACCACCACTAAAAGCTTGGCACTGACCAACTTCCTCCTCTTAATCCTCTATGCCAAACATACTAGTGTAAGCTACCTTAACAAGTTAAACTTGTTCGTTAACACTCACACAAAAAAAAAAAAGATTCACTCTAGGTTCGCCACCCAATGTATTTGTACCAAATCTCTTAGTGCAAGCTAGCTTAATGAGCATACAACTCCCAATGAACACTAGACTGGTGTGTCACTAGTGTACTATGGCCTTGCCACATACACCACTAGCACCTTAAGGCATGCTCTACTTCAAACTCCACTATACTTTAGATCTCTTCCAATAAATGACCTACTGAAAGTTGAATGTCTCAGCGAACCCTACAATAAGAGTCTTCAAATGCTCCCCTCAGACAGCCCCTATGCAATGGGCATATTGGTGCATTGAGCAAGGTACCTATGCACAGTAAAGCATTATTATCCCACTGCCCTCACTACTCTGGAGTCTCTTACACTTACATGCCTGCCAGAGAAACCTTCTCTGGTGTGAATGCCAAGACCTCTAAGTAACAAGTAGAACAAGGGCTTTGTCCGTGCTCCTTTGGCTTAGGCCTCCCAGCATTCAGTGACTAAGCTACCGATATGCTACCCAAGCAGAAGGTCTTGATGTTTTAGCCGCTCCGGTCAAAGTATCCTAGGTGCCCGAAGCCTAAATAGTAAGAATCCTCACTTCTCTACACTCGGAGCCTAACACCCTGCACATGTAAAATTAGCTTTCTAGGTGTGTCCCTAGTACACTTACTTCCTGACCATTAATACTCATTCTATGCCTGAAGTGCTTTTAGGGTCCTTTGCCAAGTTACAAGGTACTACCCAATCCTAGGCTAACCTTGGTGTCTTTTGCTAGGTAGCAACTAGACACCTCGCCCTCCATCACTAGGCTCCAATGTGCCTCCTATCTTACTCGACCTCTTGACCACCTTCTAGGCCTCTTGGCCTCTAACACTATAAAGGAATTGTTTGACTACCATCCATCCCTTAGGCTATGGTTACAAAGAACCATATCTACCTTTCATACATAACTACCATACCGTGACCACACTGTATCATCCTCAGATCGAAACAATGCACTCATAGCTTTCCCCACATAAACTCACCTTCTTGGTGAGAGAACCAATTTAACCATCACTTCAATTAACTATCAGAAGGTGGTTAGCCATATAAAATCTCTTAGGTGGCTCACCTATGGTAATTCCACTTGCTGCACCTACTACCCCTTAACCAATCTCACAAGTCATTAACCCTTCCTTTACAAGGCACTAGGGTCAAGTGAGTTGTGCATGAGCATAGGTGGGTTTGTAAATGTATGCCTAAAGACTTACCTCAAAATGTTAAGTGTGTGTGTGTGTGTGTGTGTGTCTTAGTGTCTTTAGAAGGCTTACCTAAATCCTACTTAGTGCATTTTTCATGTGAGCACATACACACATCCAAGCATACATACTAGGTTGCAAACCATGCATGAATTTCTCCTATCATACCATACTTAGTGTCTTAAGGTTTACTCAAGCCCATTAAGTACAAACAAGGCACAGGCCATATTCTGCTCTAAGTCCCCTTGCCATTAGTTACAAACAGATATTTACAGGCCAAAATTTGGCAAATAGGGAGTACATGGCCTAAAACTACATACAACAAAATTTTGGTTCACTAGATGTCATGTATGTTACATAGCCAGGCTTAAATTGTCTCTAAGCCCACTGTCACTTTGACCTGTACTTTGACTTGATACTTAGGCCATAACTGTCATATTACTCTTCTAGCTCTAACCCATACCAGGATGGAACCAAACACAGCAAGTCCCACAGCAGCCATTAAGGCCTACAAACCAATGCACATAGCACAACCATTAGTTCAATATTATGAACTTTTCCATGCTTCTTTTTTCATAAGCCATGAATATAGAACATACCTTTATGTACATAGACCTCTTCTAGAGGTTCTTTAGCCCTTCACTCTTGAACTTTTTTACTTGAAATAGGGAAATAAGGGTGTGAGTACATGGTAGTTAGTAAGAACCCAAATTCAACACTTAGTGCCTTCACAATGTTTATAACATTTTTATGCATATAAACCTCTAATTTGCTTAATAACCTGCATCCAAAGACAAAGAAGGCACCAAAAACAACATATACAAAATAATACATGATGCTTATATATATAAATCAAGGGCTAGCACACACATTCAAACAAAGAAGCACACAAACACACACACTCAACATACATACTGTTTCCTTAACATAGCAAGCATGATTTTTTTTCAATTTCTTCATGTGATCACTTTGATTAGATTCAATCAACATAGAGCTCCAAGTGATTAATCAAACTCGTCCAAACTTGAACAAGAACCCTACACTTTCCAAAAGCAAACTAGCCAGCTTACCATAGTGCTTAATGCACACATAGCCCATTACATGGCCTCTAGGTTCCTTCGGCCTTAGTCATCCTCTAGGGTAGATTTTCCCCATAAAAATATAGGAGAAGAAGCTTCATATAGGTCCTTACATATGGAAAAAATGGTAGCAGGGAAACTTGATCACACATCATGTACCATAGGTGCCACCATGAACTAGCTTGGAATCACCATGTCTTAGCTTACTTTGTTTTTGTTCTTGCTTCACGTTTTGTTCCTAGCCTTTTATAGGAACTTTTGCTCAATTTTTTAGTGAAAGGTAGCTAAATTGAATGGGTTAAAAGCTATCTTGAAGTTGCCTTGAAGGACAACAAGTCCAAGCGGTGGCTGAATGGACTTGGCGGCTAAGAATTTTGACCATCTTTTGGTCTAATTTCCTCCAAGTGGCCTAAATCATTTTGGATGTCCTTTTTTCCTACTCAGATCTTCAAGTGGAGTGTTTTGAGCACCCAATTCATGAATTAATTTGGCCAATTAGACCCTCAAACTTTAAATTGAACATAGGTACACTTAGAGTGCATCCGAGAGCTCTTTGGTATACTCTAAGGTGTTTCCATAGGCTCTTTGTGTTTTCCACCTTCTCTTAGCCCATATGGTAGCCCTCATTCTCATTTAAATGATAAACATCAAGCTCATATAATCTTTTTCAAGATTTAGGTTTTAGGGCCTTCACATGTCGATGGTTGTACACAAATGTGCACCTAAGGGTCTTATAGTGTACCCTAAAGTGCTCTTCTTCTTTCCCATGTGTTCTTTATATTTCTTGGGCTTATGTGGCTGCCTTGATTTGTATTGTATTATTAGGTATTGAGCTCACACAATCCCCTTTAAAATTTTAGGCTTTAAAGCCTTCAATTCCCTCTGAATGTACACAAGGGTGCACCTGAAAGCCACCTTGTAGCCCTCCTTGGTTTCCTTTGGGTGCCCTTGGTCTCTTGCAGTCTTTCCTTAAATTATGAGTCTTCACTTCAAGACCCAACATGGCACCACATTTTAGTCATTTTTGGCTCAGGAATAGAGCACTTTTTTCTTATGTTCTACTAATGTGCCCTTAGAATGTCTTTGGGGGCAAATTAGGAGTACTTAGTCTTGTATGTTCCTTTTCTCCTTGTGTTTCATGACTTGTATTACCTCTTCACACCATTTGTACTCATCATATTCATATAAAATCACAGCCCTTGGCCTATGTAAGTCACAGGTATGACACTTTCAACTTGAAGAATGCGGGGCCATATATCAGCGGCTGATGAATAAGGTGTTCATGAAGCAAATCAGGAAGAACATGGAAGTATATGTTGATGACATGATCATCAAAAATTGAAACCATTCTGATCACATTGATGACCTGCGTGAAATGTGCCTTCAATGTGAAGGCAGGAAAATTCCCAGGCTTTATGGTTTCAAAGCAAGGCATAGAAGAAAATCCTAATAAAGTCAAAGCTCTACTTGAATCTTGACCTCCAAGGATGGTCAAAGATATCCAGAGGCTTACGGGAAGAATAACGGGCTTAAGTCATTTTATCTCACATTATGGCGACTAATGTAGGCCATTCTTTAAGACCCTTACAAAAGAAGCCAAGGGCAACTTCAAAACTGATGATTCTTCAAACCTGGAATGAGGAGTGCCAAGCAGCTTGGGAAAAACTAAAGACTTACCTTGCTAAACTACCCACCCTTAGATAGCCTAAAGAAAGTGAGTCCCTTGTCCTTTATCATGCTGTTAGTAAAAAAATTGGGAGCTCTATCTTAGTATATGAGGACAAAGTCGGAAAGCAATGGCCTATCTACTATGTGAGCAAGTCACTCCACGGAGCCGAGATGAATTATCTAATGCTACAAAAGTCCATATACGCACTGGTATTGGTAGGACGTCATCTTTGGCCTTACTTCCAAGGCCATCCAATCATAATCTGGAGTGACCTCCTCCTCCAGGACATGATGAAGAAAGTAGATCATTCGAGGAGACTTTCCAAATAGTGTATAGAACTTTGTGAGTATGACATAATTTATGAACCAAGGAAGGAAATAAAAGCACAGGCACTCGTAGGTTTCATCACTGAACTACCACCGAATTTTGAATGAAAAGTCTCTAATGATGAAGATAGTGAACTGAAATGGTCTTTATTCGTCGATGGCACAATAGACATGGAGCATCAAGTAGCAGGTATAATCTTGAAAGGGCCAAAAGGGATGGAAACATCCAAGGCCATCAAATTTGGTTTTCAAGTCACAAACAATGTGGATGATTATGAAGCCCTCATTGCCAGACTGTGACTCACCAGAAACATAGTCATTAAGTCTCTTCAGGCTTGCAATGACTTATAATTGTTAGTTTGGTTATTGAAGGGGAAGTACGAGATTAAGGAGCCGAGACTCAGGAAATATTTTGACCTTAGAAAGAAAATGATGGAGAAGTTCAATAAAGTATTCGTCAAAAAGGTTCCTCGATGAAAGAATGCACAAGTGGATGCTTTAGCCAAGTTAGACGAGTATGCTAAAGAACAAAAAATGATGAGCATAAATACAATTCACATAATGAACATTCAAGAATGATGGAGAGCACCACTCTGGAAATTCCTAGCCGAAGGAAAGATGCCTGATGACCTACTTGAAGCCTCAAATGTCAAAAGATAAGTTGTTAGATATTTCCTCATCAATGAAGAACTTTACCGGTAGGGTCACTCTAGTCCTCTACAAAAATCTATTAGAGAAGGAAAAATAGTGCTCATCTTGAGAAAAGTACTAAAGGAAGGTGTGGTTCCCACATCAATTCAGATGCTTTAGCAGGAGCTGTGCTTCGGTAGGGTTATTTCGAGCTGACCTTACGATAAGATGCATGTAAGCTTGTCAGAAATTTTGATAAATGCCAACGTCATGCATCCCAACAAAGAGTGCCACTAAGGCTATAACATCAGCGAATTATTTTTGTTCTTTTGCCGTTTGGGCCATAGACCTAATAGGCCCTCTTCCTACCCCTGAGAGGCATGAAGTACTATGTAGTAGCAATAGACTATTTCACAAAATAGATAGAAGTGGGCCATTAGCATCTATATCAGCAAAAGAAACCCAAAAATTCCTATGGAAAAACATTATATACAGGTTCGGCTATCCAAAGGTGCTAGTAGCTAATAATGGAACACAATTCACTAATAAAGGATTCCAGAAGTTTGCCATTGACTATGCCATCATGATACTCTTTGCCCCAGTAGTGCATCCCAAAAGTAATGGGCAAGTTAAAGTCTCCAACCGAATGCTAAAAATTGGTTTAAAGAAACGACTAGGAGAAGCCAAAGGGAAATAGCCTAGGGAATTACCTAATGTCTTATGGGGCTATGAAGAAAGGTGACTCAAGAGACTTCATTTTATCTCATGTATGGAAAAGAAGCCCTGATTCCTATTGAAATAGCGCACCCATCCTTAATAGTGCAAATTATCAATTAGGAGTCTAATGAAGCAGGCTAAAAGAGCTAAGCTAGATTTATTAGAAGAGCACAGACAATTGGCCGAACTCCATAGAAGGGAATTCTAGCAAAAAGTGGCCATTTCTACAAACTTGAAGGTCAAGCCAAAATGAACCAAGCTTAGAGACATGGTGCTCCGTTGTGTCGAGGTCAAACGCAAGAGAACCACATAGGGAGTACTAAGGGCAAACTTGGGGTAAAATCCAAATTTGGTCCCATAACTTTTACGTTTGTCCTAAACGGGTCCCTTAACTATGAAAGTGACTATTACAGTCCCCTAACTATCAAATCGAGTTCAATGTTAGTCCCTCCAGTCATTTTGGCCGTTATCCAGGACGGAAAATGCGTACGTGGCAATTTGATACACGGTGGATTGGCGAGTCACTTAGTACAACCAACTGCCTCCACTCTCCCTCCCTGGTTTTTCGAGAGCTTCGTTCTTCTCTCTGCTACTGCTCTGGTAACTGTTAACCCTAGCGAAGGAAAATTTTCTGTAATCGACGGTTGTTTTTGGTGGTTGGGGTGGTAGAAATACAATGAAGGAGAAGGCGAAGGCGAAGATGAAGGTAAAACTCCGATTGACGGAGTAGAGACTCCGGAAAGGGGACGAAGGGGACTGGCACTACCGTAAGTTTTGTACTTAATAAATTATAAGTTTGTTTTCTGTTGTATTGTGCATTTATCAGTTGTTGAAAATGCATAAAAAAGGGTAGGTGTGTGTTGTAATAAGGCAGTGTGTCAATTGTTAAGGGGGGGACCAGTGGACCAAGGGTCCATTGGAAGAACAATGTGGGTTAGTGTTGGGTATTTAATTCGAGTATTTTTAGTGTGTTTATTTATTCTTTCCTTTGTTATCATGTAGTTCCTAATGACACTTGGTTTACAATCCAAATGCATCATGGGGGTTACTTTGCCAATCTGCCATGGAAGACATATATGGAAGGTTTGGTGGATCATTTTGATGCCTGTAACATGGACAAGATTAGTATGGTTGACATTGATCAAATGGTGGAGGAGTTGGGATACAGTGGATTCATGAACTACTATTGGACTCTTCCTTTTCACACAATGCCATTGGAGGATATACTAAGGGAGTTGAAAACAGACAAGGACGTGATGGACATGGTTTATACCAATCTCCCACACGAGCACAAGATGGTGGTTTACATTGAAAAAATGACTCCTGAGGAAATGGCAAAACAGGAGTTAGCGTATGTGGAGAACATTAAGGCTACATTAACACCACCAAAGGCTACGATTACTGAGATTGAGCCGGAAGATGGTTCTGATGAGGCATGTAGGAAGGTAGTAGGTGGAGTAAGTGGTGGCAAGGCACCTATAAGAAAAAGTATGGCAGTTAGGAGACTTCTTATCTCTGGTTGTGAGGTTTCATCATCAAACATGACAGAACAAGTGATAGATGAAGGAAGGCACCTAAAGGAGGCTGAACCTGTTAGGGAGGATGAGCATCAGGGAGTTGGGGAGACAATGCATAACTTAGATGCAAACAGAGAAGAGTCTGTGTGTATGGGGGAGAGGTTGTCTCCAGAAGTTGCTGATGTAGTGGAGTTAGGCAGAGAAGAAGAAAATGAGAAGGATTTTGGGGAGCAAGATGGATCAGAGTCTGAATCTGATAACAGTGATGATGAGGACTATAGGGCACCTCCTGAGACAGAGAGTGGGAGTTGTGACACAGAGTTCGATGAGACGGATAATGAAATTGAGAATGATGATGATGGGATAAATGTTGAAGTGCAAGTTGATACTGGGGTAGAGCAGATGATGAAGGCTAATGTTCCTACTCAAAACAGTCAACAAGAGGCAGCTCCAACCCAAAACAAACAACAAGAGGCAGGTCCTGCTGTAGGCAGTAGTGGAAGGGTTATGGGGTATAATTTTAAAGAGGTTGAAAGTGAATCTGAGGATTCAGATGGTGAGTTGCTTAGTGTGCACGAGTCCAGTGATGATGAAGGTGAGAGGGTCCCTGTATTCAACCCCAGAACAGATATGAGAGACCCTAAGTTCAAGGTAAAAATGGTTTTCCCCTCGTTTGATGTGTTCAAGAAAGCTGTGAGAGCATACTCTGTTGTACAGAGACAGCCTGTTGATTTCAAGAAGAATGATAAGAGAAGAGTAAGAGTAGTGTGCAAGGCAGGTTGCCCTTGGCTATTGGTTGCTGGAAAATACAAAGATGGACCTAGAGCACAGATAAGAAGGTTTGAGGACAGGCATACATGTGCAAGGCAGGTTACCAATAAGTTTGCAAACTATAAGTGGATAGCAGAGGAATATCTGAAGGTTATTAGATCAAACCCTGAAATACCCTTTGCTGCCCTTGTTGACCTAATCAGAAGGGACCATAACATAAAAATTCATAGGTCTAAGGTTGGAAGCGGGAAAACTTTAGCATTAATGATGCTTAGGGGTGATGAGGCTGACCAATATGCCAAGCTTGCAGACTATGGTGGAGAATTGAGGGCAAGGAATCCTGGAACACAGTTTCTATTGGGGTTGGAGAATTTACTCTTTAAGAGGGTTTTCATCTGCATGGCTGCATGTAAGAAAGGTTTTCTTATTGGGGGCAGGCCCATCATAAGTTTAGATAGGTGTTTTCTAAAAGGGAGATATGGAGGCCAATTACTTGCAGCAGTTGGAATAGATGCCAATGACTGCATATGGCCGATTGCCTATGCAGTTGTTGAGGTTGAATCATATGACTCTTGGGCTTGGTTTTTGGTACATTTAGCAGAAGAACTTGGTATTGTTGAGTCCAAGTTCTGGACATTTATGTCAGACAGACAGAAGGTAGGCTGTTTACCTTATTTTGTAATATTAACATTTTAATTAGTGTTACTAATGATGCTTTGATGATACAGGGTTTAATACCAGCAGTTCAGAACTTGTTCCCAGATGCTGAGTACAGATTTTGCGTCAGACATTTGTACACAAACTTCAAAGGTTGCTTTCCAGGAGTGGGGTTAAGAGACTATGTTTGGCAAGCAGCAAGGAGCTCATATGAAGGGGAATTCAAGAAGAACATGGAGGTAATTAAGGGTCTTGATACAAATGCATGGGCATGGTTGAATGGTATACCCCCTGAACATTGGACTAAGTCTTCTTTTAGGGAGTTCTCTAAATGTGATATCCTCTTGAACAATTTGTGTGAATGCTTTAACAGATTCATCCTTGACGCTAGGTATAAACCTATTTTGACCATGTTAGAAGTAATTAGATGTAAGATCATGGTTAGAATAGCTAGGAAAAGATCTGCTGCGGCAAAGTGGACTGGTAAATTATGTCCTAAGATTACAAAGAAACTGAACAAGAATATAGATAACTCTAAGAATTGTTGGGCAATAGAGTCAGGGGGACAAGCTTTCAAGTTTCAACTCCTATGTCACAGCATGTAGTTGACATAGAGCAGAGGACATGCAGTTGTAGGAAGTAGCAGCTCACTGGAATTCCATGCAACCATGCATGTTCTGCCCTTGCCCTAAACCATAGCAACTTTGAGGAATATGTTGACCAATGTTATTGGACGGAAACACACAAGGAAATGTATGCCAATGTAATAAACCCAATTATGAGTGTAGAGCAATGGGAGGACATGAAACATAATCCCATTAAACCTCCAAACAATGGGCTGGTCAGTAGAGGAAGGAGTAAGAAGAAGAGAAGAAGAGAACCTGGTGAGCCTGAAAGTAGTTCAAAAATGAGGAAAACAGGAGTTATCATTCACTGTTCTATATGCAAGCAAAAAGGGCATAATAAAAGCACTTGCAAATCAATGCCAACTTCAGCTGGAAGTGCAAGTTCAACAAAGAAAACAAGAAAAAGAAGAGAACAGCCATCACAGAGGCAGCAGTCATCACAGATGAAGCAAAATGTAAGTATTAAAGATATTAGTATACAGTATGCTACAATCAAATATTATTTACACTAACTGTTGGCCAACATGGACAGGTCCCTACATCTGAACAGACATCACTTTCACAACAAGGTTCTGCTTTTGTTGCAAGACAATCTCAGAGGTCTATGAATTTAGAAGACACTGGATCACAAGGTTGTGGTGGCAGAGGGGGAAGGAGTCGTGCAAGTGGCAGGGGGCACTCATTTTCAAAAGGAGGGATTAACACAAGTTTGATGTAGGCAACTGGCAGGAGTAGAAGCCAAACTTGATGTTTTTTGTGCAGTTTTTTGTAATTGGATTTATGCTTTTGGATGTTGGATGTTGGCTATTTTTTGTGGATCTTTGAAATACTCTTCATGGACAATGGATGTATAGACATGATGACACTTTTGACCTAAAATGAATGGAACAGAAGTTGCAAAATTGATAAACATTATACTCTGTAGTTGCGTTTCTCAAACTATACTAACTTCCAAATGACACAAAGTTCTTTTCATTACATTCGAGTAAGTACACAATTGAGGTGATTCTACCTCTGTCATACCCCAAAGGCTACCTAATATCTACCCTTCATCCAATATAAACCTCACACACCTACAACAACCATTACTACCCCAAACCCTCCCTATTTCCTCGCCATACATCGCACCCAACAACTACCATAACACCCCATTTCCCCAAATTGATGCCCACCCATCTCCTACCCACCTACACGTATAGGTACCAAATGAACAATACCCAAGAGACTAGCAACAGTGCCGACATTCTTCTATTCCTTCCTCTCAGTTTCCTTACTTCAACTTCTTTCAATTGCACTGCAAGCTTGCTTTTCTGCTTTTTCCAACGCATTCGCTTCATCTCTGTCTCCACTTCATCTAAAGCCATGTTTTTCTTCATTTTTGTCTCAGCTTTATCCACTCTTCTCAGCAACCCCCTTATCACAAGTTTACAATGTCCAGGCGTCGGGTCATCATACCACTGTCTAAATCGACAGTACCAATTGCCCTGTCTCTCAATCAAATAACAACTAGTCAGAAACACCTGAAGATGGCTCAGCCAAGCATGCCTGAAGCAAAATGAAACTAAAAAAGCAAATCTACCCCATAATTTCAGCAGCCATAGAACCTCCTTCCAGCATTTTGGTCGGTCCACGCCATCTTCAACTCTGCAGGCAAGCCACAGTAACAGAGTGGGATCCCGTTGTCGTCGTCCATCCTCGCCATGTCTGCAGGCAAGTCTTCTTAAATTTCTCTTTACTGATTCTTCTATTTCCCCTTTCTCCCTTCCCCTATTTCTTTCCCGCCACTGGTAAATCTCTTCCCGCCCTGCCCAACTCACCTTCGTCAGCTGAACGATGCCACCGTGGTGTTCTGGGTCAGCTAGACGATGCCACGGTGGTATTCTGTGCCAGGTACATGATGCCACCATGGTATTGTGGGACTACCAAAAGCCACGTACGCATTTTCCGTCCTGGATAACGGCCAAAATGACTGGAGGGACTAACATTGAACTCGATTTGATAGTTAGGGGACCGTAATAGTCACTTTCATAGTTAAGGGACCCGTTTAGGACAAACGTAAAAGTTAGGGGACCAAATTTGGATTTTACCCGGCAAACTTGTTAGGGCCCAATTCACCCCTGCCCTAAACCTTCTTAACAAGTTTGAGATTTACTAGTTGGTTTTATTCACTCAGTTGATTTTAAGCACTCAGTTCACTTTATTAGGGTGAATTAGACTCTGACTCTTAGGATTCTTAACTTTAACTTAACACTTTAGGTTACTCGCTTAATAGGCTAAGTTACTATTTTAACACATCAAGTTCTCAGTTTAATGCATTATTCTAATGAATGCATTTACTTAATCATTTTCTTTTAATGCATATGGGGTACATAAGCATGAGAATGTGTCTTAGTGTCTTTATGTGATTACTAGGGCTTACCAAGTGCAAAACATACATACACACACTCAAGCATACATACATGCATACACATTAATTTAATAAATGACCAACCATGCATGTATTTTTACTAACATAACATACTTAGTGCCTTGTGGTTTACTTAAGCCCAAAAATATACACAAGGCACAGGCCAAGTTTTATTCTAAGTCCAGTCCCCTTGCCCTTACTATATACAAATATGTACAGGCCAAAATTTGCAAATAGGGACTACATGGACCAAAACCATATACACCAAACGTTTGATGTACTAAGTATCATCCAAGGTACACCACTTGGTTTAGACTGTCTCTAGGACCACTGTGACCTTGACTTCTACTTTGACCTGGCACTTGGGCCACAATTATATTATTACCCTCTTGGTCCTATCCCATACCAAGACAGAGCCACATACAGCAACTCCCACAACAGCCATTAGGGCCTACAAACACAGAAACAAAACACAATCATTAGTGCAATTCAATGAACTTTCCGTGCTTCCTTTTCATCAGCCATAATTTCAGAGTATACCTCTCTGTACATAGACCTTTTCCAAAGGTTCCCTAGCCCTTCAATCTTCCACTTCTTTACCTAAAATGGGTAAAAGAGGGCATGAGTACATAGGTATTCAGTGAAGAACCCAAATATAGCACCTAGTGCCTTTACAATGTTTAAAACATTGGTATACATATAAACCTCCAATTTTGCTTCATAACCTGCATCCAAAGACAAATAAAAAACCAAAGGCAAAATTTATACAAGATATATATATGTATAAAATGGGGGTTAGCACATAATCCATACAGAGAAGCACACAAACACACACATCACACATACATGGATTTCTTAACATAGCAAGAATGATTTCTTATCAATTTATTCATGTGATCACTTTGATTAGGTTCAATTAAAGTAGAGCTTCAACTGATTGATCAGGCTTGGCCTAGCTTGAACAAAAACCCTATGCTTACTGAAAGCAAACTAGCTAGCTTACCATAGTGCTTTATGTATACATAGCCTCTAGGTTCCTCTGGCTTAAGCCATCACCTAAAAGCTTTTCCCCTTCAAAATATAGGAGAAGAAGCATCATATAGGTCCTCACCTATGGCTAAAATGATAGTAAGGATGCTTGATCCCACATCCTTGAACATAAGCATCAAACATGGACACCACCGTGAGCTAGTCTTGCACCATCATGCTTTGGATTTGGCTTGTTCTTCTCCTTCTTCACCTCCTTTTTTTCTAGTAGATCTAGGGTGTTTAAGTAGGGGTTTGCCCACGTAGAAGGTGGTAAGAAAATAGGAGGAAATTAAGAAAATAGCAGCTCATGAAGGACGTAAGGTTGGTGTGTCAAACTTAGTCTTGATTTTGGCTACTTGACTTTGTTTTTGGTTTTGCTTGTATTTCAGTGTCTAATAGGTCTTTGATCTGTGTTTTCTATCTTTTTAGGTTGTAAATGAGCTAGGAAATAGCTAAGTAGCTGCAAGAAAGTTGCCTTTGGAAGACTAAAGCAAATGGTGCCGAAATGACTAAGCTCGTCAAGATTTTCTTTGACTAATTTAGCTCCCTTTTAGTTTTTTTTTTGTTTTGGTGCACTTATGTGCTTATCTAGACATAATGAGCCCATGAAGTTGCTAAAAAAAAGCTAGGAAGCTACCTTAAAGTAGCCATAAACACCATGAGTCCAAATGTTAACCAATTGACCAAGCTGCCATGACTTTTGACTAGTTTCTTGGTCAAATCTTCTCTTAAGTAGCCCAAATACTTTAAGAATTCATTTTATCCTACTTTTCTCTTCAAGTGGCACATATTGAGCACCCATTTTACCAATCAATTCGGCTACTTAGGCCCTCAAACTTTGCATTGAACATAAGTGCACTTTAGAGTGCATCCGAGAGCACTCTAGTGTTCTTTGAGGTGTTTCTGTGGTTTCTTTGTGTTTTCTACCTTCTCTTGGCCCACATTGTAGTCCTCATTCTCATTTAAATGATGAGTATCAATATCATGTTGACACGGCCATCCTTGGCCCCTGCCCAGGAAGCCTGTGAGAACTGGTCTCACAGTGGTTGCAATTGGCTAGTTGTATATGTGCGCGGATTAAATCCCATGATGCTAGTTGATTAAGCTAGAATATGCAAGATGCATGCTCTTTATGCTTTGACTTGGATCATTAAAAACATAAGCATTAACTTGGCCAAGTAATTTCTATAGAAAGTAAATACAAATAGCCAAAGCATACAAAATCAACCTTTGTGTGAATTTACTACACATAACAACTCGTGGGAGCATTCATACATAAAGTGGAGTAATGCCCTCACCCAAGAGCAACCCTAGAGTCTAGGACTCTTCATAACATAGACTATGGAGGCAACTAAGAGTACTGTATAAACACAAGCCTCTACTGAGATCTTCTCGACTTAACTCCCACCTTGGATACATGTCCCAGTGGCGAGTCTCAAAAGCTTTGTCCAAGTGCTACTAGGCTCTACAGCCAAAGGAAGACTTAAGTTAGTACTGTTACTTAACCAAAAGTACCCACGTAGACTAGAATCATAAAGATTCTCAAGTGCAGTACATGTATATACAAAAGAGCATTACCACAATAATCCTCAACGATTACCCGGCCCAACAACCTCAGTCTCTACACAACATAACTAGGGAGTGAGAACATAACATTCTCAGTAAGGGTCTTTAGTGTACCTGTAAGAAAATTACTAAGGACACCACATATGATAACATATGTAACCTGTTGTGAGCTCATACAGCCTGAGGGTCTGAAATATATGCATATAAAACTCGGTCCCTTGAGACCTCTCCTCATCCTTGTCCTTGAACTACAAGGCATTGCGTTGTCCTCTAGCAAGCAAAGCTTGCTAGCCTAACTAGTGATAAATCACCAGTTGAACCTTTCCCGTTTATGTTGTACAGGGGAATTATGGTTTGACTATTGTAGACTAGGTGCACTAAGTTTTCCACATTGAAACCTCAAATCCAAATTCTCAACTAGGCTTCTAATGGTACTAAACCTTACACCCACTTATGGTGTTCTATTGTAGCAATAATTTCCTTTAAAACGTTCCTTAACTTTGATTTAAAACAACTTTGAAAATGGGCCATTATAAGTGTTTTTAAAACATGGAGATGATAGTACTCCCTCTTAGCTTCGCTTGGAATCTTGAATCACCTCAATCAGACACCCGAGCAAAAAGTTATGCTGAAAACAAAATCGGGTGTCAAATGCTGTCTTGGCAACGTGTTGCCACAGTTGTCGACGTTCTGCCAATTTTTTTAGGTATTGGCGACACATCGTAGGAACTCGTGTGGATTGGAGACACATCGCCAAACCTACAAAATGCCCAGAAAATCTCCGATTTTACTGCTATGAACTTTGAACACTCTCCAAACATATCAAACATACATGGATAGCCTTCAAACTTCACATACGTATAGTACACGTTGCATAGACCACAATAAACCATCACAAGCCTTCCTATGATGCACTATAACATCATTCTAATCAAGTCAAACACACTAGCCCACCATAATTCAACCAAATCCTCTAATTAATACTATAGCTAGAATTACTCAAATTCTTCAAGCAAACTCAAGCCAATAATATTAATTGAACTTGAAAACATAACTCCCTTACCTCAACTCCAAGTAACAAGCAAGAATCAACCTCCTTTCGAATCAACCAAGCTCACCAAAGTTCTACACAAGTCCTAATAAAAAACAAAGGCACCAATCACCAAAACTTCACTCTCTAACCAAAACCCACTCTCCAAACCAAGCAAATAACACGAATTCAATCGAGAACACATTAATTACCTCACTCAAAAATAGGGGATATGGAAAAATACCCTTCCAAAATCATGGTTTAAAGCTTGAAATTAGCTTCTGTTAGCTTGTGCACCTTGAATTGCACCTCTTGACACCAAGAACACTTGATTCCAAGCTTAATTTGAGAGAGAAATGAGTGAGGGAAGGATAAAAACGTGGTTATGGCAGCTTCCCCCTTCTCTTTCCCTTCTTAAACCCTTACTTAGCATCAAAGTCACCAAGGTATCAAGCTTAATGCAGTTAAGTCCCCTATCTTTGTAACTTAGTCATTCTTGATTAAATTCTTGTTTATTCTTCAAGTTTGGGTTAAGGTTGAAAGTTAAGTTATAAAAACTCATTTTAAAAAACTTGGGACTTATCCCGGCTCTTCAAGATGCAAAATTACCATTTTACCCCCGAACCTCGTTTAGTGCCTTATCTACCTCGGAACTTAACAAACTTTGCTAAACTTCTCTATTCTTGCTATGTAAACTTGAATTAAGGTTCTAAACTTAATTTAAGGCACTTTACCTCCTTCAGGAGTGCTTGCTACTAGGAGAGCCATAAGACATGTAGTTCCCTTGGCTTTAGAGCCTTCATAAGTGCATAGTTACACACAAACGTGTACTTAAGAGTTCTCTAGTGCACTCTAGTGTGTCCTTGTCATTTTTCATAAGTCCATTACATTTCTTGAGTTTATGTGGCTACCCTCATTGGTATCCCTGTTGGGTTTCGGGAGCCAAACAGCGCAGTGAAATTTAACCGAAACCCTCCAGGATCCAAGTGAAACGGGGTAAACCGGGTGTTCGAAAATTCTCATACCTAATTTTCGGTTGAGATCTCTCACTCAACTGTAGAGTTGAATCACAAAAAACTGAACAGTTGATGTGTTCAAGCTCTCTATGGTATCCAAACGAGCCTTTCGGGATCACCACGCTTCCACCACATCCCGACAGATGCGTTTCTCTTGCACTCGCAGTGCTAGCTTGCGTCCTCCAAGGAATTGCAAGAGAAGAGTGCGGTTGTCCTTTTGGGAGGCTAGGGCAAGGAAACCTGCGAATTTCTCACTAGAAGTTGTATTTATAGAGAGACTCAACTTCCAGGCCTAATAGGTTTCAAAGCCCTAATCCAATTAGGCTTTAATTTCGGGCTTAATAATGGCTCAACTATTGGGCGCATTATTAATACGAAATTATTGTGAACCCAAAACCCAAATTATTAGTCCATGCACTTTAATGATCCAAATAGCTCTATGTGTGTGACCCAATAGGCTCTTACCACGTTGGCAATGATCATAAATGTCATTGTCCCTTTGTCCAAGATATCAAGACTAAGTACGAGACATGGAATTTGTCATTCTCGTATAGCCCAATCTTTGGTTTATTGATTATCGAGTAGACCAACTTAAACTGATGACATTGATATCGTATATCAACTCATCCGAGCATGGCCATGCATTTTTCTAAGTCTTACTCTATCAAGGGGCCTGAAGATATCACTCCCATTACATAGGAAGGACAAATCCCATCTTGATCATACAAATCCCTCCGCATGTATGTGACATACCCAATGACCTCCTTCAAGTTCACTCAGTTACGAGCAACAAAGAAAAGTATCAAAGTATGTGACTCACATGTAGGTAACCTTGATGATCTTAAGTCAAAGGACTACATATACCATGATCACTATAAGAATCACTTATGACACTCATATAACGATCTATGTAGTGTTCTCATGGTGGGTCGGTCTAGTACACAAATTCTCCAACTTGTACCCATATGCAAACTACATATCTCATATTAGTCTCCACATATGCTAGTCGTTATGTATTATTGCAACCCGCTCCACAATAATACTAGATTAGGGACGTTTGAGAATATCATTATTCTAGGGTTACAATTATGTTTGTTATGTTACGTAGAAACAAAACAACAAACCATAATTGCTGGATTAATGCCTTAATAAAATATCATGACTCAATGTGCAAAAAATACAATCATCTCATGATTGGCTTTTGGGCACAACACTAACAATCCCAACCTTAGGCATTGAGCTCACACAATTCCCCTTAGTGTTTTTAAGGTTTAGAGCCCTTAAGTTTACATAAATGCACAAAAGGGTTGACTTAAAAGTCCTTTTTTGTGTCTTAGCATAAAGCACCTTGCTTACTTGGTCTCTTGGCCAAGTTTGTCTTCACATTGAAGTCTCTTTCTCAAGAATGGTATTAGCATTCAAGCTTAGTTTGCCTGGCTCACAACCATCCTTAAGTTCACTTAGAGTGCCTTTTAAGGCATCCTCATAGGGTACTTGTTCTATTTGGTTCTCATTTCACACTTGTGATTTGTATTGTTCACATATCGACATAATGTACCTTATATGTACATTTCCTTACAGCCTATGGCCTATTCAAGTCACAGGCATGAAAAAACTAAAAAGGGCCTTATTTGCTTACTGCCGAGGTTAGGCCTAGAGTCTTCAAGTTGAAAAACACATTTGGAGAAGAGCTAAAAAATACATGGCACATAGATTTTCTAAAAAGATATTTTAATTAATTTAGTTGAGGTATCCTTTTGAAAAAACATAAAAAAGTGCAAAAAGAATATGGCAAAGAAAGAGCTTTCGTGGGAAAAGCACGCCCGAACTCATGAATCAAGTCTTCATAATTAGAAAAATTATGAGAATAGCGAAAGTTCTTCATATAGCCAAAGTAAGTAAAATGGGACCAATACAAACCTTGGCCATTGAGCCAAATGATGAAATTCAAACGAGTGCAAGAATACTTGTTTACAACAACCTCTTAAGAAAAAAGGGAAAAAAAAAGAAAACTAAAGGCTTGGAAAAAATTTCTAAGTCCATAAGGCACGCAAAATAGCTGAAGGACATGCAGTGCATTGTTGAATAAGCGAGTGTAACATGAAGTTCTTTTAAGTACAAATCTTCAATAGGCAAAAGTACAAAGGAAATAAGTGCAGAAAGGCTAGGGGCCATTGCCTTAAACATAAAAGGAGGGGAAAATAGTTGAACTTGGATCTAATTATGTTAGATAAATTGACCAGCGGTCAAAGGAGGTACAACAAAGGGTAATACAAGCAAACAAAAGAAAAGAAGAAGAAGGAAAACACTAGCATAAAGAAGTAACGAATTCAAGGGTCTACACCCGCATTGTCTCTTGTTTCTTCTTCTTCCTTATTCTCCTCTTCCTCTTCTTCCTCCCTCTCGGTTTCTTTATCATCCAGTAAGCCATTAGGTTCACCAAGATGTTCATCTTTGGACCACATCAAAGCTTCACCCTTGGGCCTCCAGAAGGCATTTAGATAGGAAAGGTCAAGAAAGGGGTGCCTCTCTAGAACTTGGTGTCAAGCAAGGCAGAAGCCATCCCAAAGTCTAAAGATGGCATTGTTGGTAATATTTTGTAGCTTCTCCCCCATCTCTTTCTTCTCTAGCTCTAGCTCTTTGATTTTCATCTTCACTTCACGGAGCTCCTTTTGAAGGCCCTTCTTGTCCTTCAAATATCACTTCACCTTGCGATCAAGTTCATCATGATTGACATTGGTGATGTTGTGATTGATAAACATGAAGGCGAACTAATGACCGATGTCTTCCATAGAAGAGTTAGCCTCTTGGGCAATGATCTTTCCTTATTCACTGGCCTACCTCTTCAGCTTTTCCAACTCGGTGGTGGCCTTATGCTTCAGCTCACCAAACTTAAAGGCCATATCGACAAGGGCTCCTTTAGCTTTCGCCAAGCTCTTTTCAACCTAATTTTGAATATCCATTTACTTTATAATGAAGTCGCAAAAATATCTAGAGATGGAAAAAAACTACAAAAAAAAATGACTAACTATCAGCAAAGGCAAGGGATAAGGCAAGCTCCCAGTCAGGAAAATTAAGACTCAGAAAACTTCACCTTTGAGGAGTAGTCTGTCAAGGGTGAAGCAATACGCTTCACGTTTGGGAGATGCTCCGTGGGCTCCTAGAAAGTGGCATTAATGGTCACACCTCGATAGAGCTGGGGGATCATCATTCTTGAGACATTACGGTCTAACAAAGACATGTCCACGGTGACATCCCTGATAAGTGACTTCAAAACAGCCTCCTTCGGTAAATGAGCGTTTCTTATTGCACAGTGAACCTCATGGTCTACCATCCACTTGGGTGCCGAATTTTCCCCTGGTTAGTCATACCAAAGTTCATTAACTACTTCAGTCCTCAACCAATCTTCAATTAAATCATAGGTTAAAAAATAACCAAGAAAAATGGAAGTTGAGGTAACCGAACCTTGCAAAGGAACTTTGGCAAGACAAGAAGTACTATTGACATCCGAAATCTCAATGGTGTCCTTCACTACTACAATGAGCTCCTTTGCCTTCCTCTTCTCCCCTTTTTCTCAATCCCCTTTACAGCTAAGGCCTTTTTAGTAATGGCTCCCAGTAAAGTTGTAGCAGTGTGTGGACTTAACAAAGGAGTGGAGAATTCCTTCTTAAAGTCTTCCACCTTAGCTACATCAAAATCCTCTGAAAGAGGGATCTCGATGTCCGAGATAGCACCTTGAACGAGAGCAACTTCAGTAGCAATAGCATCCACAGATGAAGATCCCATGTGAGCTTTCTTCAGTAGAGGACAATTGGAGGCCTTCTTTCTTGGCTTCCTCTTCACAACTTTCTTGCAATCCCCCTTATAGGCCTTAGCGAAAAATGTTTTTTGATAAAACTGGTTGTTGAAGTTTTCACCCATTTCTATAAAAAAAAAAAGGCATCAATGTGAGTCACCGGAAAACAAAAAAAAAAATTGGAAAAGCATTTATGAGAAACAAAGGCAGAATAAGAAAGATCCCCTCAAAGTAGTTAGACTAGAACTGGTGCTCATCCGAACTTTGTTACGCTAAAGGGGCGACCAAGTTCATTGGTTTAGGATGGGTAGTGGACTTCGGGTCTACCATAGGAGGGGGTAGACGTGAAGGGCATGTAGAACCTCTGCTGGCATCAAGTCCCACTTAATGGGAAAAGGAAAAGGATTAGCTCCCTTGTTTAGGTCCTCTATAGTTTGCCACTACCCGTATGCAGGCATCAAAATCAAAAAAGCTCTTCTTCAATTTCTTGTCCAGAAGCACTAAGGGGTCATCCACATCAACCTCCAAACTTTCGGCAAACCACTTGCCTGATATCCCCCAAGGCTCTAGCATAGACATAAAAAAGTACTTCTATTGTTAGTTGCGCCAGCCATCTTGAGTGTTGAACACGAAAGTATACTTCTTACTCATGGAACCTCATGGAAACATGTAGTAGAATGACCCCTTCCCTGCAACGAGCAACTTATAATACTAGAAAAAAATGAGGAAATGCAACTCTAGCTTAAACACACTGCTCATGTGTAGATAAGAGTTGAAGTGAGCATATGAGTTCAGAGCAAGTTGGTTGACTGCAATCCCGTGGAATTCAAAAAAGCCCTTCACCACAGGATGGGGAGGATATTGGAGGCTGACCTTCAGCTGAGTCTTGAAAACAGTGATTTCATGCTCACGGGGTTGGTAGCTCATCTCTCCCTTGTTCGGCACCCTAATAGAGACCCCTTCTAGTAGAAAATATTTCACCCACCATTTCTCAACTTTCTCTTGCATAGCATAGCTCAAGTAAGCATCCAAGGACTCTCAACTACCCCAAGATGTGACAACTACTTCAGCCATTGACCTACTTCGGTGGAAGAACAAAGAGATAAAAAGAGAGATGAGGGGATTAAGAACAAGAGCCACCTGAGAATGGAAATAGGACAGGAAAAGTTCACCGAAAATCTATCAGAAAACTAGACAAATTTGAGAGCAGAAGGAAGCAAGTGAAAGCAAAAAGTGAGAAGTGAGTCTTCTACTGAAGGGATGGGGTATAAATAGCCCCCAAGAAGTGAGAGCCAAGCGTTGCATTAAATGGAAAATGTGAAAAGTTGAAAACGCCCTTCTTCTCATGACAAGCATGTGTTGCGAACAAAGCTAATCTCTAAATGCCACATATGCCTTGAAACCTGGATCAAGGTAATGATTTGTGAAAGGATGTAAAGATGTCAACTCATGAACCGACATCATTTGTGCCAATTGAAGAGATGTAACTGGCACCTCTAAGCGAAGCAACATAATGTAACTCTAACGGAAATAACTGTCACTTCAAAGAAACCCAAACGATGCATCAGAAAGAAGGCAAGGCATTGGAGCCAAGAATGTCAAGGGTGCACCTGGCCGATGGAGCTATGCATCCATAGGCAATCCGGGAGAAGGCATATGATGGCCGAATACCAAAGTTCCCCCGAGTGCCCTAACCTCGGTTCTCAGGAAGCTTGGTTGAGCGTTGGGAAGTTTGGAAGTACCAAGGAGTTATTGACCTAGCCTGACCAAGGGACACATTAGGTACCTTGGCACCAATGAACCAAAGTGCCCAGGAATACTAACAAATACTGTTAAAGAGGTACTTCCGAGTGCGTGCAAAGTGCTCACTCAAACTTCTGTTAGGATAGTTGGCTGTAGAGGTAGTTGGGATGGAATAGACCCCTACTATATGATCTCGCCGAACACGTGGATGACAGATCTGAGTGGCCAACCCTTTGAAATAGGTATAAAAGGAAGCATCTCAAGGTACACACACAAGACAACTCTATTGAGCTTTGCTCATACTCCTAGCTATATTACTTCCTTACTTAGGCGTTGAAGAGTTCCCCCCAAAAAACACTTCGGGAACTCCCTTCCCCCATTTTCTGGTGTCTTTCAAGGCTGTAACTGACCGGAGTACAGATATATGAAGTTCTTGATGCAGAAGTTAGGTGACCAAGAGCCCCTAGGACACCAAATAGAAAGTGTGAAAGAATCATTATCCCTCTACATCCCTCCAAAGTTGAGGTAATAACTCATCTCTCTCATTCTCTTCCTTTCCCTTTATTAATTGAATACAAACTTTGGTCCCCTTCCCCAGCTTCAACTATAAATTCACCCTTCAAGTTTGCTACTGGGGTAGCCCGTTAAGTGCCTATGTTTGTGTATTACTTAGACTTCAATTTCACCCGTATGTAGTCTATTAGTATAATATTCACATAGCATATACCATGTCCTAATGTAGTAAGGGCAGAACAAAAAGTAAAAAAATGAAAAATGATAACGTGGAATCAGCATCTTTCGGCCAAGTTTTAAGTTAAGGATCATTATGAAATATTATGACAAGACGGAGTACCATAACTACGTTTTATCCAAAAAGAATGGGAGCAGGTTCGGTATTTAATTCAGGTTATAATTTGGGCGGGTAAGCTATTCGGGTATTCTCATTTTAGACGGCCCGAATCCGATTGCTCTCTGCAATTGCCGAGAAACGGCGGCGACGGCAGCTATGGAAGCCAATGGGGCGAAGAAGCTGAAGCGCAAAGAGAAATTAGAAAGAAGGAAAGCGATCGACCAAGTCATAAAAGCAGCCTCAGCTCACAGCGATGACCTCTCTTCATTTGCTCCTTTTCGCCACTTCGATCGTAACGGTAATCGCTCGAAGAAACAAACCCTACACCCAATTTATTTTACCGCCTCGAATCCTTCGAAGAATCTTCAATTTTTTATTTTACAGGTCTTTCTGTGCAGTTGGAATCTGGGCGCGGCGATAAGCTTTCGGCTTCGTTAAAGCAGTACATTCCGAATCTTCTGAAGGAAAACATGGAGGGCCCATTTGGGGCGGAGTGGGCGACGGAGTGGAAGGTGAAGAAGAGAGACATGGTCTCGCCGGAAGCGCGATATATATTTGTGCGCCGATCCGGGGAGTTGGCGGCCCGCGAGACGTCCATGGAGGGAAGCGACAACTCAATGGTGGGCTTTGTGCATTATAGGTTTTGTTTGGAAGAAGAAGTTCCAGTTGTTTATGTGTATGAGATACAGCTGGAGTCTGGAGTTCAGGGAAGAGGCCTGGGGAAGTTCTTGATGCAGTTGATTGAGCTCATTGCTCGCAAGGTGTTGTGTTCTGTATCTTTGCTGTCATCAATGTTGCTACCTTGACAACTTTTTAACTGTGGATTTAAGCTTTTGGATGATGTTATTGTGCAGAGTCAAATGGGTGCTGTTGTGTTGACTGTTCAGAAGGCCAACTTGGTGGCTTTGAATTTCTATGTAAGCAAGCTCAGGTGATTTTTCTCAGTTGTCTCTGATGTGATGAAATCCTGGCAGTAGTTCTTTCTGTTGTCTGCCCACGTGTTTATTTTCTACTGCTATTATTTTTTTTTCTTCTGTTATTTATTTATAGTTCTTCGTTTGGGGTAACACCAACTCTCTGCAGATACACTATATCCAGTATTTCACCATCAAGGGTTGATCCATTGGTATGGATTTCAATGTCAAATCACCGGCTTTTCTGTTTTCATCAAATTTCGTAATCTTGTTCAATTGGCATTACCATGTCCTTTTCTTGTTTCTTTTATGACATGCTTCTGCCCCGTTTTGCAGGCAGGACTTGAGAAGTCATATGAAATTCTCTGCAAAACATTTGATCAACAAGCTAAGGACAGTTTGGAGGTCTGTTTTTCTTCAGCCATTAGTCTGTATAATATGTCTTAATATACTGTTTGCATCTTTCTATAAAAAAAGTAGTTTGGTCCTGGATAGCAATGTGTATCAAGCTGTTTATCAGTTGTGGATACTTGTCTGCTAGGTCACTGTAACAGGGAAAATAAGAACAAATGCTTAATCATGAATTAATTACTTAATTAGCCCTATTTACATGACAGGATAATAGGGTGACGGATGCTACCCATTTGTCCGTCACTGTGGGCATGCAGCGACAGCTGTGCGGGATGCATCTGTCACCCTTTCACATTCGCATTTTCCTATCAACCAGTATAGTGCTGAGGCTGTGGTAGCGTACCTGGAATGCAGAAGGCTTCAGATTGAAAATTTGTATCGGTCGGAGTAGTCCTCTCAGCATCACTTGTTAAGAATGAAGTGCAATTACTGGAAAATAGGACACTTTTACGGAACACACACCAGTATGACTTTGTTGACACGCTGCCAGAATGTGTTTCCTATCATAACATCCCATGTGTTGCTTTGGTGCTAAGTAATATGAATATCCTGGATATAGCTGTGACATTAGCTGTTTCTATGGGACATTGATTTTCTGCTCATGCAAACCTTCTTGCACTGGGCTTGTGTTGCGCTTATTTCTCTGACCGAGAACTAGAGATTCTGCATGTTCTATTTTTCTTTTTTTCCTTGAGGAAAATGGACATCAAATTGGATGGTCGGAGTAGCATTCTTGTACCCCGCTTGCTTGTACATGTTAAAGTATCTTGCATTCAAAGAATCTATGAGGGATGCTCATATTTTGATCATCAACTGCATCACTGTTTATGACATAAATTTCAATCACTCCATCTCTCTTTATGTCAGCAATGACGAAGCAGCATCAGCACATCTGCTATGGACTCCACGGAAGGAAAGCCCTGACAAATGCACCTCCCAGAAGGCATTTAGCCCTGAGCTCGAATTTCTTGAACTTCAACCATAGATGAACTTCAGCTGCAGTAATCTCATATTGAAGTTTTTGGAGCATAATCTGTTAAGAGATGATTGTTGGAGAGGATGAAATCCATGGCTACGCTTATTCTGTATGCAAGTATGTACGAGATTTGATCCTAAAGTTGAATGTAGCTTCATCTTTCTTTGATATTTGGCAGAAGCATGGAACGCAATTGCAAAACTCCCGTTCTTGTTTCACTAGTATTTGACAGTGTAATTGTCAGGGAACCTTCGAAAAAGATAGAATAGGCTTTCAAATCTCATTCGGGACATTTTAACTGCGCAAACCTCATGGGATTTTGTAGCTGTAGGTAATAGTGGCCACTGGCATGGGTTGACTCGGGCTTGGCTCAGTCAAACTCGGGCTCAGCCCATCACAAATCAGACTCAGATCTTGGCAGGGTGAATATGGGACTAGAGTGGGGGAAAAGCCCAAGTGAGCATGGAGTAGCCCATTGAGGTGAATAACACCGGACCACAACTCGGCCGAGCTAGCCCGAGCCTAGCTCAGGTTGACCATTTCAACAAGTGACCATTGGTGTTTTGAAAAATTAAAAAATTTTGGCGAAAGGACAGCCTGTCCTCCTAACGGCTCCAAAATGTTCTGTTTTGCCCAAACTTTTTTACCCTCACTCAACAGCCATTAACGGCTAGTTATTAAGGGCTTTTTGGGCAAACTACAAATTTCCTGCTCCTATAAATAAACAGCCTCCTCCCCACACTTTCTCACACCAACCTTTTTTTCAGTAATCTCCTTCTACAATGTTATCTCTTTCTCTCTACTAGCTCTCTCCAAGTTTTTTAACCATCCACTAATATTTTCTTAAGCTCTTCCTAATCATCTTTTCATCTCTTTAATTATTTTCTTCCATTAATGGCTTCAAGTGGAAAGAACTCTAGCAAGGGCAAGAGTGTTGCCTCCTCCTCATTTGGTACTAAGGCCTCAATGATCAACTCTCCGATGATGACGTCGAGGAAGTTCCACCCGCCCAAGTTGGTGCCGAGGGTCCCAACTGATGCGGCACAAAACAAGCAACCTGAGCCGTCCTAGGGCAAGAGTAGGAATCTGAAGGCTTTCATTTTGGCGCATTTTGAGGAAGTTTGAGAAAGCGACACGAAGTATGCAAAGTGCAGATACTGTGAGAGCAAATTTGCACACAAGTTGAACTCTAGGATGGGCATCCTTACGCGGCACTTGAGCAAAGTCCATGGAGATCCCGTTGACACATTCAATGGATAAATACAATTGACGGGCGTGGGGAGCTCCAGCAATCCAAGTATTTTTTTGATATAACCCAAAAACTGCTAAGCAATGTCTAATCAATTAGATGATGGTTACGAAAAAACCATTTAGACAAGCTGAGGATAAACACTTAGAAAGATTTATCCAATAAAATCTAAATCCAGCTTATAAAAAAATGTTTATTCAAATAGTTAGGAAAGAAAGCTTTAAACTATATGAAGTTAGGAGAAGTGATTTGTAAGCATATTTTTCTACCGTTGATCATTGTCTATTATTTACATCTAATATGTGAATATTTTCAATAAGACAAAATTACTATTGTGTCACTGCTAATTGGATTAATGATGATTGTGTTATTCAAAAAAGAATCATTGCTTTTAAATATATGGAATCTAATCATGTGGATTGAAACATTTTTAATTATATCATTGAAAGTTTGCAAGAATTTTTTGTTGCGGATAAAGTTTTGTCAATTTCTTTTGAAGTTAGGAGAAGTGATTTGTAAGCATATTTTTCTACCGTTGATCATTGTCTATTATTTATATCTGAACATTTTCAATAAGACAAAATTACTATTGTGTCACTGCTCATTGGATTAATGATGATTGTGTTATTCAAAAACGAATCATTGCTTTTAAATATATGAAATCTAATCATGTGGATTGAAACATTTTTAATTACATCATTGAAAGTTTGCAAGAATTTTTTGTTACGGATAAAGTTTTGTCAATTTCTTTTGATAATCCTTTAAACATGATTTGGCAGTGAAATTGATAAAAGAAATTAAACTGCCGCTTGATGGCAAATTATTCCATGTTTGTTGCTTGTGTCACATTTTGAATTTATGTGTTCAAAATGGTTTACATCAATTGTAAAATGAAACTGGGCCAATTTGGAATACTTTACTTTTTAAAAAAATAAGGAATAAATAGGATCATGATTTAAAAATGTTTTGTATTGAAAATTATGTGAATTTTTCTTGGAAAAAGTTTAAAGTAGATTTTCCCACTTGATTGAACTCAACATTTGAAATGTTAAATAATGCCCAACCATGGGCAAATCTTTTGACTTGGTCTGTAAACTCAACAGTGCAAGCTGAATGGCTAATCAATGAGGTTTGAGAAAAATGTTTTAAGTTGATTGAGTTGCTTAGATATTTTTATCAGGTAATAAACTTTTTCTTTGGTATTTATTATCCAATTTCACACCAATCAATGTTATATTTAATAAACATCATCTATGTTTCCAACCAATACAAGGATAATGAGTTTTTGTAACCACCTGTTAAAACAATGCAAAAGAAATGGCTTGATTATTTTCAATAGATCCGCCAATTTATCTTGTTGCATGTGTATTAGATCCCAATGTCAAAATCACGGGTCATCTACAATTATTAGAAGCATACTATCATACATATTTAGAATACCCATAAGTTTCTCTTGCTATTTCTGCTAAAGCTAGCCACAATTTGAGATAGTGATATATACTCTACTCCGTTAAGCATTCTAATAAGGTTAGGTGATCTAATCCAATATCCACCCAACATTCCATCTCCTCTTCATCATCACGGTTCAACCTGGCGGCACATATTCTTAAATCACCGAGGCCCATAAACACGGGATTGGTGAAATGGGATGATTAACTCTGTACTTCATTTGAAAATAATTAGGAAGACATCCTCAAGTCGTGGAAGAACAAGAGAGGAAGATTTCCGATCTTGCATATTGGCACAAGGGATCTTGGCAGTTTCAGTTTCTACTGTCATCTCGAAGGCTGCCTTTAGTGCGGGAAAAAGAGAATCTCAAAGAAACGAGCAAGACTCACACCTGAGGCCATTGAGGTTTGCATCTACAACCGGGATTGGCCCCTTGTTGCTCTAAGAAAGCAAGACATGAAGAACTCAGATGATGAGGCACAAGAGTAAATTGCAGGTTTTCATTGCAATTTTTAGATTGTAATGGATCTGATTATACTGTGAAGTACAGATCTTAGGTTTTACTTTCCTCTTTTTTTTTTGAGTGTTTGGTCATTTTCAAGTATAAGGCACGTTCCAATTATTGTAAATGTCGTTTGGTGTTTTTATTAATAAAATTTACACCAACGGAGATGTTTTTCCTCAAATAAAAACATGTTTGATCAAATTATACTCAAATAATGTTTCAAAATATGTTAAAACACTTTTTTAAAAAATTAGAAAAACTTGGCCCAGCTTGGACCTACCCCGGCGCAACCTGGGCCTGGTTTGGGCTCAGCCCAAGCCCAACTTGCCTTTGGGTAGGCCGTGCAGAAGCCCAAGAAACCCAACCCAAACTTGGCAAGGTCGGGTCGGGTCACTGCCCACCTCTAGCTGTAGGATGCCATCAACATAGCTTAGGGAAATTGGAACAAAATAAGGATTAAAGCGAACAAAAATAAAGCACAAATAAATTTAAAGTAACTTAGCATTCTGAAATTGCCAAAGGGATATGTTTGTTCATGCATATATTGGATAATCATGTTTCAACGAGAATTAACCGGCCAGATTTAGGATCTTGAAGCATGAAAGTTTCTAAAAAGAAATTAGATTTAGGTCTTCCACTCCTTGAATCCTGGTCTTACTTGTGAGTGTCCATTTGCATTATCGTTTTACTGATCAACGTAGGGCAAATTAAGGATTTCTAATCATGAATGTTTCTACGAAGAAGTTAGAAGATTGGTAATATGGCTTTAAACAGCTTACCATAGGTACTCATACATGATCTACATATTTTTCACTTTTTTTCAGTTATTAGGCAATATACCGTACTTTAATGCAACTTACCATTGTATAGGGTGAATGAACAATAAATTTTTTCTTGTTTAATTTTAAATCATGTGCATCAATGTATAGTATGTATATAAAATAATAAAATATGATTTAAACACTTATTCTTATATAATAAATTATTTTTTTAATAATTTTTTTTTTCTATCTATTTCATTTTTTATATGCTTTTTGTATAACATAATACTGTATTTCATATAGTATATTTTATTAATATTAGGAAAAATATGACAAAATAATTAGAAAATAAATATAAAGGTATAAAAATTTATATTTAATATTTTTCATGTTAAATAATATTTTAAAAACTTTTCTTTACAAAACCAACAATAGTTCATGATGCTATATATATACTACATGGTATACTTATGATATGCAGTATGTGGTATATCATGGTACTAGTATTAAAAACATTTACTGTCATAAGACATTTTCAGAGAGTAATTGTTACAGCATATCAAAGGAATAGCCAATCCAAGCATCTAGCATAGAGAAGAGAAGTAATTTCTGGGCCAATTCACATTAAGGCATGGTGTTCCCATGAAGCTTAGAAAAACAAAGGGTCGTCAGTAATTCCATTTTCCTCCATTGTACTTTTCATACTTTTCTCTTGCTTCATCGTTTGGGTCACCCACAAACTTGCTTTCCTAGAATGTGGACACCTGCTGATCAACTAGGATCTTGCCTGACAAATCATTGAAGGCAACATTAAAAGATGAAAAGGTTGGTGATCTGGAGGTATCTCTTGTGAGGTTGTTGTAAGAGAGATCCTACTCTTCAAGCTTTCCAGATTTTAAGAGGATTTCGGAAAACAATCCGTTAAATGGTAATGTGACAAGTTCAAAGAATTGCTTGGTATTTGTCCTTGGAACATATTTGCTCCAAAAAGTAATGTCCAAGTTCCATGAAGCACTATTAAAAAAAAGTATTTTTCTAATGGTCTCACATTGAAAATTTGGGTTTTCCAATGGCTAGTCATTGGAAACTAGGCCATTGGCAAATCATAAGTTGGGAAAAAAATCTAACGGCTTTAGTGTTGACTGTTGGCAAGTGAGCCATTGAAAATTTCTACTGACCTAACTACATAGAATTGTTTTCTAACAGTTGAAGGTTTTCCAACAACCTAAGCCATTGGAAATATATCAATGATTTAAACTGATGGAGATTTCCAATGACCAGGCCGTTGGAAAGTTTTTTCAAAAAAAATAAAAAAATAAAATACTAAAAATTATATAACTAAAATTATATTTTATATTTATTAAAATCACATTTTATATTTATGAATCTTATATTTTATACATTACTAAAACCACATTATTTGAGTTAGAAATTATTAACAGCTAATTTCCACCTAATACAAAATATTACTCCTAATAACATATTATTTCACTTAATAATATAAAAACACATCAATATTCAAAATAATATAGAAAATGCCATATTCTATCAGATTTGCAGAAGAAAAATGTCATATTCGAAGCACATCAATCTAGGATCACAAATTTCAAAATCACAATAATTTGATCAGATTTACACAACAATCCGAAATCATAAAACTCTATCAAATCTGCATCTAAACCAAAATCACAATAATCCAAAGTCATTTTATCCAATTAGATATGCATCTAAACAAAAATCACAACAACCCAAAATTATAAAATCCATCTCTGCCAACGATTAACTGAGGAGGTGAGACGATGAGGATGGCGACCAATAAGGGAGGCGAGAATGGTGGTGAGGTGGCGAGGCGAGAACAGTAGTTAGGCGGTGAGGCGAGAACAATGGCAAAGTGGCGAGGTGAGAATAGTAGTAAGGCAGAGAGGGCGGAACTGCGGTAAGGCAGACGAGCCGATCAACAAATGGAGAATTGGAGAACAAGCGATCGACAAATAGATAATTGGAGAACGATGATTAGAAAAGCGGGAAGTGGAGCACAGGTGATTGGCAAGCGGAGAATCAGTGAACAGGCAATGAACGACCTACGGCAATGAGTAGAGCAACAGATGGTAAATATAGTTAGGGTTAGATTGGGCTCGATTAGTTTGACCCAATGAAATTATGTATAGCTAGGGTTAGGTTGGCACAATTATATATATATATAATTATTATACATTATGTTTATATATGTGTATGGTATATGATATATTTTAAGTATATATTATTATATATGATACATACATTATAACTATTAATATTATGATAAATATTTATATTATTATTATTATTATTAGACACACACACATACACACATAGAGACATATATATGATACACATACACGTACACACACACACATATATAAATATGTGTAAAATTTATTATAAACATATGTAAAATAAATGTAAAAAATATTTCCAATAGCTCATTTTCCAAGGGCATTTTGCATTGGAAATAATGCTAATATAAATTTCCAACATGAGGTAGTTGAACATTTAAGTCCCTTTTTTTCCAATGGCTCTTCGTGTTGGAAATATGGTCATTGGAAAATGCCTATTTTTTAGTAGTGAAGGCTAGTTATTGATTTGGAATTGTACCAGAGAAGTGTGGTTATGCCTTTCATCCAATAGCTCCAAAGATGAACTGCTCAATAAGCAAGGTGGCAAATTTACTCCCAAGTTGTTGTTTTGCACAAGTAACCACCGTAATTGTGCATGTTGCAACCACTTGGAAGTAGCTAGCCACCCAAGTTGCTGTTCGACAGATTCAAGTACCGAAGTTGCAAATTCATCAAGCCACCAGGAACAACACTAGAGAAGAGGTTGTTCGACAGATCAAAATGATGAAGGTTTTCCACTTCACCAAGTAAGGGGGAATTTTCTAGAAAAATTGATTGGATGATGCATTGAACTGATATAACTTTTGTAAAAGATGCATTAAAATTTGAAGGCAATGACTTTGAAAGTTCATTGGCTAAGATATCCAACTTGACATGAGTAGAATTCCTTTGTTGATGGTCTTGAGCCTTTCCATAGAAGAAACACTATGGAAAATCCAAAGGGGAAAAAAGGAAATTCTAGAATGCCTCTGCAACAAGTTGCCATAGCGGCAGGGGCACAAAATGATAAAAAGTCAAAAAATATTTTTTTCATATCTTTCATCGGTTAACTAGTTAGGTTAGTAATGATAGGAGTTAAAAGTTAGTTTTAACTTGCCGTAATAAACATAATAGGGAGTAAAAAGATACTATTATATCATAAATAATTCAATAAAAATATATTTTTTATGTATTATTGTTAAATAAATTAGATAAAAATAAAAAAAATGGCATTAAAGAGTTTCAAAAAGAGTAGGATGTAATAAAAGAAGAAGTGGGTTGGTGGAAGGAAAAAAGGAATGAGAGTTAATGTGAGAATAATTTGAGTTAAGGTGGAGAAATGAGTTAATGTAGGAGTAGTAATTGAATCTGTTGATTAGAGGAACTTAATACAATTAATGATGATTGGTTGTAGATGAATGCATTCGGAAAAGGTGTTTGTGACAAGTCAGTACTAATGTTTTAAGTTTTTAATTTACTTGTCTAATGTTTTTTTTAGGTTTTGGAAGATGTATTAAAAAAAATGACTAATGGAAATGCTCTTTCATAGACTTTATAGCTTTTTTGTTGGTTAAATCTCCTTTGACAGCACTAAATCATTTTTGTTTGTTACTAAGTCGTGTGTTTCTAGGAATGAGATTTTGAGTTTATGAGTAAGGGAAAGACGATGAGAAGTTAGCATTATAGTCCAATAAAAATCAATGAACAATATGAACACGCATTTTAAATTAAGAAAAAGCATTTAAATAAACATGAAAATGATGCTAAGTAAAGGTGATAATAAATTCATGAAAGCTATTAATGTTCTAGAAAAGTGAAAACATGTCATAAAGGGTGATGAAGTTCTTGTCACTTTTTTTTTATGGAAAAGTGATATTTTTGTGTGGAAAACATTTATAGTTTAGAAAAGTTGATGCTTCTCAAGAAAAACACCTTCATGGTAGGGTTTAAAAAATGTTTAGAGTTCTAGGAAGGGAATGAGGATAATAAAAAAAATGATGTAATTTATAAAAAAGCATTCATGGTAGTGTTTAAAAAATGTTTAGAGCTCCAGAAAGGGAATGAGGTGAATAAGAAAGTGATGTAATTTATAGAAAAGCATTTCTATGACAGTATAGGTGTGCTTTTAAAACATGTAATCTTGAGTAAAATATTTATTGTTGTTTAAAAGCATTTGTTCTTGATATATTTGTGATATGTGTTTCAATTTAGGTGGGATAAATGTACAACAATAGTAAAATCAGTGAGGAGTAGTTGTATGGAAAGGAAGAAATGCATGACAATAGCACATGGCAAGTGGAATGAATATCAAGCTCGGTAGGAGTAAGAATAAGTAATGTAAGTAGTGAGATTTCTTTGCGGAAGGTTCAGTGTGATGATGATGAGAATGTCACACTGTGGTGTGATGATAATGAGAATGTAGAGTATGATGATGAAATTGGTTTGAAT